>OU342744.1:382282844-382754753 GCA_910589775.1 Avena eriantha
TACACTAGTGTCATTGCATGTGTATTATTTTTACTAACAACAACTGGAGTCATTGCATGTGTGTTCTTTTCACATACCACATATGGATCCACCAGTGTCATTGAATTGTGTGCTCTTCTTACAAACAACGGCCAATGTCATTGCATGTGTATTCTCTTCAGAGACCACACATGGATCCCCTAGTGTTATTGCATGTGTGTTCTTTATACTAACAACAACTGGAGTCATTGCATGTGTGTTCTTTTAACATACCACATATGGATCCACCAATGTCATTGAAATGTGTGCTCTTCTTACTAACAACAGCTAGAGTCATTGGATGTGTGTTCTCTTCAAAGACCACACATGGATCCACAAGTTTCATTGTATGTGTGTTCTTTTACTAACAACAACCAGAGTCATTTCATCTGTGCTCTTAATACTAACAACAGCCAGAGTCATTGCATGACTTTTATTTTCACATACCACATATGGATCCAGCAGTGTCATTGCATGTGTGCTCTTTTCACAATCCACCTATGGATCCACTAGTGTCATTGCATGTGTGTTCTTTTTACTAGCAACAACTGGAGTCATTGCATGTGTGCTCTTTTCACATACCACATATGGATCCACCAGTGTCATTGAAATGTGTATTCTCTTCAGAGACCACAGATGGATCCACCAGTGTCATTGCATGTGTGCTCTTTTTACTAACAACAACCATTGTCATTGAAATGTGTGTTCTTTTTAGTAACAACAACCAGTGTCAATGAAATGTGTGTTCTCTGCAGAGATCACACATGGATCCACCAGCGTCATTGCATGTGTGCTCTTTTTACTAAAACTGCCAGAGTCATTGCATGACTATTATTTTCACATACCACATATGGATCCATGAGTGTCAGTGCATGTGTGCTCTTCTTACTAACAACAGCCACAGTCATTAGATGTGTGTTCTCTTCAGAGACCACACATGGATCCACCAGTGTCATTGCATGTGTGTTCTTTTCACATACAACAATCAGAGTCATTTCATGTGTGTTCTTTTTACATACCACATATGGATCCACCAGTGTCATTGAAATGTTTGATCTCTTCAGAGACCACACATGGATCCACCTGTGTCATTGCATGTGTGTTCTTTTTACTAACAACAACCAGAGTCATTGCATGTGCGTTCTTTTCGCATACCACATATGGGTCCACCAGTGTCATTGCATGTGTGCTCCTTTCAGACTCCACCTATGGATCCACCAGTTTCATTGCATGTGTTCTCTTTTTACTAACAACAACCCGAGTCATTGCATTTGTGTTCTTTTCAGAGACCACACATGGATCCACCAGTGTCATTGCATGTGTGTTCTTTTCACATACCACATATGGATCCACGAGTGTAATTGCATGTGTGCTCTTTTGACAATCCACCTATGGATCCACAAGTGTCATTGCATGTGTGCTCTTTTTACTAACAACAACGAGAGTCATTGCATGTGTGTTCTCTTCAAAGACGACACATGGATCCAGCAGTGTCATTGCATGTGTGTTCTTTTTACTAACAACAACCAGAGACATTTCATGTGTGTTCTTTTCACATACCACATATGGATCCACCAGTGTCATTTTAATGTGTGTTCTCTTCAGAGACCACACATGGATACACCAGTGTCATTGCATGTGTATTCTTTTTACTAACAACAACTGGGGTCATTGCATGTGTGTTCTTTTCACATACCACATATGGATCCACAAGTGTCATTGAAATGTGTCCTCTTCTTACTAACAACAGCCAGTGTCATTGCATGTGTGTTCTCTTCGGAGACCACACATGGATCCCTAGTATCATTGCATGTGTGTTGTTTTTACTAACAACAACTAGAGTCATTGCATGTGTGTTCTTTTAACATACCACATATGGATCCACCAATGTCATTGAAATGTGTGCTCTTCTTACTAACAACAGCTAAAGTCATTGGATGAGTGTTCTCTTCAAAGACCACACATGGATCCACAAGTTTCATTGTATGTGTGTTCTTTTTACTAACAACAACCAGAGTTATTGCATGACTATTATTTTCACATACCACATATGGATCCAGCAGTGTCATTGCATGTGTGTTCTCTTCAGAGACCACACATGGATCCAGTAGTGTCATTGCATGTGTGTTCTTTTTACTAGCAACAACTGGACTCATTGCACGTGTGCTATTTTCACATACCACATATGGATCCACTAATGTCATTGAAATGTGTATTCTCTTCAGAGACCACACATGGATCCACCAGTGTCATTGCATGTGTGCTCTTTTTACTAACAACAACCATTGTCATTGAAATGTGTGTTCTTTTTAGTAACAACAACCAGTGTCAATGAAATGTGTGTTCTCTGCAGAGATCACACATGGATCCACCAGCGTCATTGCATGTGTGCTCTTTTTACTAAAACTGCCAGAGTCATTGCATGACTATTATTTTCACATACCACATATGGATCCATGAGTGTCAGTGCATGTGTGCTCTTCTTACTAACAACAGCCACAGTCATTAGATGTGTGTTCTCTTCAGAGACCACACATGGATCCACCAGTGTCATTGCATGTGTGTTCTTTTCACATACAACAATCAGAGTCATTTCATGTGTGTTCTTTTTACATACCACATATGGATCCACCAGTGTCATTGAAATGTTTGATCTCTTCAGAGACCACACATGGATCCACCTGTGTCATTGCATGTGTGTTCTTTTTACTAACAACAACCAGAGTCATTGCATGTGCGTTCTTTTCGCATACCACATATGGGTCCACCAGTGTCATTGCATGTGTGCTCCTTTCAGACTCCACCTATGGATCCACCAGTTTCATTGCATGTGTTCTCTTTTTACTAACAACAACCAGAGTCATTGCATTTGTGTTCTTTTCAGAGACCACACATGGATCCACCAGTGTCATTGCATGTGTGTTCTTTTCACATACCACATATGGATCCACGAGTGTAATTGCATGTGTGCTCTTTTGACAATCCACCTATGGATCCACAAGTGTCATTGCATGTGTGCTCTTTTTACTAACAACAACGAGAGTCATTGCATGTGTGTTCTCTTCAAAGACGACACATGGATCCAGCAGTGTCATTGCATGTGTGTTCTTTTTACTAACAACAACCAGAGACATTTCATGTGTGTTCTTTTCACATACCACATATGGATCCACCAGTGTCATTTTAATGTGTGTTCTCTTCAGAGACCACACATGGATACACCAGTGTCATTGCATGTGTATTCTTTTTACTAACAACAACTGGGGTCATTGCATGTGTGTTCTTTTCACATACCACATATGGATCCACAAGTGTCATTGAAATGTGTCCTCTTCTTACTAACAACAGCCAGTGTCATTGCATGTGTGTTCTCTTCGGAGACCACACATGGATCCCCTAGTGTCATTGCATGTGTGTTGTTTTTACTAACAACAACTAGAGTCATTGCATGTGTGTTCTTTTAACATACCACATATGGATCCACCAATGTCATTGAAATGTGTGCTCTTCTTACTAACAACAGCTAAAGTCATTGGATGAGTGTTCTCTTCAAAGACCACACATGGATCCACAAGTTTCATTGTATGTGTGTTCTTTTTACTAACAACAACCAGAGTTATTGCATGACTATTATTTTCACATACCACATATGGATCCAGCAGTGTCATTGCATGTGTGTTCTCTTCAGAGACCACACATGGATCCAGTAGTGTCATTGCATGTGTGTTCTTTTTACTAGCAACAACTGGACTCATTGCACGTGTGCTATTTTCACATACCACATATGGATCCACTAATGTCATTGAAATGTGTATTCTCTTCAGAGACCACACATGGATCCAACAGTGTCATTGCATGTGTGCTCTTTTTACTAACAATAACCATTGTCATTGAAATGTGTGTTCTTTTTAGTAACAACAACCAGTGTCAATGAAATGTGTGTTCTCTGCAGAGACTACACATGGATCCACCAGCGTCATTGCATGTGTGCTCTTTTTACTAAAACTGCCAGAGTCATTGCATGACTATTATTTTCACATACCACATATGGATCCATGAGTGTCATTGCATGTGTACTAACAACAGCCAGAGTCATTAGATGTGTGCTCTCTTCAAAGACCACACATGGATCCACCAGTGTCATTGCATGTGTGTTCTTTTCACATACAACAATCAGAGTCATTTCATGTGTGTTCTATTTACATACCACATATGGATCCACCAGTGTCATTGAAATGTGTGTTCTCTTCAGAGACCACACATGGATCCACCAGTGTCATTGCATGTGTGTTCTTTTTACCAACAACAACCAGAGTCATTACATGTGTGTTCTTTTCGCATACCACATATGGGTCCACCTGTGTCATTGCATGTGTGCTCTTTTCAGAATCCACCTATGGATCCACCAGTGTCATTCATGTGTGCTCTTTTTACTAACTACAACCAGATTCATTGCATTTGTGTTCTCTTCAGAGACCACACATGGATCCACCAATGTCATTGCATGTGTGTTCTTTTCACATACCACATATGGATCCACCAGTGTCATTAAAATGTGTGTTCTCTTCAGAGACCACACATGGATCGACCAGTGTCATTGCATTTCTGTTCTTTTTACTAATAACAACGAGAGTCATTTCATGTGTATTCTTTTCACATACCACATATGGATCCACCAGTGTCATTGAAATGTGTGTTCTCTTCAGAGACCATACATGGATCCACCAGTGTCATTCCATGTGTGTTCTTTTCACATACCACATATGGATCCACCAGTGTAATTGAAATGTGTGCTTTTCTTACTAACAACAGCCAGTGCCATTGCATCTGTGTTCTCTTCACATACCACATGGATCCACCAGTGTCATTGGATGTGTGTTCTTTTTACTAACGACAACCGGAGTCATTGCATGTGTGTTCTTTTCACATACCACATATGGATCCACCAATGTCATTGAAATGTGTGTTCTTCTTACTAACAACAGCTAGAGTCATTGAATGTGTGTTCTCTTCGGAGACCACACATGGATCCACAAGTGGCATTGTATGTGTGTTCTTTTTCCTAACAACAACCAGAGTCATTTCATGTGTGTTCTTTTCACATTCCACACATGGATCCACTAGTGCCATTGAAATGTGTATTCTCTTTAGAGACCACACATGGATCCACCAGTATCATTGCATGTGTGCTCTTTTTACTAACAACAACTGTAGTCATTTCATGTGTGTTCGTTTCACACACCACATATGGATCCACCAGTGTCATTGAAATGTGTGTTCTCTTTAGAGACCACACATGGATCCACCAGTGTCATTGCATGTGTGTTCTTTTCACATACCACATATGGATCCACCAGTGTCATTGAAATGTGTGTTCTTCTTATTAACCACATCTAGAGTCATTGCATGTGTGTTCTCTTCAGAGATCACACATGGATCCACCAATTTCATTGAAATATGTATTATTTTCAACTACAGCCGTTTTCCACAAACAATCGGGACGTAGAGCTAACTAGCAACCGCTCTGGGCTTCTAGAAGACCCGATCCCCGATTGTTAGGCGCTGTTGGATCGGGGTGCGTGGACGATAAGGATGTCCTTCGCGAGGGCGATCCGCGAGAAGTATGTTCTGCGAACTGATTGGCAGTGGGAACGACGCTGGGCCCACATCCTTGCCCTTATCCCCTTAACCTCGGGGCCGAAGCTCAGATCGTGTTCCTTCATCGCCATGGAGAGGGAAAGACCCAAACTCAGCTTGCACGAGGCTCAAATGTTCTCCCACTATGACATACTCGTGCTGCCATTGGCGAGGCTTCCGGACGGCTTCGAGCTCAGCTATGTCGGGGTTCTTGTCGCACCCATCTGGCACGACAACGCGTTGGCGAGGTAGATCGAGGAGCGCAGCCGCCAGCTGTCAGAGCAGAAGAGGGCAATGGCACGGTACTCGCGCACGAGCGCGTACTGGCGAAAGTTGTTCAAGAATGAGCGGGCTGCGTTTATTGAGCTGTGCGGAACCCACCGGAAGGAGATCCACCCGAATCTACGCAAGCCCGAAGGGAGGCAGCTCTTCTGGGCAGTGCCTGGGCGTACGACCTCCACCGTTATCGATGCAGTGCGCCGTGAAGAATCCACGAGGAGGAGGAACGCTGCCGAGAATGTCGGTATCGTTTTCGACGAGGAGGAGGCTGGCAGCGACGTGGACAAAGTCATCAATGATGGAGACTGCGAGAGCGTCATAGTCGATTAGGGCCACTTAAGCATAAATTAAATCTATGTACGGTATCTTAATGCCCTCTTTGGATCTGGGTCACTTGATTCATGGTCGATTATAACTGTCCAGATATAACTGACTTTGGAGTGTGCTAGAGGAGAAGGGATCGAGCGTGTTGTAATAGTGTACTACTCCTGTCCAGATATAACTGATTTTGTTTTTTTAGATATTTAATAAATGTGTCTATAGCCAAAACATGTCTAGATACATGTTTTAGGTTTCTCTGTCTTTCAAACTAATCAAAAGTCATGAAATTCTAAACAAACAAAGTCATTGCGTTCACATCTGATGGGACAATATGCTGACTCTGCTACATGATGGCATAGCCATAATTCTGGAGTGCGCCAGAGGAGATGGGAATGCAAGGGAGATGGGAACTAGTAGCTGCTTCCAAACGTAGGTAAAAAATTAATGTAATAATATTTCAAAAATAAAGAAGATACGACTAGTTTAGTTTCAATGATATAATTCAACATATGACGTTACTGTGCCCGCATCTTTGTGCTCCTCTTATTAGTCTGCTAGCCCATGCTGCATTAAGCATCAGTTGATGAGGATAAAAAATGATAAAACGGCAAATAAAACAATTTTTAAGATTACCTTTCATCCGAAGAATCGTACAAAGATGAAATTGGCAGGGATTTATTATTTTTCCTGCAGTTAGCTGAAAGATCATCAAGAACATCCTCAATCACCCCTGCAACTTCTTCATATTCTAATACACCTCTATTATTTTCCCTTTCCTCCCTGTGCCGCTTACCCTTTTGTTTCTTTTCACACCCTTTTCTCGCCGGCACCTCCACTTCTTCATAAATTGGCTGCTTACATATGTTTTCCTCTGAGTGCTCATCACCGTCTTCGCGCTGCTCGTCCTCTAGTTCTGGCTGAGAAGCCTCATTTTCTGCCACTGGGTGTGAACATGGACAATATCATGTGAAACTGGGTTTTTGCACAACCTCTTGATATGGCCGAATCCGCCACAATGTTTGCATTTCCTTTTCCTAGCTCCCAACCTTGAACTTTTATCACTGGAGGCTTCGATCCTTAGCTTTCTAGGCCTCCCAAGTGGCCTCCTAATTACTGGTGGTTGAAGTTTGAACCCTGGATCGACAATCTCCCAATCATTTTCATCGGCCATAGGTGGTACATTTTCTACATAAGTTGCAGCAAACTTGTCCAAGGAGAAATAGTTGTCGACAAAATTCTCTATTTCAGCTCCGCTACCTCTAAGCTTTAAGATGAAGTAAATTGCATGGTGACATGGCAGACCAGTAATCTGCCACTGCCTGCATGAACAAGTCTTGTTTCCAATGTCTACAGTGTACCTCCGTTAACATCCATGCTTGTATTCTGCATAAACCTCAGCCAATGTTTTGGAACTTCTGACCCTCCTCATCTTTATCGTTCTCATTTCCCTGGTTCTTGCATTTAGTAACATAACCACCTTTGGAACTATTTTATGGCCTAAAAATTTTCTTGCACAAATTCTTTGCCTTAAATATATCTTCACCATTATGCATTGTCTTATTGCATCCAACAAAACAACAATTCCAAGTGTCTTCATGCCCGAAATCTTATCATTGAAACTCTCTGCCAAATTATTGCAAACAAAATCCACCTTGCTTAACTCACCAAACTTGCTTCTGGCCCATAGCTTGGTGTGATGTTCTTCAAGGTATTTTTTCACCTTTGGCACTACATACATGTTCTGCAAGTAAGTTGCATGCGTGCTTGGGGTGTATGTGTATGCTGATCGCCACAAGTCCTCTTCAAAGGTCTTTCCTTTGAACTTATTCGTGAAGTTAGTAGCGAGGTGCCGCATGCATTCCCTATGCTCAACCCTAGGAAACACAGCATCAACAGCATTCTCAAGACCCACGCATGCACCGGTATGTATCACCAAGCCTTCAGGGTGACCAGTTACTTTCCGTAGTCTCTGCATGAACCATGTCCAGCTTTCATTTGATTCACCCTCAAGAACAACATAAGCTACGGGTAGAAGCCAACTATGCGCGTCCAAAGCACAAGCAGAAGAAACATGTCCCCTGAACTTCCCTGTTAAAGAAGTTGCGCCTATTGCCAAGTATGGCCTGCAGCCGTCTAGGAACCCCTTGCAGCATGCCTTCAAGAAGACAAAACATCTCATGAAGCATAGCTTATTTTCCTACTTATATCTGACCCCCCCGCGAGACCTTTTCTCTTCCTTTCACAACCTCATAATCGATGTCAACAACACTACCAGGTGATGTTTTCTCTACCCGATCTTTGAAACTATACAACATATGAAAACTGTCATTCCACTTGCCTTGAATGAAGTCTAGAGCCATCGCCTTCCCATCAAAGACTTTGTGGTAAGGAATCAGAACGTTAAACTTTTTGCTAGTCTTTGATCTGAGTTCAGCAGGTCCAATGTTACGATCCTGCCTCACCCAGTCAAGTACAGTAGCAGCAATCCACTTGGTAGTCACCGGTCTAATTTTATCACTTAAAGAAGTATTAGGGCTGTTGTGTTTCTTCGTGTTTACTTTGATCTGCATTCGATAAGAATCCAAATAATTCAGAGATAGTTATCAGCAGAATAAATATGAGAAAGACAGAAACTAAATGTAGCTATTGCAACCTAAAATGGGTGTCCACCCCGCATTGGAGATGCATGTAATCTCCATTTACACACATTACTTTCCCTAAAGTGCACCCTAAATCTCTTTTGGTCGCTCTTTTCAATGAAAAATTTGAACCCAACTCTGATTGCATAGGTTGCAACTGCATATCTACAGTCCTCCACATTATCAAAGACAATCCCCTCATCAGTTGTAGGATTGTCCCTGTCAAAGTGTATCACTGGCCTATTGTAGCATCCCAATTGTCTAACAATTGCAATGCTACTAGCCTAGTCTAGATAATGCTACCTTCCTACATATAATTGTTGCATCATCATTATATTATGCTCATGTCATCATGCCACCTTGCTTTTGAGCATCATATAATACCTTTCCATTTGGTTCTTATCTCATATGCATTATTAATTGTAGTTGCCTCTTGGTACATTGTATTTAGTTCTTGATAAATGCTTGATGCCCAAGTTGAGTTGGGGGCATATCTTTTAACTAGTACATCACCCTTGCCACCTCCCCTTATCTCCACACACTTTTCCACCATTCCTTTTATATATGGGCAAATGCATTTCTCCCTTTGATATTTATCTCTAGCTCATGTATAGTTGGTATGATTCCATTATATTCCTCATACTTCCATACTTGATATAATATTGTTTTCACAATATTAATGTGGGAGCTACCTTGTCCCCTTTGCATGCTATGTGAGTAGAACTCCTCCATAAGCTTCCATATGGTTTGAATTTGAATAAATGC
This sequence comes from Avena eriantha, assembly GCA_910589775.1. Lineage (NCBI taxonomy): Eukaryota > Viridiplantae > Streptophyta > Magnoliopsida > Poales > Poaceae > Avena > Avena eriantha. Next base: position 382,292,504 of record OU342744.1, read on the forward strand.
TTATGTGAGAATTTAATTGTGGCTATATTTTGCCTAGTGGATCACACACACAAGCTTGGCCACCATTTCTTCATGCATGATCTTTTATTTAATCCATGTGATAAACTAGCTCTCTTTTCTTTTGTTGATCCTTATTTCAAAATTTTGGAATCTTGCTTATATAATTGCCATGAGATATTCTAGTGGTTTTCACTACTAGAGGGGGGCATTTGCTATTCATGCATGGGCCATGCAAGATCCCTACCATCTTCTTTTCTTTGGGTTTTTCTTGGATTCTTGAGTGGAGCATTCCTTTCTATTTAGCTCTATTCCTTTTCTCTTACACAAACCCTCATCTCACATACATGCACATACATTTTTGTTTTCACAAAAATGCCACATGCATGTACTTCTTTGTTGCATGCAATATAACTCTCCACTCCTAGTCACATAAAATAACCACACCCTATGTGGCTTTCTCTCTTGTTTTAAATACCTTTGAATTCTTGCTTAGTTTTAAAATGTGTTCTACACCTAGTCTCTCATCTTGGTTCAAAACCTCTCTTGTGCACACATGTTACACCCATACCGTTTTTCTTCTTCTTTTAACCTTCCCTACCGAACCCCTTATTTTTTCTCTTGTTGTTTGGAACCAGGCCGAGCCACCACCCCGGACCTTTGTCTATGTTGCCAAACAGACCTGACATCGGATCAAACCTGACCCCTCCCTGGTTCGCTCCTTCTTTCACGTCGATAACAAGCAAAGAGAGAGGGAGAGTACCTAGTCTACCGATCCCTCTCTCCCTCCCTTTTCACCTTTTTGGGGCAAAGCCACCACCACCACCACGTGAGTCTCTCTCTCCCATCCTTTCTTCTCTTGGAAAATCCTCCACATCGACCCGCCCCTCTCTCCTTTGATCAGCACCCCACCAGCGACTTGGGCCTCTCCCCTGGTCCCTCTCTTGCCTCTTTAAGGAAACAAAGAGAGAGAAGAGAGTAGACAGCAGCCGATCACCCTCTCTCATGCCATACCCGAGCCTCCCTCTCACATTTTTGGAAGAGCTACCACCCCACCCCATGTGACCTTCTCCCACCTGCCATCCATCCTCTTCCACATCCTGCAGATACCTGGATCGAGATTTGCAGCCCCATCTCCCCTCTCCCTCTTCTTCCTCCCCAAGACCACTCCCATGGCACCAAAACCCTAGCCACGACCCCCTCTGTCCTTTTTCGTTCAGGTGGACGTCGAGCTGATCCGGGAGCACCAGGACACTCCCCGGCTTCCTCTTCTTCGTCCTGTACATGACCCCTCGCCAGGAGCTCGCTGGAGAAGCTGCAGGACGCCGGTGGCCGCATGTGCCAGGAGCTCGCTGTGCACGAGCCCCGCCACTGATCCAGTCCTCCTCGAGCATGATATCTGTGCCAGTAGGCTGCCGGTGAGTTCCTCTCCTTCCAGACACGGTCCCTCCTTCCTATATCGCCCTCCCCTGCCGCCGACTCGCTGCGCCGCGCCTTGCCACTCGCCGCCGTGCGCAGACAGAACGCAGCAGCTCGCGCGCCTCCGGAACAGCAGCAGCTCTGCTGCAGAAAACCCCTCTGTTTCCGTCCAAATACCGGCGTCCCCGGTCCACCTCCGGCGACACTTCCTGAACAAAAATCAAAGCCCCACCACCCCTCTTTCCATCGAGCCCGAGTTTGCCGAAAACGGTGATCTACAGCCCTGGAATCTTCTTCCGAATGTCGGCATAGATAGCAATACGAGCGGCTATTTGTCCATCAGTCTGAACCGACTAGATCGCCTCTGTTCCTCGCTGTTTTCCGACCGCTTCAGACCTTCTCCGGCGACGACTCGTGAACAAAAGATGAAGCCCTTGATCCCCTCTACACTTTTTCTCTTTGCGGTATCGCCAAATTCGTTTTGGATCGATCGCAATCCTGTCGCGAAGGTCGATCCAGCTAGCTCTTGTATTGGATCGAGTTTTCAGTTCGTCAGGATTTTACAAAAAACCCCCGGCAGTTTTCTGTCCGTCACGGACAAGTCCCTCCGCAGCCCTTTAGGCCCACCAGTCAGACTCCCAGCACTTTTACAAACTAGTACCCAAGCTTCCTAGTCTTCCACCCGTAGTCCCCCAGATCCGCCACGTGTCCAGCCCCAGTTGGCACACATGCGCGGTGGACCCGCCGTTCCCCAGTCCCACTTGTCATCCCCCGTGGCTGGCTAATCCCGTGGTGAGAAAATCCCCACGCAGCCCGCAACGCCCCACCTGTGCTGAGTCAGCGGCTGGCCCACCTGTCAGCTTCAGCGGCTAGTTTCCTGTGTGTGCAAAATATCTGATCTTTTTCTGTTTAATAAAAATAATTTCAGAAATTGTTTAAATGATTTTAAATCCAGAAAATATAACTTTTAATTGACATATCCAAATAATACAAATGATATATGTTTTTCAATCAGAAAAAATGTGAGGATTTCAAATCTGCCATTTAAAATAATGTTTGACTAATTTAAATTTTCAAAAATGATTAATTGCAATAAAAATGCCTTTTCCTAATTAATTAATAACTTTAATTCTATAACTCCAAATTTGACAAATAATATGTCTAAATCGATCAGCGTGACAAGCCCGTTCTGTTTATGCATTCCATGATATGAATTGAAGCATGCATCATGTCATTATTAAAAATGAGAACTGTTTATGGCAATAAAACTTGATCAAATAATTAATAAAATGGTTTATTCTTGTCCCCACACCTCACCCTTGCCATGCTACACTATTGCCATGTAATTTGTGCATCATTCATCATGGCATGATTGTTTGCTTGTCGCATTTTATTTATATGCTTGTGCACTTTATTTATGTTGGCCCTTGTTTGTTTGGTTCTTCTTTCGGATAGACGCCGAGCAGGGGAAATATCAGGAATCCCAGGAGTACTACCCAGATCCGTCTCTCGCTTCAAATGAGCTGCCAGGCAAGCACTACCACATGCTTGTATACATATAGTACCTATTGCCTCTATCTTATTCTTGTATCATTGAGTCACGATTGCATTAACTTGAATCCCAAGCACTGCATAGCCTTTACTTTTCAACCCCACCGAAGCTTGTTCCTCAATCCCATGAGCCATTACTACAGGAGTTTTTTGAGCCAAGGGAGTCGTAGAACAGCATGTGCAGGGTATGTATTGTCTGAAGGATAACGAGGTACCTAAACAACTTAACCTGAGTAGTAATGGGATAAATAATGAAAGAGGCACCAGTGGGCAATATCTGCTATTTGGTTTTTCATGCTCACTTGTGTCCCGTAGGACCCCGAGTACTTGATTCATGTTCCTTGACTATTCGCACTATCCACATCCGGGAGGCCTAATTGACCCCCCCTGAGCCACAGCTTGATTCATTTCTATTTCTTGGGGCCACAAACTAGTTTGGGGATTTATTTTACTATCCTGTACTTATGCCATGTTTTACCGCTTTATTTAAGATTGTGCGTGGAGCACCTGTACTGTTTTGGATCGCGCCACGGTTTCGCTGTATCGACAAGCCCAGTCATAATTTTGGGTTCCCAGTCGTTTACAGCCGTTGTCGCAAACCCTGGGTCCGTTCCGGAGCCGGCCAACTTCATTGCGGGTAGCTTAGTGGGGTGGCCCCCAGAAATATTTTATGAATCTTGTGATCGCTTTGTCGTGAATGCCTCGTTGGGTTTTGAGTTGGTTTTTTCCGAGGTTGACCGAGTGTGTGTTGCTATTTGTGCACCCGTGAAGGGTAAATCTTTGTGAAAGCCGTGTCCGCGGATATGGACGACTTGGAGCACAGTCTCTCGACCATAGACAAGTATAACTAAAGTACCGTCCTTAATTTGGCTAAATAACTAACTAGTAAATAGTGCAATATTCATGGAATGAGTAATAAAACTGCCATCGGATGGGTTGTTCGTCCGCTTTCTCGTTGGTAAGCAAGAAGGAGGATGGATCTGTTACTTTATACTGTTATAACTGTTGTTTCTAATTAACGGACATCCATCTATCATTGGTTAGGCGGATGGTTAGCGAGTATCTATAGACTTGTTAGTTATTATCTTCTGCTGCAATTGCGTCACGCCAGGTTATGTCCCCTTTAGAGGCATAAAGACGTGCTGAGTACCCCTAGGGTCTCACACGATAATTTTTTTGATTCAGATGAACAAGTGTATTCGCAAGATGGATACTGGGTGGAGGAGACAGATGATGTTGGCAATGATCACTCGGTGTAGAGATTCCGGGGATGGGGATCCGCGAGATCTGTGGGCGGGATGTGCTTATTTGTGTGGCATCTTATGCCGATTTGCTTCTTGTCCGTACTCGGATCTTGTTTCCCGCTTCCGCTTGATACTCTGTTGATTGATGTATGAGGAGCTATCCTACACTATTATCTCTATCTAGGATATTTGGATCTTGCCGTATGGCGTTGCAATATTTCTATTTCTTTTAGATGGTATGGCTCTAAGAACTGTTGTAAGGTAGCTTGCATCCATACTCACTTGTGTATCAATTTGATCTCTTCGCCTATTGCCTACGCCGCTCGCTCTTGTCCCAATGTTCCGGAAGTGGTTAGGACGGTCAACGGGTCTACACGTGGGTCGTCCCTGGGCCCCCGCTGTACTATTTTAACCACTTCTGGTCCATCCAGGATTGAACTTAGAACGTAGGGTCTGAGGTTGTTACAATTGGTATCAGAGCCATCTCTCCCTTTAGGGTCTCAGCCAAATGGTCGTTGTCAGTCTAGCAAATATTTTGGTAGTTATGATACTAGGGAAAAACAAAACGTGAGAGTAGGAATGCTTCCATTTTTCTTCTTACCCACCCACCCACCCTTTTCTGGTAAGGAAGTGTAACGTTTGCAATCCTCTTCTAAAAATTCAAACTAGGATTCACGTGTTCTGGGTTTCCATAGTACCATAGAAAATGTGTGTGAGTGTGTAATTCCTTGTCTATCTGTTGCATTCAACTTGTTGTCGCTATCTGCCTTTTGGTTATCAACTGTTGGTACATTCCATACCGACAGGCTTTTGTAAACCGACGCAATCTATCTGATTCGTTGTATACCGACGTGATCTATCCGACTCCTTGTTAACCGGTGCCATCTTGTTAAGGGTGTTCTTCCTTCCAACATGCTTTCACAGAATGTGGGGTTGCTAATCCCTATCTGATAAGTGGTTTTGCGCATTTATTGGTATTTTAATGCCGAAAAATGCGGAATTTTTTTCTTTGATACATCTGTGTTTCCACACTCCTCTTCAGTCGTGTGTGAAACATTATATATCTTCCTTTTATCGGCATGTCCATGCTAACTCATTCTTTTGTCACCGGCGCTTGGTCCAGGAGTTTTACTTCTTTTTTTCAAAATCTTCTGGGCTAAATACATAACGTGTGTCGATCCGATGCTTGTGATTATAATTTGGTTCTCGGCATAGCTATATGATACTTATCATGAGTGGAGTATGGTTAATGCTATCCATTTCATCCTCCAAATGATGGCGTATATCTCCTGTGATTTGAGTTATACCGTGATCATATCTTTATCATATTTAAGTATCTTTTCCAATCCGGAGTTTTTCTTAAGGCACTACGGTGGTCTATCCGCTATTCGTCATGCTTCACATCCTTTTTGAACTCCATATCTGCAAAATCCTCTTGGACACGAGGGAATTTCATCTTTTCATCTCTTATAACTTTGCTTAATGTATGAGTTATCATCGCTTCTTATGCGATATCTCTTCATGTAACCGGTGATTCGATCGACAATGTGAACCAGGCGACACCTCTTTTTATTCCGAAGGACCAGATAATCTATTATACCAGTGCATCTTCTTCAACACGAATCCTTGCTCTTAATGTTGATCTTTCAAAGAGAACTGAGCTTAGAAAGTGTTTTGAGCATTTATTCGTTTCTTCCGCCACGTGAACTTGATATTCTTGGAATATCTTGTTAATCCGTGGTGGTATATCGTCATGATATGCTTTCTTATTCTATATCAATGGAAGAACATGGAAGATTGTCTGTGTCTTTTTCTCTCAAGCTTCGTGAGCATTGCCTGTGTGCAAAGTCTCAAAGTGAGAATTCTGACTTCTTGAAGTCACCTATCTCGACCACATCTTTCTGCTAAATATATTGCTTCAATTCTGGAATCAACAAGTCCATTGTCAATTCCATCCTCCACCTTGAATCAAACTCGGAGTTTTTCCTTGTTGGCGAGTTATCATCGTCGTTCCGCTGAAGATTTCCTCAAGACTACTAAATTATCTCAATCATTTTAAGAAGAACATGGAGTTCTTTTCACCTCGGTCTCGTCAAGTAACCTTTGAAACCCTCTCGTTTTATCATCTATGCTCAATCCACCGAAGGCCGCCAATACTTTTCTCATCTTTCGTAATCCTTCTATTCAAGTTGGTGCTATCTTTTTCTCTACCTGTGAATCTTGCAGTTGTTCTCTGTAATCTTCCTTCATATCTTTTCCGGTGGTTTGGATCTTCCGACACGACGACAACATTATCAACCTTATCTATCTTGGAACCGGCGAATCATTTGCATCATATCTTTATTTTTCTTACGGAGTTCCACGAGTTCTTTTTGTCAGGATCTTCAGTCTGTCTTTGGGAGTTGGGTTGCATGATTTTCTTATTCATGTACAGAGTAATGCTTTGGGTGCGCGATGGATTAGCTACCATACCACTACTCTTATCATTCGCTCTTGTACATTGAATTTGTGGATTAATGTGATTCCACTCATTCCACAGATGTAGAAGTGGCCTTTATCCCTCGATACTTCTACTTCCGTCCTTGTTTTTACGGAGTGCTCTCTCGAAGAACATAAACAATAATCTCTTGTTCGTGATCTCGTCTTTTCTACACGGAGCAAATCATCAATTATCTGGTGGAAGCAAATGCTTTTATCTTCTCAGTTACTCTATTCTACCGGAGCACCACATTGTCTATCAAGAAGGATGGAAGATATCTCTGAGCTTCACTTGTCAATCCTTTTGCCTCGTGGTAAACCCAATTATGTTTGATGCCATCAGTCACAAATCTATTGCATTAGCCTCAAGGTTAAACAAAGCAATAAGTATCTCTACAATAAACTCTAGATCCTCCATATTCTTTTCTTCTCAGGATTCCACCATAATCTAGCATCACCTCCTTCTCTTGAAGTATATCCGCGCACCTCAATTGCGTGATCCTTTGGTTCTTACCAGCGCAAGAAGAAGCTCATCCGAGAAGCCCTCTATGCTAATCTTTCAGTGGATATCAAGGAACTCTATTGTTTGAAGGCAATAATGTGTTCCTCAATCTTCATTTCTTAAATCCGAGGGAAGAAACAATGCTATTGTCATAGTGGTTCATAACCTCTCCAAGCTAGCTCTTTTCTTTCAGCGAGACAAAGATTTATCTTCTCTTGTATCTTCCCTTGTATCTGTAAATCTTTAATCTTAATGGTGTGTCGTTTCTTTCTCCCTGATACATCGTCCTTTCTATCTCTTTCACAAGTGGTTCTATTCTTTTATCATGTTTCTCGAGAAAACCGGAGCTATGTTCATCCTATCCTTCTTGTTTCACGACAATCCTTCAATTCTTCTAACCCTTTGTTTCTCGAAGCAAACGTAGACTCGCAAAAATTCTAGCAAGCGTTTGCAAGGTGTAATGGTCGCACCACTCCATTGTTCATCACCTTGGGAACGCAAGGGTCACCTTCGTTCCGAACACCCATCTCTCGTCGTGTCTTTTTCTTTTTCCTAGGAATCTCGGGGCGAGATTCTTGTTAAGTGGGGGAGAGTTGTAGCATCCCAATTGTCTAACAATTGCAATGCTACTAGCCTAGTCTAGATAATGCTACCTTCCTACATATAATTGTTGCATCATCATTATATCATGCTCATGTCATCATGCCACCTTTCTTTTGAGCATCATATAAAACCTTTCCATTTGGTTCTTATCTCATATGCATTATTAATTGTAGTTGCCTCTTGGTACATTGTATTTGGTTCTTGTTAAATACTTGATGCCCAAGTTGAGTTGGGGGCATATCTTTTAACTATTACATCACCCTTGCCACCTCCTCTTATCTCCACACACTTTTCCACCATTCCTTTTATATATGGGCAAATGCATTTCTCCCTTTGATATTTATCTCTAGCTCATGTATAGTTGGTATGATTCCATTCTATTCCTCATACTTCCATACTTGATCTAATATTGTTTTCACAATATTAATGTGGGAGCTACCTTGTCCCCTTTGCATGCTATGTGAGTAGAACTCCTCCATAAGCTTCCATATGGTTTGAATTTGAATAAATGCTCATGTTAGAATTTAATTGTGGCTATATTTTGCCTAGTGGATCACACACACAAGATTGGCCACCATTTCTTCATGCATGATCTTTTATTTAGTCCATGTGGTAAACTAGCTCTCTTTTCTTTTGTTGATCCTTATTTCAAAATTTGGTAATCTTGCTTATATAATTGCCATGAGATATTCTAGTGGTTTTACTACTAGAGGGGGGGCATTTGCTATTCATGCATGGGCCATGCAAGATCTCTACCATCTTCTTTTCTTTGGGTTTTTCTTGGATTCTTGAGTGGAGCATTCCTTTCTGTTTTGCTCTATTCCTTTGCTCTTACACAAACCCTCATCTCACATACATGCACATACATTTTTGTTTTCACAAAAATGCCACATGCATGTACTTCTTTGTTGCATGCAATATAACTCTCCACTCCTAGTCACATAAAATAACCACACCCTATGTGGCTTTCTCTCTTTTTTTAAATACCTTTGAATTCTTGCTTAGTTTTAAAATGTGTTCTAAACCTAGTCTCTCATCTTGGTTCAAAACCTCTCTTGTGCACACATGTTACACCCATACCGTTTTTCTTCTTCTTTTAACCTTCCCTACCGAACCCCTTATTTTTTATCTTGTTGTTTGGAACCAGGCCGTGCCACCACCACAGACCTTTCTCTATGTTGCCAACCAGACATGCAATCTGATCAAACCTGACCCCTCCCTGGTTCCCTCCTTCTCTCACGTCGATAACAAGCAAAGAGAGAGGGGAGTGTACCTAGTCTACCGATCCCTCTCTCCCTCCCTTTTCACCTTTTTGGGGCAAAGCCACCACCACCACCTCATGAGTCTCTCTCTCTCCCATCCTTTCTTCTCTTGGCAAAAACTCCACATTGACCCGCCCCTCTCTCCTTTGATCAGCACCCCACCAGCGACTTGGGCCTCTCCCCTGGTCCCTCTCTTGCCTCTTTAAGGAAACAAAGAGAGAGAAGAGAGTAGACAGTAGCCGATCACCCTCTCTCATGCCATACCCGAGCCTCCGTCTCACCTTTTTGGAAAAGCTACCACCCCACCCCATGTGACCTTCTCCCACCTGCCATCCACCCTCTTCCACATCCTGCAGACACCTGGATCGAGATTTGCAGCCCCATCTCCCCTCTCCCTCTTTTTCCTCCCCAAGACCACTCCCATGGCACCAAAACCCTAGACACGACCCCCCTCTGTTCTTCTTCGTTCAGGTGGACGTCGAGCCGATCCGGGAGCACCAGGACACTCCCCGGCTTCCTCTTCTTCGTCCTATACATGAACCCCCGCCAGGAGCTCGCCGGAGAAGCTGCAGGACGCCGGTGGCCGCATGTGCCAGGAGCTCGCTGTGCACGAGCCCCGCCGCTGATCCAGTCCTCCCCGAGCATGCTATCTGCGCCAGTAGGCCGTAGGTGAGTTCCTCTCCTGCCAGACACGGCCCCTCCTTCCTATATCGCCTGACCCTGTCGTCGACTCGCTGCGCCACGCCTTGCCGCTCGCCGCCACGCGCCGCGCGCACAGACAGAACGCAGCAGCTCGCGCGCCTCCGGAACAGCAGCAGCTCCGCTGCAGAAAACCCCTCTGTTTCCGTCCAAATACCGGCATCCCCGGTCCACCTCCGGCGACACTTCCTGAACAAAAATCATAGCCCCACCACCCCTCTTTCCATCGAGCCTGAGTTTGCCAAAAATGGTGATCTACAGCCCTAGGAATCTTATTCTGAATGTCGGCATAGCTAGCTGTACGAGCAGCTGTTTGTCCATCAGTCTGAACCGACTAGATCGCCTCTGTTCCTCGCTGTTTTCCGACCACTACATACCTTCTCCAGCTACGACTCGTGAACAAAAGATGAAGCCCTTGATCCCCTCTACACTTTTGCTCTTTGCGGTATTGCCAAACTCGTTTTGGATCGATCTCAATCCTCTCGCGAAGATCGATCCAGCTAGCTCTTATCTTGGATGGAGTTTTCAGTTCGTCGGGCTTTTACACAAAAGCCCCGACAGTTTTCTGTCCGTCACGAACAAGTCCCTTCGCTGCCCTTTAGGCCCACCAGTAAGACTTCCAACACTTTTACAAACTAGTACCCAAGCTTCCTAGTCTTCCACCCGTAGTCCCCCGGATTCGCCACGTGTCTAGCCCCAGCTGGCGCACACGCGCGGTGGACCCGCCATTCCCCAGTCCCACTTGTCATCCCCTGCGGCTGGCTGATCCCGCGGTGAGAAAAGCCCCGCGCAGCCCGCTACACCCACCTGTGCTGAGTCAGCGGCTGGCCCACCTGTCAGCGTCAGCGGCTAGTTTCCTCTGTGTGCAAAATGCGTGATCTTTTTCTGTTTAATAAAAATGATTTTAGAAATTGTTTAAATGATTTTAAATCCAGAAAATAATAACTTTTAATTGACAAATCCAAATAATACAAATGATACATGTTTTTGAATCAGAAAAATGTGACGATTTCAAATCTTCCATTTAAAATAATGTTTGAATAATTTAAATTTTGAAAATGATTAATTGCAATAAAAATTCCTTTTCCTAATTAATTAATAACTTTAATTCTATAACTCCAAATTTGACAAATAATATGTCTAAATCGATCAGCGCGACGAGCCCGTTATGTTTATGCATTCCATGATATGAACTGAAGCATGCATCATGTCATTATTAAAAATCAGAACTATTTATGGCAATACAACTTGATCAAATAATTAATAAAATGGTTTATTCTGGTCCCCACACCTCACCCTTGCCATGCTACACTATTGCCATGTAATTTGTGCATCATTCATCATGGCATGATTGTTTGCTTGTTGCATTTTATTTATATGCTTGTGCACTTTATTTATGTTGGCCCTTGTTTGTTTGGTTCTTCTTTCGGATAGACGCCGAGCAGGGGAAATATCAGGAAACCCAGGAGTACTACCCAGATCCGTCTCTCGCTTCAACTGAGCTGCCAGGCAAGCACTACCACATGCTTGCATACATATAGTACCTATTGCCTCTGAATTATTCTTGCATCATTGAGTCGCGATTGCATTAACTTGAATCCCAAGCACTGCATAGCCTCTACTTTTAAACCCCACCGAAGCTTGTTCCTCAATCCCATGAGCCATTACTACAGGAGTTGTTTGAGCCATGCGAGTTGTAGAACAACATGTGTAGGGTATGTGAGTGTCTGCAAGATAACGAGGTACCTAAACAACTTAACCTAAGTAGTAATGGGATAACTAATGAAAGAGGCACCGGTGGGCAATATCTGCTATTTGGTTTTTCATGCTCACTTGTGTCCCGTAGGACCCTGAGTACTTGATTCCTGTTCCTTGACAATTCGCACTATCCACATCCGGGAGGCCTTATGGACCCCCCTGAGCCAGAGCTTGATTCATTTCTATTTCTTGGGGCCACAAACTAGTTTGGGGATTTATTTTACTATTCTGTACTTATGCCATGTTTTACCGCTTTATTTAAGATTGTGCGTGGAGCACCTGTACTGTTTTGGATCACGCCACATTTTCGCGGTATCGACAAGCCCAGTCATACTTTCAGGTTCCCAGTCGTTTACAGCCGTCGTCGCAAACCCTAGGTCCGTTCCGGAGCAGGCCAACTTCTTTGCGGGTAGCTTAGTGGGGTGGCCCCCTGAAATATTTTATGAATCCTGTGATCGCTTTGTCGTGAATGCCTCGTTGGGTTTTGAGTTGGTTTTTTCCGAGGTTGACCGAGTGTGTGTTGCTATTTGTGCACCCCTGCAGGGTAAATCTTTCTGAAAGCCGTGTCCGCGGTTATGGATGACTTGGAGCACAGTTTCTCGACCATAGACAAGTATAACTAAAGTACCGTCCTTAATTTGGATAAATAACTGACTAGTAAATAGTGCAATATTAATGGAATGAGTAATAAAACTGCCAACGGATGGGTTGTTTGTCCGCTTTCTCGTTGGTAAGTGAGAAGGAGGATGGATCTATTAGTTTATACTGTTATAACTGTTGGTTCTAATTAACGGACATCCGTCTATCATTGGTTAGGAGGATGGTTAGCGAGTATCAATAGACTTGTTAGTTATTATCTTTTGTGCAATTGCGTCACCCCAGGTTATGTCCCCTTTAGAGGCATAAAGACTTGCTGAGTACCCCTAGGGTCTCACACGATAAATTGTTTGATTTAGATGAACAGGTGTATTCGCAAGATGGATACTGGGTGGAGGAGACAGATGATGTTGGCAATGATCACTCGGTGTAGAGATTCTGGGGATGGGGATCCGCGAGATCTGTGGGCGGGATGTGCTTATTTGTGTGGCATCTTATGCCGATTTGCTTCTTGTCTGTACTCGGATCTTGTTTCCCGCTTCCACTTGATACTCTGTTGATTGATGTATGAGTAGCTATCCTACACTATTATGTCTATCTAGGATATTTGGATCTTGCCGTATGGCGTTGCAATATTTCTATTTATTTTAGATGGTATGGCTCTGAGAACTATTGTAAGGTAGCTTGCATACATACTCACTTGTGTATGTATTTGATCTCTTCGCCTATTGCCTATGCCGCTCGCTCTTGTCCCGATGTTCTGGAAGTGGTTAGGACGGCCGACGGGTCTACACGTGGGTGGTCCCTGGGCCCCCGCTGTACTATTTTAACCACTTTTGGGCCATCCAGGCTTGAACTTAGAGCGTAGGGTCCGAGGTTGTTACACCTGTCCTCGTCTTCGTCGTCGTATCTACATCCCATTTCCACATCTTGACATTCCTCTTCCTCATCATTCCCATAGTCAGACTCAAAGTTCGAATCAACCAAATATTCCCTACTCTCCATCCTATTCGGGTCAACAGCCACGTCTGGATATGCTTTCTCATCATCATCCGCACCGCCACACATTTTAGTGCCTTCAGGCTCGCTTGACAAAACATCATACTCAAGGACAAGCTATACGGACGTCCTGCGGTTACCAACACATATCCTTGCCATCACCACGGGAATAGAAACGCTAATTGGGGTATGCAGAAAAGGAATCATAGTTCTTACCCTTCAATGTGGACGCACGTCACCTTCTCTAGGCTCCAGACCCCCAAAGCTCTGCACCCCGCTTCCTCTTCCCCTATTTTGTTGTCCTATGTGCTCTCAAGACTTGAAGGAGATTCCGTGCTCTCTAGCCGCGCAGGACCCATCTCCATGTTCTCAAGCCTCGCATGATCCATCCCCGAGCAGGATCCGGATCACCAGTGTCGTTGACCCCCTAACCCAACGGTCGACTCTCGGTTTTCTTTTCTAGACGCGCCTGGGAGGTGGACGGTGGCAAGGAGACATGGCAGGGAGGGGAGGGGAGGGGACGTGACGGGATGGCAGGGAGGGGAGGGCGGGAGGACGATGGCCCAAGGGGACAACGAGAGTGGTGCACGATTGAGCGGAGTGGCGGCGGCAGGAGCAGAGGAGCGGAGCGGAGCGGAGCTGGTTGCGACAAAGCATGGAAAATTGCACAATAATGTGTTGGTGGGTGGCACCAGCGCTCGAACCTGGGACGCGCGCCGTCGAAGGTGGAGGAGGCGGGCCCACCAGTCAGAAAACATGCCACCTGTTAGAGCACTATGCACGCTAGCACTTCACGGATTTTTTAGCAGGTCCCAGATGTCAGTATCCCTAAAAATACTTGAAGTGGTAGTTCTGCTTCTTCTTCCTCGTCTCCTCATCTCCTCGTAGTGGCAGTTCCACTTCTTCTGCCTCGTCTCCTCGTCTCCTCACAGTGGAAGTTCTGCTTCGTCTCCCTCGTCTGTTCTCCTCTTCTTCTTCTCCTTGAAGTGGTATATCTTATTTCTTCCTCGATCAAAACATTCCCGCATGTTAGCCATGGCCAGTAGCCGGATGAAGAGGAACTGGTCTAATCTCCCAGCCGACCCAGTTCGCAAGATCGCCGACTACTTGCTGGTGAAAGAGGAGTACGTCGACACCTATGCTGCTTGTCGGGAAGTCTGCACCGATTGGTACCGCACTTTAGAGGTGCCCAAATTCCATCTCAACAACTAGATCATGATAGATCACACACTTCCAGACATTGGCAACTTCACCTTCCTCGACCATGCCACTAGTCGTTGCTTCAGGACGAATCTAATGGACGTCCATCGCAGGTACACATTCACATCCGAAGATTATATATATATAACATTCATTTTTTGGTATTTTCCATTGTAAACATCTTATGCTAACTAATGCCCTCTTCTTCCAAAAGATTCTACTTCATCGGTGTTTCTTGTGGCGTCATCGTTCTTGCTCGGAGGGTGGAGCCATACCAGATTCGGCTTCTGAACCCAATCACTCATAAGTCTAACACTGAGTTTCAAGCACACATACCATCTAATCTTCTGCAATCTGTCGTCGTGACGAAGTCCCCGACGATGGTGTTTGTTTGCACTAATTATCAAGATCATATTGCATGGGCCGATGAGAGCATCCCAACCGAGGGGAAGTATATGATTGATAGGATTGATAGAATACTCATACCAACAAGTTGCAACTTCTTTTCCGGAAGCTCATTCGAAAAGAACTCTAAGGTTAAGCGTGCTTGGCCTAGAGCAATTCTAGGATGGGTGACCGACCGGGAAGTGGGTAACCAGGTGCACACGAGTGAGGACAAAGTACGCAGAAAAGACTAGTGTTGGTCTGTGGGGCTAGTCTAGATATCCTATTAAGCTGCCAGGAGTGACACCCCCTGGGCCCAGGAGTGGACGGGGTGTTACAAGTGGTATCAGAGCTGACCCTTGCGATTACACGGGTGTGTGCGGGTTAGTGGAGGGACATGTGGAGCATGGCGCGTGTGGCCCGGAGTGGACACGGCATGGCACATGTGCCGGCACTAGACGCACAGACGCGTGCCAAGAGGGAACGTTCCTGGGGTGTGCTTGATCGATGAGGACATCGATCTTCTAAAGGGTGGGTGTATGTGAGACCAGGCACATAGCTTAATAGGATTGATAGAATACTCATACCAACAAGTTGCAACTCCTTTTCCGGAAGCTCATTTGAAAAGAAATCTAAGGTTAAGCATGCTTGGCCTAGAGCAATTCTAGGATGGGTGACCGACCAGAAAGTGGGTAAACGGGTGCACACGAGTGAGGACAAAGTGCGTAGAAAAGACTAGTGTTGGTATGTGGGGCTAGTCTAGATATCATATTAAGCTGCCAGGAGTGACACCCCCCGGGCCCAGGAGTGGACGGGGTGTTACAATGGAGACATCATGTCGATCAACATCCAGATAGAGTAGCACGCAAGCACTGTCACGATGGCCAAAATAATTGCAGCTCCAGTCTTTGAACAGATACGTGAAACTTACAAATTTGCCTTGTGGAGTTAGATGGTGATCTGCTTCTTGTGTTGAACGGGGATTTCGCCAAAGGGCAACCAGTGTTGTACCGGGTGGACACGGAGAACCGCTCTCTCGAGGCCGTCGGTGACATTGGAAGTCATGCCCTCTTTGTTGATTACAATCGGTCTATCTCCATTGACACCAGGTTACACCCCACAGTCAAACCCGGTTGCATATACTACAATAATTATATCAGACTCTACGATCATGAGGTTCAAGCCTGGGAAGAGGAACCAATAATGGTAATGCATGGCTTAAGTCTGGAACATACACCGAGGCCTTACCCTCTGGACGAGATACTGGCACACATTGCAGACGGAGAGAGTTCTCTGAACATGTGTTGCAGCACGCGAGAGCCGACGACGACGAAATATATAGGGGAGAATGAATCCTATATTCATCCTAGGTTATTTGCTAGCATTTTCAGGTCTATTTTTCGAAGTAGAAATTTGTACTATATTTATATTATTTTGATCAGCAGTATGCGTATTACCTTTCAGACAAAATTGTAATGTATTTAATTTTAGTACTTTCAGAACTCAAAGTATTTATTTTTAGTAGCTTCTTTCAGAATTCTTTGTGTTCGACAGCCCTAGCCGGTGGCGGGCACCAGCTCAGCGCTGGAATTCAGGTTCTACATGGAAAATTGCACAATAATGTGTTGGTGGGCGACAGCAGCCCTCGAACCTGGGATGCGCAATCTCATCGAAGGTGGAGGAGGCGGGCCCGCCAGTCAGAAAACATGCCACGTCGGCATCCCCTGTTTCTGATGCCCTTTAAAAAAAGAAAACATGCCATGCCACATGGTGTTGCTACAATGGACGGTACATGGTGTCATAGAAATAATATCGTATAAACATAAGGGCACAGTCGTCAACATTTCTAATATGAAACCCGTCCTCCTACCTGTCCTGGTACATTGCCTGATAAGGTAGATAGCCATGACCGATCTTTTTAATATGTTCACACTCTTATGCTAAGAAGGGAAATAAATATTGAGAGGTTAATGCAACGAGTGTCGAATTATTACCCTCTAAGGAAATGGGGGATGGTTATTTTACGCGTGCCCGTAGTCCAAACCTATTGTAAATATTTCACTCCCCTTCTCCGACCAACCACAGTTCACCATGCACAGCTCCTCCGCGCCGCACCACCTAGGGTAACATGGCTGCGCCTAAGGCAGGCCACAGCCGGCACGACAGCTTCCACGACAGCCGGCACGACAGTCGCCGCCGCCACAGCCGGCACGACAGCCGCCTAAACTGGGTTATTTAGCCCCTCTAAGGCAGGCCATGAAGCTCTACTTCAAGGTCGGTCTCCCATTACCCTCCCAGGCGGATGATTTCCCCGAATGTGCCGAATCGGCCGCGACGGCGACGGCGGCGTCGTCGACGCCACATGCGGCAAGCAGGGCCAAGAGAGCGATGTGGAGAAATCGCGTGGTGGAATTACGACATGCTCTAGGCCGTGGGAACAAGGTACGTATCAAATCGTTCACGAGACCATGTCGCCGATGGTACCCACCCTCGAACAGTGAAGCGCCAAGGTCTAGGAACTCTCGCGTCCATGCTTCAGCGCGGGCTACCTTACCTCAGTGGGGGAGGCTGGGAGCACGCCGTCTGCGGCAAATATGCTCCATCCTCTGCACCGTCAGAGGCCGTACTATGGCGGCGACCAAGCGTCTTCACTCAACATGCTGGAGCCGGCGGTGGGCATCAGCTCAGCGTCGGAATCTAGGTTCGAGTTCACACGGACCTACGACCCCGAGAAGCAGATGCCGAATTTCAGTTTCGAAGAAATCGTTGTGGCGCCGCGGATGGTCAAACTGAACTGGGACTGGCGCATGCAAATCGCTCGTGCATGAACGATGTAGATTTCTTGTAGTTTGGCAGGAAGGCAATAGATCAGTTTGGGTTAAACGATCAAAGAACTTATGTCCTCTGAAGGCAATTGGCCAACCAACTTTTCTGGTGGAAATCTATAGTTTCTTCAGTGTAGAATAGTTAAGTTCAGACTGAAGAATGGCATTTGTAGATGAACTTCTGACGAATTATTCTATAAACTAGTAGGAAGTTTAGCCCACTTTTGTGCAGGTATAAGACCCCTTTGTACGGAAGTACTACTGTTGTAGGAAAATACTATCAAGTATCTATTTCCATCAATTACTAGTCGTGGTTAAATCCAGTTAACTAGCATTTTTTTATCCTAGACTACATATTTTGCGTCTCCGGTCTGTGCTGTAAACCATTTTTCCTTTGTCTTGTGTTGTCTGCAAAATGGTCCCAGAGTTCAACGTGTTACAAATATAGCTACCTTGCATTTGAAGTGGAGATGGACTACATTTTCGTGGCATCCACAATTTTTACATTAATCATTGCCAGACCACCCTCTTTTCATGAGGTTGTCCTTGGTTATTCATAGAAATTATAAAGCGAGGTGTTCAACTACATCGATTCAAACTATTACACACACATACACACTACATCAAATTCATTACCCACACATACTACATCGATTCAAACTATTGCACACACATACTACTTCAAACTATTACACACACATACTACATCGATTCAAACTATTACACATTTTTAGTCGATGCTAACTTCTTGCTACGCTCTCCATGCTACAAATTCATTAGCCACACATACCACGGCAATTCACTAGAGCTCTGTCTTCACTCGAGGGAATTCATAACCACCAGCTCGTCCAAGCCCAGTTCCCCCACCGAAAATGTGTGCGCCGTCGCGAAACGATGGTGGTCCTATGCCATCGATCCTTCCAGGCCAACACTGAAGGTGATGAGGAAGCTTTCTAGCAGCCTCTTCAGGGCCCTAAATGCTATGTACCGATTCTAGAGCCTCCTCCAGGTGGATGATGACCGGGTGCTTCCAGCAAAGCTAGCGCCCTGCCCTGCTTGGAATCTACACCTCGTACATCTTAGGAACGACGTCAGGATCTTTCAGCCACACCTTTACCTCGATGACCCATCTGTCGCTCGGTGCCAGGATTTCCACCAGCTCGCCGCCAAGGCTACTGACGATCTTCTTGAGGGCCTCCGGCTCCCAAGCATCCAATGGGACGCCGTCAAAGCCGATTTTGGAGAAGAAAGGAAGTTGCCCCAAGCGATCGTCCCACCGACATGCGTGATGCCAACGCATGAAGCTCATTTTCTCCCCGCAGCACTCCAAAGAATGGGAAGAATGCAGAACGCACTCGGTGTCTGAGCTGTGCTCAAACCGGACGAAAAAATCGAATGGCTGCGCGCATACCTTAATCTTGACCTCATTTCATCTGATCCCAAAACGAGACCTCAAAGCCGACAGCAACTCTGCCGGCGACACGGCGGGACGGACACCCAGCACGGTGGCCATGAGAGCGTGGTCGTCGAACTGCTGTGCTAGGGCTACCATGCTTGGGGTGCGTGGTGGAACTCAACTTCCCAAGGCCGGTCGCCAGCATGGATCACCCGACGGGACGCGCTCCGCCATGCGAGAAGGACTAGCTAGAGGCGAGATATTAGTCCGGGGACGTGAAGCTTCGATATGGCAGATGATGCGACGATGATGGCTGCGAGCTTCGATTAGAGGCGTGGGAGGTTGACCGGACATGGCGGGGATGCAAATTAGATCAAGTGCGAGCTTTGATCTGAGACGAGCAGCCGGAGCTGAGCAAATATTATGGGGAGGGGAGCAGGGGAGAAGACTAGAGCAGAGCAAAGAAATAGATTTGGTCCACGCAGGAGTAAGCTAGTCCACGACCGCAAAAGATAACGGGGAATACTAACATGGCGGGCCAAGAAGAGTTGACCTAACAGCGGTATTTGAGTTCATCCGTTTTTCGTCTGGTTCAAACGACCGTTTGGCCGTTAGATTTGTATTCACCCCCATTTGGCCCTTCTGGACAATCGGTGATTCTACTACGGCCCCTCCGCGCGATTGATGACAACTCGGGTACCACGGTGCGCTCACCCAGAAAGTTTGGTACCGCAAACGAACAATCCCACCGCCCCTAACGAATGCGGGATGACCCTGCACTCTAAGTGCACTGCTCGTATAGTCATATAGAAAACTTCTTTTTACACAGATACAGCTCTATACTTTCGAAGAACTGCCCTATTTATCCTTCGTGCACTAGACTACCAAAAAGTTACACTGGTTTAGCTTAGAACCACTGCGCTTCTAAACTAAATGCACTTCCTATGCAACCAATTAACCGTGGTATTCTACCAGCACAAACTAATGTGCTACGACCATGGACTCTACCCGCACTGCCATTATTTTCACATATGCACTGCTCTGTGAGATGATGAGGGCAAATTAGTTTACTATGAAGCACTGCGCTATTTAACCCCCGCGGGCACTGCCTTGTACTCAAACTACTTGCACTGCCTTTAGTTCAACAATTGCATTGCTCTATGTAATGCTGCAGGTACACTGGTTTCGGTTCGAAGCACTGTGCTTTCTCAGTCACATGCACTGTCGTACCTAGAAATTCCGGTGTCACTGTACTAGCCCCTAACGAATGCCGGACGACCCTGCACTCTAAGTGCATTGCCCGTATAGTCATATAGAAAATTGTTTTCTACACAGATACACCTCTGTACTTTCGAAGAACTGCCCTATTTATCCTGCATATACTCGATTACCAAAAAATTATAGTGCACTACAAGTGTGCACTGGTTTAGCTTAGAAGTACTGCGCTTCTACACTAAATGCACTGCCTGTGCAACCAATTAACCGTGGTGTTCTACCAGCACAAACTAATGTGCTACGACCATGTACTCTACCTGCACTGCCATTATTTTCACATATGAACTGCTCTGTGAGATGATGCTGGAAAATTAGTTTACTATGAAGCACTCCTCTATTTAACCCCTGCGCGCACTACCTTGTACTCAAACTATTTGCACTGCCTTTAGTTCGACAATTGCACTGCTCTATGTAATGTTGCAGGTACACTGGTTTCGGTTCAAAGTACTGCGCTTTCTCGGCCACATGCACTGCCGTACCTAGAAATTTCGGTGTCACTGTACTAGACCCTAACGAATGCGGGACGACCCTGCACACTGAGTGCACTTCCCGTATAGTCATATAGAAAACTGTTTTCTACACATATACACCTCTGTACTTTCGAAGAACTGCCCTATTTATCCTGCGTGCACTGGATTACCAGAAAGTTACAATGCACTACAAGTGTACACTAGTTTAGCTTAGAAGCACTGCGCTTCTACACTAAATGCACTACATGTGAAACCAATTAACCGTGGTGCTCTACCAGCACAAACTTATGTGCTACGGCCATGTACTCTACCTGTACTGCCATTATTTTCATATATGCACTGTTTTGTGAGATGATGCATGAAAATTAGTTTACTATGAAGCACTTTGCTATTTAACCCCGCGCGCACTACCTTGTACTCAAACTACTTGCACTGCATTTAGTTCGACAATTGCACTGCTCTATGTAATGCTGTAGGTACACCGGTTTCGGTTCGAAGCACTGCGCTTTCTCAGCCACATGGACTGTCGTACCTAGAAATTCTGGCGGCACTGTACTAGCCCCTAACGAATGCGGGACGATCCTGCACTCTAAGTGCACTGCCCATATAGTCATATCGAAAACTGCTTTCTACACAGATACACCTCTGTACTTTCGAAGAACTGCCATATTTATCCTACGTGCACTTGATTACCAAAAAGTTACAGTGCACTACAAGTTTACACTGGTTTAGCTTAGAACCACTGCGCTTCTACACTAAATGCACTACCTGTGCAACCAATTAACCGTGGTGTTCTACCAACACAAACTAATGTGCTACGACCGTGTACTCTACCTGCACTGCCATTATTTTCATATATGCACTGCTCTTTGAGAAGATGCAGGAAAATTAGTTTACTATGAAGCACTGCGCTATTTAACCCCCGCGCGCACTGCCTTGTACTCAAACTACTTGCACTGCCTTTAGTTTAATAGCCCAAAAGATTGTGCAATCTATGTACACTACTCATATATTCATATATGCATTTATTTCGGTCATACTTGCACTACATCAATTAGCAATTACCATCGCAGTACTAGGGCGCCAAATTCAGCATACAGTCAAGAAGATTACAAAAAGCAACATAGTCAATAATTGGACGCAGCATACACTGCAAGAAGATCACAAGAAGCAACATAAGGCTTAGTGTACTCACACTACAAAGAGATATTTAATTTTGATTGCATTTCGGTCAATGACTATAGAGTAGGTGGCCAGGCTTCAGACATTGCAAAAGCACTACGGACAACTAATGGTGTAGATAACTTAGATAAAACTGATATAGTCTTCTTCAGTATGTCTACACAGAACAAGCCTACATCAAAATCAACTTTTATCAGAACATAGCGACCATCAGCTGACATTTTTATAACACGCAACACACCACAAACTAGGATATTGTAATTTTCATATATACTACCAAGTCTTTCCTTCCAGTAGTCTTCAATATCCCAGCCAAAAGCAGTTCTGCATGCAACTGGCAGATCTAACATTGTTTGGATGATCCACTTATTTTGACCATTGTTCTAGTCAAGGAGCCAAGTTGTCAGCATACCATCAGTAGAAAAGACAGCTAGTAAAATGCTTCCTGGTCTATCCTTTGAAATACAATAATTCCTCTGATCCTTGGTTGTGAGCCTGACTGATTCAGGGAATTGTATCACAAAAGTTAAATGTGTGGATATGTTGTAACACAGAAGAAGGCCTACAACATAAGCCATAAATAGGTCTTTGCCTATCAGGATTCCTTCAGGATGACTAAGGTACATGGTTGGTGTTGGCATAGGAATTGCATCAGAAATATGCATCTCCCATTAACCATTTTGCTGAATAAAGACATGCACAAATTTGCCAGATGTTGTATTAGCAGTAACACCATGATATGAAACCTTGCAAGCATTAAATATATTTCTACGAAAGAATGTCATTCCTGAGGCAGCAGCACTTGGAATCAAATATAATTTCCCATATGAATGATCTGTATCACTCTTCGACATTGATGGAATTCGTGTAACAGGTGAGGCAAGGAAAGTGAACAAATTTGGAGACCTAGAAGGATAATTAACATAGTAACCAGGATCTCTAGAAACATGTAGAAAGACCAGAATGAGGACTTCTCCGTTTCGACAGCAGACGACCAATTCCCTTAGAAGATATGTTGATCTAAGTTTGAAGAAATAGCTAGTGATGTTCCATCTTTAGATGAATATTCAAGCTCATGTAGCCTATTACCAACCTCAGGCATCAAATGATAATCAACAAGAAATCCTATGCATGATGGCGAATTTTTCTTCATATATCGCGAAAGAAATCCAAGCTCTTTGAGTGCAGTATACCAAGTTTTATTGAGGATACTGCAACCGATCAAAGATTCCATCGACACTAACCTTAAAACAATCTCCTGCACCAAATCTAGGTCCTCCCCCACACGACTGATCGAGGAATCGGATCTAGTAAAATCCATCGCTATTCAATAGATTGTTTTCTTTTGCTCCAGACAAAAGAAGAAGGGTTTGTTTATCTTCATGGAAGAAGGAATATATAAATAAGGCCCTAACGTCCTATGCTAGCCGAATCAATCGGTTAACATCCAAGATAAAATATATGTAGACAATGCAGAATGCACTGCTTTGTGGAACGTGTGTACTGCTCTACGAATGATGTACTACATGTGAATTATAGATGTGATAGTCGGTAAACTGCTCTGTTAACCTACGTGCACTGCCTTTGAATAGATTTTTTCTGCAAAATACAAGACGCTCTGAAATACAGGGCGCTCTGAAACACATGGCGCTTCAAGATCTATATGAATGCTTGATGTGCCGAAGGCGCCATGCCACGGGCGGAGCCCGCAACAGACACTCCGAAATACAAGGCGCTCTGAAATACAAGGCTCTATGAAATACAAGGCGGTCTGAAATACAGGGCGCTCCGAAATACAAGGCGCTTCAAGATCTATATATATGCTTGATGCGCCAAAGGTGCCATGCCACGGGTGGAGCCTGCAACACAGACTCCGAAATAAAAGGAGCTCTGAAATACATGGCGCTACGAAATACAAGACGCTCCGAAATACATGGCGCTTCAAGGTCTATATGAATGCTTGATGCGCCAACGGCGCCGTGCCATGGGGGGAGCCCACAACACACACTCTAAAATAAAAGGTGCTACGAAATACGAGGCGCTCCAAAATACAGGGCACTCCGAAATACAAGGCGCTTCAAGATCTATATGAATGCTTCATGCGCCGAAGGTGCCGTGCCACGGGTGGAGCCTGCAACACACACTCTGAAATACAAGGCGCTCCGAAATACAAGGCGCTCCGAAATACACGATGCTCTGAAATACAAGGCGCTTCAAGATCTATATGAATGCTTGATGCGCCGAAGATGCCGTGCCACGGGCGGAGCCCGCAACACACAGTCCGAAATAAAAGGTGCTCCAAAATACAAGGCGCTTCGAAATACATGACACTCTGAAATACACGGCGCTTCAAGATCTATATGAATGTTTGATGCACCGAAGGCGCCGTGCCACGGGTGGAGCCCGCAGCACACACTTCGAAATAAAAGGCGCTCCGAAATACAAGGCGCTCCGAAATACAAGGCGCTCCGAAATACAGGGCGCTCCGAAATACAAGGCGCTATGAAATACATATGTGTACTGCTTGGAATATACAAATGATCTACGTTAGTGTAATCCGTTCAAAGTCAATACATTCTGCTGCGCTGAATCATCTGTGTACTGCTCTAAATATAAAAATGCACTGCGTTAGTGTAATCCGTTCAAAGTCAATACATTCTACTGTGTTGAATCATCTGTGTACTGCTCTGAATATAAAAATGCACTGCATTAGTGTAATCCGTTCAAAGACAATACATTGTGTTGTACAAACTTGAACCCTCCCATTACACCCTATAAAATCTGCATTGCCCATAAAGAAAAGAAAGATATTAAAAATAAACAAAAATGAAGAAGAGAAAAATAAAAATAAACGATAATGAAAAAGAAACATACTAAAATCAGCGACATCTGCGCAAGCAGTTTCTTGGGCTGATTCCGCGTCGACACGTGTCGAATATACAGCGCAGGTCGGTCGCGCGGCGCGCAGCGCACGTGCTAGTCGCCCTGAACTCTCGTTAGTTTATGATATATTAATTTTGACCCCTCAATAAGTAGGTCCAATAACTTTTTCATAAAACTATCAAAGCAAAACCTACAATTTACTTGTAGTTTCAAATTTGACCTAATTTCGAGATATCGACATAACGTCATTCAAGGGGGGGGGGGTAGCTAGGAAGGTCGAAAACTCATAAAATAAGGGAATCGCAAGTACAACATGTTGTCGATCCACTATATATGTCTGTCAACTTGGCTTGTGGAATCCACATCCAATATTCTTTGGAATTTTCTTTATGGATAAGAACAACTAACCTCGCTCGTCTTCACTTGGAAAATATAGAATTGAACGTTATTTCCTGGTAGATGGACACTCACACCCATGGCACAGCTTACTACCAGAAAGTGCATCCATCTACCTCTGAAATGACATTTAATTCAACAACAATCTATCACGCTTATTTGTAGATTAAGGTTGACCTAATTTTGTTAAATTGTCAAGATGCAAAATCGTAGCAAGAATTTGACCCTATCGTCAAAACTCTTGTTCTTTTCAGATATATTAATTGTGACCCCTCGATTGGTACCTCCAAATTAAAACCTTTTCGTAAAAGTTTCAAAGCTAAACCTACAATTTACTTGTAGTTTCAAATTTGACGTAATTTTGATGAATCGACTTAAAGTCATTAAAATGCGCAGCTCATAAAACATGGAATCGTTGGTACAACATGTTGGTCAACTGTATATGTTTGTAAACTTGGCATGGCATTCACATCTAATATTCTTTGGACTTTTATTTACGGAAAACAACAACCTCGCTCGTCTTCAGTCAAAAAATGTAGAATTGGATGTTCTTTCTTGATAGTTGGAAACTCACACTGACGACATTGTTTACTACAAGAAGATGCACCGATCTACCTCTAAAAATACATTTAATTCAAGAGAAATCTATCACGCTTACTTCTAGCTCAAGTTTGACCTAATTTCGTTAAATTGTCAAGATGCAAAATCTTAGCAAGAAGTTGAACCTGTCATCACAACTCTCAGTATTTTATGATATATTAATTATGACCCCTCGATGGGTACCTACAAAAGTTTTTTCATATAACTTTCATAGAACCCTACAATTTACTTGTGGTTTCCAATTTGACCTAATTTCGATAAATTAACATAAAGTCATTCGGTCAAACAGGCAGAGTTAGCTACAAAGTTTGAAAACTCATAAAACATGGGAATCATTGGTACAACATGTTGGTCCACTATATATCTCGGTAAACTTGGCTTCTGGCATTCTAGTCCAATATTCTTCGGACATTTTTTATGTAAAATAATAACCTCGCTGATCATCACTCGAAAAATTGAGAATTGAATGTTCTCTCCTGGTAGTTGGAAAATCACACCGACGACACTATTTACTAGAGCAATGCAACCATCAACCTCTCAAAAGTCATATATTTCAAGAGAAATCTATCGTCCCTACCTGTAGCTCAAGTTTGACCCAATTTCGTTAAATAGTGGCATGATGCAAAATCTTAGCAAGAAGTCAAAACTATTGTCAAAACTCTCGGTATTTTCTCATATATTGATTGTGACCCCTGATGGGTACGGTACTTCCAAATGTTCTTTCGTAAAACTTTCACAGCAACCTACAATTTGGTTATAGTTCAAGTTTGACCTAATTTGAATAAATTGGCATGTAGTCATTCAAGTTGGCAGAGTTAATTAGCTAGGTAGTTTGAAAACTTAAAAACATATAGGAATCATAAGTAAAACACGTTGGTCCACTTAATATGTCTAGAAGCTTGGCTTATGGCATTGAGATCAATATTCTTTGTACTTTCTTTACAGAACATAACCATCTTATCATCTCTCGGAAAACTAAGAATTTTCCTTCCTGATATTTGGAAAATCACATCAACGACATTGTTTACTACAAGAAGGTGCACCCATATACCTACGAAAAT
Source organism: Avena eriantha (assembly GCA_910589775.1). Lineage (NCBI taxonomy): Eukaryota > Viridiplantae > Streptophyta > Magnoliopsida > Poales > Poaceae > Avena > Avena eriantha. The sequence goes on from OU342744.1 coordinate 382,319,285, forward strand.
ACATTTAATTCAAGAACAATCTATCGCGCTTACTTGTAGCTCAAGTTTGACCTAATGTCGTTAATCGACAAGAAGTCAATGAAGTGTGCGAAGTTAGCTAGGAAGCTTGAAAAATCTTAGTACTAAAAACTTAGGTATTACGTATAAGAAATCATGGTCCAGTTTGTGTGATAATTGGGGCGGCTGCATTTTCTTTTAACTGTGGTAGGTCTCATAAGAGAGAGGTGCTTGAGGACTAACAGGGTTGGTGGAAATATAAGTTACATTAAGGACCTCATAAAAATGAAAATTGCACCCAAGTCGATGCATTTAGCACAAGGACCCTGACACTGAGCAATGAAGTGTGTGTTGGTTTGAACATACTAGCATTCATCATGCTAAAGACTATCAGTAGACTCTTTGTAGATGCTAAAAATGGAAAAGAAAATCCAATAGTTAGTAATGTTTGGATTTGCCAGTCTTGATCCAACGATCAATGTTCGAAGTTATCCATACACTATAAAATGGTATGGTATTGTAAGAGATAAGACAAGATAAAGATAAGATAAGAAGTACTGCGAATGGTCAATCTTTTGAGTAACATTCCCTCCCGATGTTTTGGAAGAAAGTGAAAATTTCAAAAACCTTAAAAGGTTGATTTTTTGCCACCAAGGACCAAACTAGTTTCCTTCCTATGTGTTCCTCGTCCCTACTCCACACGAACGCAGATCCCGATCACGCCAGAGACACAGAGCCACCGTACCAAGGCACACGTGCGCAGCACCACGCTGTGGACGAGGGAGAGATCAATCGGGTTGGTGCGTGAGGGGAAAGGGGAGGATAGAGGGAGGATGGATGGTGAGAGGTAGCGAAGGAGAGAGAAAACACACAATTTGTTTTGCGTGCATAGGTCCTTAAATTTACTACCAGTAGAGTGGCTGCAGGAGTACCTCGTGTCAGGAACCCATCATAACTTTCCTCTGACATCGAACCGCCTTCAACTCATCTTTGATGCTGCCCTCTTACCCTGCCTACATTTTATTCTCTCCACATGTATAGTGTGTGGATAGAGGTGAGGATATGTCTAAGCAAAGAAATGAGTACTACTACTAGGGTACTATAGTGTGTTCTTTTCCCTAATAAGGGTATCAGCAATGTGTACAAAAGCACACCTTAAGGCCTAGTATGTGGCATCTGCTAAGGTTCACCATATACATTGTGGAGAAAATGAAGTTTGTATCTTTAAGCCTAAGGTAGACCTCAAGCTTGTGGGTTGCCCATAGAGAATAGAAAAATCATTTCCCCTCTCTCCCTATTTCATGTGATCATTTTCAAAAGGTGTTCAAAATTTTCATGATGCAAAATCTTAGCTAGAAGTCGAACAAGTCACCAAAACTCTTTTTGGTTTCTGATATATTAATTAACCGCTCGATGGGTACCTCCAAAATCTTTTTACATAAAATTTTCAAAGCAACCTACAATTTATTACTTGTAGTTCCAGTTTAACCTAATTTCGTTAAATTCAAGAGCAATCTATCGCACTTACTTGTAGCTCAAGTTTGCCTTAATTTCATTAAACTGTCAAGATGCAAAATCTTAGCAAGAAGATGAACCTATCATTAGAACTCTCTATGGTTTCTGATATATTAATTGACCCCCCCTCTGATGGGTACCTCCAAGAGCTTTTTCGTAAAACTTTCAAAGCAACCTACACATTTTACTTGTAGTAGTTCAAATTTTACCTAATTTCAATAAATCTGCATAAAGTCATTCAAGTGGGCGAAGTTAGCTAGGAAATTTGAGAAGTCATAAAACATGGGAAATTGTAAGTACGGCATATTGGTCCACCATATATGTGTGAAAATTTGGCTTATGGCATTCAGGTCCATATTCTTTGGACTTTCTTTATCTGAAAGAACAATGTTGTCATCACTAGGAAAATTGAGAATGTTCTTTCCTGATAGTTGAAAACTCACACTGATAGAATTGTTTACTACAAAAAATATGCACCCATCTACCTCCAAAAAGATATTGAATTCAAGATAAATCAATTGTTCTTCCTCGCTTGTAGTTCAAGTTTGTCTCCTCGTTCAAACGCCCCCATCACCAAGCTAGTTGGAGCCCTGGTATGCCCCCACTGCACCCCCACAGCGCCGCTAGGTTTCCGTCTCGCTGGCGACGTGTCCGTCATCGACGATGAACGTGAGCTGTAGATCCTAGTTCTAATCCTAGGGTCCACATTGCCCCGTACCGCTTTGCGTTTAATAGGCCACTAATAGGCGGGACCCCCCTGTCAGAAGTCCTCAGCGCCGCGGAGTGAAACTATGCCGGCCCGTTAGTGTTCCCACACTGGCCCTGTGATTCAAATTTAGATTTTTCCTTTTTAACTAAACCTAGTTTCTGCCCACTAGTTTAAAATTCAATTCAGAGAGTTTTACAAGTCCAAATTGGATGGTTCCAATTTTGTTGGAAAGATACTTAAAATCTCTATCCAAGCCCGTTGGATTTAAATCAATTACAGTTATAGATCTCTCCTAGAAAAAATAACAAGACATAAGCTTTTTCACATTCAAACATTTTTCTAAAATCAACCATAATAGCTTTTGAGTTGATTCCAACTCTCAAGAATCAAAATTAACCATACCTATATGAAGCGACTTTGGACTAGTTCCAAAATAATGCTATATAGGCATTTCTAGTCACTTCAAATCATTAAATGTTAAACTTAAACTTATTAAATTGTGATTTAACCTTCAAATCACATTCCCATATATTAGAATATGTGGTGATGACATGTGGCCACATGATCCCATATTTTAATTGGAGAATATTAAATCTTAGTTAATTTCAATGAGTAGAAATTAGTTTTCTCAAATAAAATAAATGAAACTAGTTCATTAAACCTTGTGATGTTTGTGATGATACTAGATCATCAAATGTGTGCCTTAGTGTGCTAAGTAGACTAGTTAAGTATTGTTTGGTGATTGTGTATTCCGTATGTATTTATAGACAACAGTACCGAACAAGTCATCGAGGAGGAGGAGTTCTACCAAGAGGAGGAGGAAGAGAATTTCAACCACTTCACCAACCAAGGCAAGCTATTATTGGCAAGCTAACACTTGCAAGTATTATACTTAGCAAGCCCTCACTAGATGCAAGAGATGCATTAGGCATGCTTTGGTTATACCCCTTTTTAGTTATCCCATCCCAAGTTTTATTCACAAGCTTTACTTCTTTTACTTGATCAAAGTTTTTACTTTGTTTATAGATAGCATAAAGAGTATAAAACTTGGCCTATCTAGTTAGAATTAGATGTCATTCTATGGCATGAGATTGAGATTAGCATCCCACACTAGTGAACACTCTTAACTTAGTGATTAGAGCCAAACCAAAAACTTGATCACTTTAGATGTGAATACTTGGTGAAAATGACTTGTGAAAACCTTGGAATGATGAGACATTCTATTGAGATGTTTTGACATGTGTTGAGAAACACAAATGGTTTACAAGGATGATGAAAATATTAAGGCATGAGCCTTAGCCCTTTTATAAAAACTGATGGTTGGGTTCGGATGCGATACCATTCAAATTTTACCGTACAACCACAATACCTGAATTGGGTAAGGCGTATCCGGAAGTTTATATGCATTAGTATTAGTTCCCTCGGGGGAGAGGTTTGAGATGAGGCTACCTCTCAATGTTGTCCACCTATGCAGTGCCCAGCATGGCAGATGGCCATGGCTGGGAGGCCATGCTCATAGGAGAGGTGCTTATACTAGAGTGTGTAAAGGAAAGGTTATGTTTGATTATCTGCATACTAAGTATGATGATTCAGGGTTATCCCTGACAGATGTATCGAATTTTGTGGTGAAAGTGTACCACCTCTGCAGAGTGTCAAACTAATCGAATAGCTGCGTCCGCGGTTATGGACAGTTGGAGTGGCCATACTGTTCCGTTGTCAGATGTTTTCAAAATGACTTATGCAATGAATTGTGACATGATTTGACCACAACAGAGTTGTGACTATGACAACTAAGTTCCCACTTAGGTGATTTCAAACTTTATTTTATCTTTCTTTGTTTCTGAACTCAGCTTAGGTTTCAAACTTAGGTTTGCAACTAAACCCAGAGTTTAGCATTCCTACTAGAACTATCTTAATTGTTAGTGGTAGTTTGTGAGTACTTAAAGAGTATTCATAGCTTTTGTCCCTGGCTATTCCTGTGGCCAGACTATGAGGAGGACTACCCTGAAGGAGGACAGCAGGATGGCTACGACAACAAGGATCATCTCCCATTGTCAGCATTGCCTATGACCCTAAAGATGGATTCCACCGTTACGCTATTTATTATGCTACTTGATTGTATTAAGACTAGATCATGAGATCCTTTATTTGTGTAATACCTTATTATGCTTTGTAATGGCTGATGTACTGTGATATTCAATCTGTTATGTCTCGCAAAAATGGTAATCCTGGGATTGCGATGTATGGCATAACAGGCATCTGGAATTAAAAATCCGGGTGTTGACACCAACCTGTTGCTCAATTGAAGTCCATATATCATACCCTACATTCCCATCTCAAAAATAAATATTTTTGAGATCCTTTATTATTCCTTTTTTCCCTTTTTCTCAAATGGCACAAATGGAATAATAATAGTTTTAAATACTTTTAAGACTCCATAAATCTTGGGAAAAATTCCCTAAGTGTGTACTCACATTTAGGACCATATCAAATCAAAAACTCAACTTGTCCAATTCAAAAATATCAAATAAATTTCTAAAAACCATTTCTGCACTATTTGAATAATTGATGTAAAGTGCATCTAGAATTCTCGGAAAAACCTCAAATAAATCTTGGAGATATATCCTAACCCTAGCCATCTACAAGCATCATTATCTCAAGTTGTCAAGATCAAAAATCAAGATATAACCTTTGATCATCCCTGATGGTAAATTGGGACATTTAACCTTTTTGTATCAAAAACCTAACCCAAACACCACGAATCTTGCAAAGCAATGCACCACAACCTTCAGCACTTCCCCTGGTCGACCAACACTGTACAAACACTATAGCACCACCCCAACATACTTTTCTCTCGTGTTTGTCAAGGAAGAGAAAGAGAGTTAAGTCAAGAACTTGTCCAAGCTTTTGTAGCAGTAGCCCCCCCTCTCTATCTCCTACACGACCACAGGGCCCTCTCCACCGCCCATCTAGCCCAATCCCTGGCCAGCTCCCTTTCCATGCCCTCCCCATGGAACAAGTCCATCATGGACCTATTCCCTCGGGTTAAATACCCCACGCCACCTAGCTCTCCTCTCTTTCCCTCAGTTGCCCCCTGTCACTATCACGTAGCTACCCCGAGCTTCCCATCCTCTCTCCCTCCTTCTCTTGGCCACAAAAGCAACCACCACCATTTTCAGCCATTCTTGAGCTCGAGCTTGAGGTGACCTCTCCCGAGCTCTCCTCCACCTGCAAGTGGCCTCACCAGGCTTCCCTATGCCTGATCTAACATCCCCGAGCTCCCCAGCCTCTCCCCTTCTATGTGCTTCCGGTGAGAGAGAGGAGGAAACGCTTCGCCCTCCCCTCATCCCTTGAGCTAAGCTCCCACTCCTCCGAGCCTTCCCTCCTGCATGTCACCTTGCCAGGATCTCCTAGTCCTATTGTGTCTAACCATCGTTTTCTCTTTGCCTAGGCCCCTCTTTACAGGCCCCGCCATTGAGCTCTGAGGTGACCCGGGCGGGCGCAGTCGCGCGAGACCTTCCCAACGACAAACCCGTCCATGCCGCCCCTCTTCGTGCTTTCCTCGGAGCGCCGCTTCACTTCCCACCCTTGTCGCCGCGGCCTAGTGCCCCGAGGTAAGCCCTCGCTGCCTCTCTATGCCGCCGTTAGGGTTTCTCCCTATCGCGGCCGGCGCAAGGGATATGACGACCAGGAGCCGTCGATCAGCACTTGATCAAACAGCTCTAGCACCTCCATACCCCTTTGGGGTTAAGAGCTGCTGACGTTCGGGCCCCGCCCTAAAGTTCAGACCGCGGCCTCCCGCGCCTGGTTACGCCGGTGTGGGCCGAGTCCTCCCCCTACGACCCAGTTTGCCCCAGATTCCAGCCCGCTGAACCTTTTTCCTTTATTCATTTTGCCTAGATCAAAAAAATTTCCATCAGTTTAAATCATTTCGACAATGTAAACCAAGTATAATTGCCCAGATCTAAATTTCCTAGTGTTACTGAGTGTTTACTCTAACATGCAGTACACTTGGATGCCCCAAATACTGCCCATCTTAATAATGATAAATTAGTAACCTAGAGGTACCTTTTTCACTAATAAATTCCTTCTCTGAGTTTTTCAAATTCAAATGAGGTGAACCAAACTTCCTCTAGATGGTAATTGAAATACCCAACAACTAGACTTTGTCCCATGCCCTTAGCAAAAATAGAAAAAACAGCTCTGATCTAACTTTAGAAATTTCTCTAGGTCAGACCAAAGTAGGTTCTAACCCAATTCCAACTCTCAAGACTCCTAAAACATATTATCCTTCAAACCCCAGGAGCCAAAATTTAATTAAGTCCTGGTTGATTTATTAGGATTTAAACTATTCTGTGTAGAGTTAATTCTCTAATAAAACCACCTCAGTAGTTCTGTAACTCCAAAAAGGTTGATTCCAATTTCTACAGAAAGGTATTCTAAATACCTACCATTTGTCCTTGGAATAAGATCAAAAGATTCTGTAGATTAAATCTGGTGAAAAAGACAAAACAACTACATAACTGCCTTTGGGAATTTCATAAGGGCATTCTAGTAATTCTTTTGACATAATTCCAAATATTTGTGAATCAGTACATAAAATACCACTTAATCATCCAAGGAAATAATTTTTGGAGATCCAGAACTTTTCTGGTGAATTACTTCCTAAAACTAGAGCTTTTATCACTAGAATATTCATAAGAAATTAAAGAAAAGTGATAAAATAGTGAAACCACTTTTGTTGGTTTCATTTTATAAACATCTATCTGTTGGTATCATTTTTACACAATGGTATCATACAGAATAGGTCCTTGGTCCAGAACCCCTTCTTAGGTATTTTCTCGGCTGTAAACCCTAAGGGATGTTCTTCCATTCCTCCAAGACTATCTCAATCTTCTAAATCCAATCCTCTCAAACCCTACTGAATCTTAATTTGGTATTATTCAATTGCTTGTTTGTTGTATGGTATTGGTGATTGTATGCCTTGTATTGATTGTGGATCTGTTTGTATGCATGTGTGCTCCCTGACGACGATAGTTGCGATTATATCAAAGAACCAAAAAGATGGTTATTATGGTATTCTTAGAAGAAGTCCAGGGACATATTGCCATAATGTTGATCCCAGGCAAGCCTCCTTCTTTCTTGTAAGCCTTGCCCTACTATTTTTACTTATGCATGTTTTATCTACTGTTTGTGAAATTGCATTGTTTTATTATATAATGATTTATACTTGGTAAGTGGCTTGGCTCCTCCAAACCATTATACCCTTGTACTATTAAGTAAAACCCCCCCCCTTGGTGTTACCTAGTTGCCCCTAGTATAGTAAATGGTGTATAACACCATACCCCTTTGGGGACCCCGTTTTTGCCGAAGCCAAACTAGAGGATGGGAAAACCCCAAGGAAAAGTTTTATTAAATGTTTTATGATAAAACCTTGGTGAGGTGAGACCTCCCAAGAGTTGTTGAGAAAGAAAAAGGTTTTTGTTTTACAAAATGCTTCACGAAAACCAGAGGAAAAAGGTTTTACGAAAACGCACCCGGTTCTTTGCAGTTTGCTAGAACAATTAACCCGTGCAACCACATAACCCTGAAATGGGACAGGGCTAGATTTGAAGATTGTTTATTCTGGTGTAAGCTGCCTCGCAACAACTACAAGGGATGCAAATCCCAGGAGGGTGGGCCATCTCTAGACAACGTTCCATGTAAAACATCGACCAGGAGAAGGAACGAAGGGTCTATGGACCTCCATGCGTTACTATGAGCCCTTCATTTAAAGCGCACACTCAGGAAGTGGAAAAAGCGCTCCGATTGGTTGTGAACAATATAGGGCATCCCGGTGTTGAGGGGGGTAACACTCATAGGGTAGGCACTTATACTGGAGTGGGCTTTCGGAGAGTCTTGGTTGGTTACTCAACCCACGATCGGTATAGATCAGGGTAGAGTAGCCGGATGGTGTGGATAAAGTGTACAACCTCTGTAGAGTGTAAATCTATTCGAATAGCCGTGTCCGCGGTCATGGACGGTTGGGAAGGTTGTTGTAGAGTGGTGTTGGATTTGTTTTCAAAAAGGATTTCGGATAAGCAAGGGCTTTGAAAACGTTTTAACCATGACATGGTCAGAAGGAGAATGGTTTTGACTAGGGGATGGTCGGAAGGGGAAGGAAAGGAGTTTGGTCGTGAGACGACCGGGAGAAGGGAACAAATGAGTGACCCAGTCCTAGTGTTTTCTAAAACTTTTCAACAAGGTTTCCAAAATGTTTACAAAAATATTCAACAAAGATATGTAGATGCTATATCTACAAGAGAAACTATTTGTTAAAAGAACCTCTCTTGGATCGCTCCTACTACCACAGCCATATTGCATATCCTCTTGATTTTATTATTCTATTAAGGTGGTTTGCGAGTACATTCAAAGTACTCACTGGCATTGTCCCTCGCTATTAACTTGGCCAGATTTCGAGACAATGGTGATGATCGTGATTATGCGATCTAGGATGTTCTCCTAGTCAATTGCATGTAGGTTAAGGCACGGCTCGGGCACTGCGCGTAAGGATTTTTCCGCTGATGTTGTTGTTGTAGCCGTAGTGGCCAATTAAGGTATGACTTGTATCCAAGTAATTAATGGATGCTTACTTTGATACTTGTCGGTTAGGTGCCATGACTAACTGATCATGGGATCGTGGTTGTTTGCATAACAGAGATTCTTGGAGGATTAATCCGGGGGGCCCACAGACTTGGTATCAGAGCCATCCTGATTGTAGGAGAGCTTTAGTTAGCATGGTTGCTAGACATGAACCTTATTTTTAAAACCCCGGCTTTCGAAAACTAGTTTCTCAACGAGTTTCAAAAATTTCTACTTCTTCTCTCACACTAAGTAAATGCTTTCGAAAATGGTTTCCTCCAACTCTCGTATAAACTTCAAACCTACGGATTTTAAATAACTAGTATCTAGAACCCGATGAAGAAAATGAGAACAATATGAAGACAAACAACTACCAGCAAACACAAGGAGACTACAATATTGCTCTGTCAGCGGAATCCCCATAAGCAGAAGACATCAAGTGTTGCACTATCAAGAAGCGTCCAAGATACGACGGAGGATTTATCGGCAAGATAGTGGCTCCGACCTGAAGAAAGACGATATCTAGGGTGAATAGTCCAAAGAATAGGATTCCCCTACATAGCGAGTAGTTAACTCCCTCATCCACCTGGTAGACCGTGTTTGCTTGCGTAAGTGCCACATGTGTTGCTTGATGTGTGATGTTTGCCGAGGACGTTGCGAACCCCTCGGTTTGTTCGGCTTGTATGGTCTGATTTGACCTTAGTAAAACGATTTTCGAGGATCGATACACCCCTAAGTACCTTAGGCACCCCTATGAGTTGTCGCTAACGAGACCCTAGACTAACCTCGGGAGTATAAGAGCGAAAAGCATCACCAGAACCAGGAGTTCGACATTGTCAAGTCAGAACAACTTGAAGACTTCACCTCAGCAGGATGGCATACGTCGTCCAACTCACCTCTCAAGACTCGTCGATAGCACCACACTCCCTTATTACTCGATATATTACAGCAAGAAATCCCGTTGAAGCCAGAAGTCGATCATCGAAGGATCCCCAACATCCACAAGAAACCACTCGATAAGTCTACCAAGACCAGAAGTGAAGACCTAATTCCACTAAGCTTCGGTAAACTAGAGCTTCCGACTGCCTCAGGAGACTAACTAATCTAGTCGACCCTACCCAAACTAACAGGATAATCCTCCCTAGAAGGTCAGAACTACCCCTGAAGCCAGATGGTAAGGAAGCATGAAGACAATGAGTCCACTCCGCCATCAAGCAGAAGAAACACAAGAAATTCAAATGAAGACCACTTTCCCGACACCGACTGCTTCAACCCTAACTAAATACTAGCAAGAAGAGCCGTAAATCGCTAACTTTCCCTAAGGTAACACCATAAGGCTTCGTGAGGAAACCACCCCCGCCAAAGTTTGTGATGGGACGTCACTAGAAGACTCTAGTCAAGACCTAGAAAGTAGACATCCTTCCGCTAACATCAAGCCAGAACTCCAAGACAAAAGATCTGCACCCCTTCTTGAAGAACCTAAGTAAAGCCCTAAGGTGGAAAGACTGCGTCTTTCCACTCAATCCTCAGAAGACCGTCTACCAGAGGATACTTAAGAAGAGATGTTCGGATACACCGTCATTTCACCAAACAACCACCCGTGAGTTATCAGAAGAGAAACTAACTAAGGATCCTACGAAGTCCCTCTGCTATTTCAGCTGCAGACCTACCAGAAGGACCATAGTATCGCCAACCCCTCGGTTCCAATCGCTTAGAGGATGTAAGTCTCCGATGGCTTCAACAGGCTAAGTACAAATAATAGTAGTATATAAGCCCAGTAAGTCATAATTCCCGAAAGCCTTCCAAAGGTCTCTACTCCAGAAGAAAGAGGGACGACAATCTCTAAAAACCCCCCATTCAATGACTTCAAGAAGGAAGGACTATGTCAACTCTCCGATTTGCCCCAGTCTAATCTTAAGAGGGAAAGACTGTGTCGCCAGAATCAAAACCAGGAGTCTCGACCGTAAAGTCGTTAATTAGGATATGCTACGCCCCTGAAGAAGAGTCGTGGATCTTTAGAGAAAGGTACACATGCCGTAGATGCTAACCACTGAAGAGTACCCCTTGAAGTTAAGAACTGAGGTAGTCCTCTCAACCTAAACCCTCGGGATAGCGAATCCGTAGGGAACCGAAGGTCATCCCTCGCAACCAGGACTGGACTTTGCTCAACTCTTCGTGCATCCAAGAAGAGTGAAGTTCAAACTCCCGTGACATAGTAACCACTTCCAAAGACAGAGAACACATGATAGGACGATTGAGACGATTAGGACTAACCCGACTCTAAATCCCCTAACCCTACTCTCCTGAATCTCGGGACGAGATTCTTTTAAGGGCGAAAGGTCTGTAACATACCAATTTCAGCAACCCTGATTTTTTTTCCAGAATGCAAAAATCAAGGGGAACAAAAAAATTTCTTGTTTAGTGCTGAAGTGTTTTCTTGTTGTTTGAATATGCTTATGCATATGAATAGGTATTAGATGGTATACTCCTTCCCTTAACACCAGTTGACAAAAGCCACTTCCCAAAACTGTCTTGGCTTAATTTCCATATTCTTAAATCTTCTGGCATTTCAAAACCTGAGCCAAGAAGCCTTTGCAAACCAACTATTTTATGAGCTTATATTGATCAAACTATGGAAAGCTATAGAATACTATCTCCTTATGTTTTCAAGACAGAACCTTCAACTACCCTTCTCTCTAGGTTTCCCAAAACACCTTTATTAAGATTTTGAATTCTACTCTTGGTAGAGATACCAAGGAATCTCATCTTATTCAAACTCCAACCCTTTTAAAATTTCCCAACCTTACCTCAAGTCAGACTTGAGGGTAACCCCAGTAGTGGATTTGCCTACTTTATAAGATGAGTTGCCTTGATCTGTTGTCTGATGAATTGCCTTGATCTGCTACTTGATTTGTCTGCTTAGGAGATAGTATGAGATACTCTAGGAGCTCATCCCTAAGATCAAGATGTTCCCAAATCACCACACCCTAATCAATAATACAAAGCGGGATCTGATCTCTAGATACTAGGTGATCTTCTAAAACCCTTAACCAGATCAAATATGAAGATATCCCTTCTAGAAGCTTCCAAGTCAATGAAGAGCAATATCAAGCATGGATCTTTTCTACTCCCTGTACACTTCAACATCATCCACTTGATGATGCTTTCGTACCTTGCATCCCATCAAAATCATCACCACCCACATTCTAGTCAAAAGCCCTAAATCTGTCAAATTTGGCTAAGTCTGGAATCTGTTTCAACATCACCTTTTTGAATGTCTCCTGTTCTCAACCCTTGTGCATTTTTAAAAATACATTTCAACCATATTGTTAACCATCCTAAGTACTACAAAGGACCACTCTTTCCTCTGGTTATATCATCCTCCAACCCACTTGTTCTTGATGGTTTTGCAGGCAAGAAAATAGCTTTTCCTGAAAATCTTATCAACATGCCTACTTTTACAGAAGCTCACACCATCATCCAACCTTCTACTAACCAACTATTTGCATGGTTGTGATCTACTCATATAGGTCTACCAATACCTACATCACTTGTTCCAAGTGGATCTTTGTGCTTCTTAAACCCACAAGGTTTTGAAGGCTAGTTGATAATCTGCTTTGGTAGGCTTATTTTATTCAAAGTTCGAAAGCCTGTCTTGGTGAGCTCAAGTAGGATCAAGCTCAGACCTCTACACCACTGATATCTACATCACTTGGTATATCCATCCATATAACCCATGCCCCAAGGGATGCTTTGAGCTCCAAGATCCAACAAGGTTTTGGTGGCATGAAAATAATCTTACCCTAGATCCTTAATCTCTAGTTTTTCACCAAAATCACCTTTGATTCTCAAATCCCAAGGTTGAAAATGCTTTCTACACATTGTCTACATCATCTACCTGGATCAAAAAGATTTATCAAATATTATCCATAATTATTATGGCTCCAAATCTAATTAATGTTTTTAATAGAAAAAATCTCCAAAACTCCTTTCCTAAGGGAAAGTTTGGTTTTTTTCAAAACACTTCTCCAAACTTTTTCTCAATTTAGGTGCATATATCATACCCTACATTCCCATCTAAAAAATAAATATTTTTGACATCCTTTATTATTCCTTTTTTCCTTTTTTCTCAAATGGCAAAAATGGAATAATAATAGTTTTAAATACTTTTAAGCCTCCATAAATCTTGGGAAAAATCCCTAAGTGTGTATTCACATTTAGGACCATATCAAATCAAAAACTCAACTTGTCCAATTCAAAAATATCAAATAAATTCCTAAAAATCATTTCTGCACTATTTGAATAATTGATGTAAAGTGCATCTAGAGTTCTTTGAAAAATCACAAATAAATCTTGGAGATGTATCGTAACCCTACCCATCTACCAGCATCCTTATCTCAAGTTGTCAAGATAAAAAATCAAGATATAAACTTTGATCATCCCTTATGGCAAATTGGGACATTTAACCTTTTTGTATCAAAAACCAAACCCAAACACCACCAATCTTGAGAAGCAATGAACTACAACCCTCAGCACTTCCCCTGGTCGACCAACAGTGTACAATAACTGTAGAACCACCCCCACATACTTGTCTCTTCTGTTGGGAAGGAAGAGAGAGAGAGAGAGTTAAGTCAAGCACTTGTCCAAGCTTTTGTAGCAGTAGCCCCACCCCCTCGCTGTCTCCTGCACGACCACAGGGCCCTCTCCACCGCCCATCTAGCCCTATCCCTGGCCAGCTCCCTGGACCTCTTCCCTCGGGTTAAATACCCCAGACCACCTAGCTCTCCCCTCTTTCCCTCATTTGCCCCCTCTCACTATCACGCAGCTACCCCGAGCTTCCCATCCCCTCTCCCTCCTTCTCTTGGCCACAAAAGAAACCACCACCATTTTCGGCCATTCTTGAGCTCGACCTCGAGGTACCATCACCCGATCTCTCCTCCACCTGCATGTGGCCTCACCCGGCTCCCCTATGCCTGATCTATCATCCCCGAGCTCCCTAGCCTCTCCCCTTCTCTGTGCTGCCCGTGAGAGAGAGGAGGAAAATCTTCGGCCTCCCCCCCATCCCTCAAGCTAAGCTCCCTCTCCTCAGAGCATTCCCTCTTGCATGTCACCTTGCCATGATCTCCTAGTCCTATTGCATCTAACTACAGTTTTCTCTTTGCCTAGGCCCCTCTGTACTGGCACCGCCGTTGAGCTCCGAGGTCACCCGGGCGGGCATAGTCATGCTTCCCTCAGAGCGCCGCTTCACTTCCTACCCTCGTCATCGTGGCCAAGTGCACCGAGGGAAGCCCCCGCCGCCTCTTTGTGCCGCCGTAGGGTTTGCCCTGTCACGGCTGGCGCAAGGGAGACGACGATTGGGAGCCGTCGATCGGCACTTGATCGAATGGCTCTAGCACCTCCATACCCTTTCGGGGTTGAGATGCACTGATGGTCGGACCCCGCCCTACAATTCAAAACGCGGCCTCCCGCGCCTGGCTACGCCCGGATGGGCCGAATCCTCCAACTGCGGCCCAGTTTGCCTCAGATTCCAGCCTGCTGAACCTTTTTCCTTTATTCATTTTGCCTAGATCCAGATTTTGTCCATCAATTTAAATCATTTCGAAAATGTAAAACCAACTCCAATTGCCCTGATCTAAATTTCCTAGGGTTATTGACTGTTTACTCTAACATGCAGTACACTTGGATGCCCCAAATATTGCCCATCTTAATAATAATAAATCAGTAACCTAGAGGTACCTTTTTCACTAATAAATTCCTTCTCAGAGTTTTTAAAATTCAAATGGGGTGAACCCAACTTACTCTAGATGGTAATTGAAATACCCAACAACTAGACTTTTTCCCATGCTAAGGTGAACATTAGTTTGCCCTTATCAAAAATAGCAAAAACAGCTGTGATCTTCCTTTAGAAATTTCTCTAGGTCAGACCAAAGTAGGTTGTGACCCAATTCCAACTCTCAAGACTTTTGAAACATATTATCCTTCAAACCCCAGGAACCCAAATTTAATTAAGTCCTGGTTGATTTATTAGGATTTAAACTATTGTGTGTAGAGTTAGTTCTCTAATAAAACCACCTCAGTAGTTCTGTAACTCCAAAAAGGTTGATTCCAATTTCCATAGAAAGGTATTCTAAATACCTACCATGTTTCCTTGGAATCAAATCAAAATATTTTGTAGATTAAATCTGGTGAAAAAGACAAAACAGATCAAAACTGCCTTTGCAAATTTCTTAAGGGCATTCTGTTAATTCTTTTGACATAATTCCAACTCTCTATGAATCAGTACATCAAAAACCACTTAATCATCCAAGGAAATAATTTTTGGAGCTCCAGAACTTTTCTGGTGAATTACTTCCTAAAACTAGAGCTTTTATCACTAGAATATTCATAAGAAATTAAAGAAAAGTGATAAAATAGTGAAACCACTTTTGTTGGTTTCATTTTATCAACACCTATCTGTTGGTATCATTTTTACACAATGGTATCATACATAATAGGTCCTTGGTCCAAAACCCCTTGTTAGGTAGTTCCTCGGCTATAAACCCTAAGGGATGTATTTCCATATCTCCAAGACTATCTCAATCTTCTAATTCCAATCCTCTCAAGACCTACTGAATCTTAATTTGGTATTATTCAATTGCTTGTTTTTTGTATGGTATTGGTGATTTCATGCGTTGTATTGATTGTGGCTCTGTTTGTATGCATGTGTGCTCCCTGATGACGATAGTTGCGTTTATATCAAAGAACCAAAGAAGATGGTTATTATCAAAGAACCAAAGAAGATGTGTGCTACTGTTTGCGAAACTGCAATGTTTTAGTATATAATGATTTATACTTGGTAAGTGGCTTGGCTCCTCCAAACCATTATACCCTTATACTATTAAGTACAACCCCCCCTGGTGTTACCTACTTGCCCCTAGTATAGTAAATGGTGTATAACACCATACCCCTTTGGAGACCCTCTTGTAGCCGAAGCCGAACTGTTTTATTAAATGTTTTATGATAAAACCTTGGTGAGGTGAGACCTCACAAGAGTTGTTGAGAAAGAAAAAGGTTTTTTGTTTTACAAAATGCTGGAGGAAAACTGGAGGAAAAAGGTTTTACGAAAATGCACCCAGTTCTTTGCAGTTTGCTACAACAATTAACCCATGCAACAACATTACCCTGAAATGGGACAGGGATAGATTTGAAGATTGTTTATTCTGGGTTAAGCTGCCTCACAACAACTACAGGGGATGCAAATCCCCGGATGGTGGGCCATCTCTGGACAACGGTCCATGTAAAACATCGACCGGGAGAAGGAACGACTGGTCTACGGACCTCCACGCGTTACTATGAGCCCCTCATTGAAAGCACACACTCGGGAAGTGGAAAAAGCGCTCCGGTTGGCTGTGAACTATATAGGGCGTCCCGGTGTTGCGGGGGATAACACTCATAGGGTAGGCATTTATACTGGAGTGGGCTTTCGGAGAGTCTTGGATGGTTACTCAACCCACGATCAGCGTAGATCAGGGTAGAGTAGCCAGATGGTGTGGATAAAGTGTACAAGCTCTGCAGAGTGTAAATCTATTCGAATAGGCATGTCCACGGTTATGGACGGCTGGGAAGGTTGCTGTAGAGCGGTGCTGGTTTTGTTTTCAAAAAGGATTTCAGAAAAGCAAGGGCTTTGAAAATGTTTTGACCATGACATGGTCGGAAAGGAGAATGGTTTTGACTAGGGGATGGTCGGAAGGGGAAGGAAAGGAGTTTGGTCGTGAGACGACCGAAAGAAGGGAACAAATGGGTGACCTAGTCCTAGTGTTTTATAAAACTTTTCAAAAAGGTTTCCAAAATGTATACAAAAGTTTTCAACAAAGATATGTAGATGTTATATCTACAAGAGAAACTATTTGTTAAAAGAACCTCTCTTGGATCCCTCCTACTACCACAACCATATTGCATATCCTCTTGATTTTATTATTCTATTAAGGTGGTTTGCGAATACATTCAAAGTAATCACTGGCATTGTCCCTGGCTTTTAACTTGGCCAGATTTCGATACGACAGTGATGATGGCGATTATGCGAGCTAGGACGTTCTCCCAGTCAGTTGCTTGTAGGTTAAGGCACGGGTCGGGCACTGCGCTTAAGGATTTTTCCGCTGATGTTGATGATGTAGCTGTAATGGCAAATTAAGGTATGACTTGTATCCGAGTAATTCATGGATGTTTACTTTGATACTTGTCGGTTATGTGCCACGATTAACTGATCATGGGATCGTGGTTGTATGCATAACTGGGATTCTCGGAGGATTAATCCAGGGTCCAACACAATTGATCCTTATAATATTCTTCAGGACTCGCAAATATTCTAGGTATTTTAAACCTTGAGAAATGCATATTTGAAATGGTTTTGTAAAAAAAATAGAAAATAGAAAGAAAAATAAAAGAGGAAAGGGTTGGCAGCAGAAACAACCGCGGCCCGGTAACCTTGCGCGCTAACTACTGCTCGCCAGCGTCCATCGTTGCTCTCTACTCACTACTAAGTTAGCATCGGCGCAGCAGTAGCCTGGCATAGAAACCGATTCATGTCGTCTGCTTCGACGTCATAAGCTGCTCGCTAGAGATCACACTGCCGCTCGATGTCAATCACCGACGTCGGAAGGAATCAACCGCCGTGATGCCCACCATCATCCACGACAAGGATAAGAACGCTACCGTGACGCTCCTTCCCATCCTCATTTCCCTCTTCCTCTCGCTTTGTGAGGCTAAGCGCATGGTCACCGAAACCCTAGCGTTGTTGTCGTTGCCTCACGCTGCTGATAGAGACCACCCCAATGCTAGTCGTGGATGCTACGAGCTCCACCTTGATGTGCTTCGTCTCTGTGAGGAAGGAATCGAGTCGGGGAGACCGTAATTGCGTGCATCGACCGCTTCTTCCTAAACTCTGACCGAGCACTGCCGAGACCTGCCGTTATATTCGTCCTCCACTTCTTCATTTGAGGCAACCAACGCATCAAGGCTAAGATTGCGAGTCTTCCGGTGCCCTCCAATCGCTTTCTCTTGCCTCGCATCGCTCTGCCGCTGTGCTCCACCGTCCGCCTCCATAGAAGCTCGTCGTAGTAGATGCTCCGTCGACCAATAAGTAGTGGCTCCACCATATTTAGGATCCCCGCGTTGCACACTTTCGAACCACACCAACCGCACTTGCCAAAACCTGCCACATCGTCGCCGTTGTTCGCCGTCTGTGCGTCACCGACGAGGTGACGTCATCATGATGTCACACTTACGTCACCCTCGACCAAGTCCGAGTGTTGACTGGTCTGCGCCAACGTGGCGTGCCGATGTGGCCACTGGCCCACGAGTCAGTGACTTAGGGTAGGTATAGTCTCGGTGTAAAAAGTATTCTCTGTTAGAATAATGATAAAACGATATAAATTCTAATATCAATATTTTCCAGAAATTTTAGAAAATGATTAAATCTTGTAAAATCAATATCTTTTGTATTATAATTCGGAAAATCTATATAATATATCAAAATGTTCAGAAAAATAAACTCTACATTCTAACCTATAATCATATTTCATTTTTTAACCTAAACAAAATAATAATTATTATTAATAAATAACCTACTGGGGATAAATGTTAAATAAATATATTCCATTATTTAAAATTCATAAAAATAAGTATAATTTATCAAAATTCTTAGAAAATAAAAATATACATTTATAAACTTATTTTGTATCTTTTTGTGACACTTAAATAAGTATTTATTATTTATTTAGTATTTATAAAGTGATAAAACATATAAAATCATATTTTATTATTATATATCACAAAAATACATATGATATACCAAAATGATCAAAAAAATAATATCTACATGCTAAAAATGTAATATTCCACTTTTGAAGTAAGTAAAAATTTAATACCCTAATAAATTGAATTCAAACCTATTTTCTTAGTTGGTAATTCATAAAAGTAGGTATAAAAATATTAATTCCTCTAATATGTCCATTAGAAGTCTAAAAAAATAGTATGAGTCTTAAAAATATTAATAGTATGAAGTCTAGATAGTCCAAAACATCTTAATTACAATTTTTTATAAACTATCATTCCGAAATAAGTGTAGCATTTCCCAAAAGGAGATATCAAATATACAATTCTCAATATTCATATTTTGAACTTATTAAAACCTTTTACCATTAGTTTAGCCACAAGTTTATAAATATATTATAAATCCAAAGATAATTCATAAGTAGTTAAGTAAGGTTGTTTCCATATTATGAATTATCACCACTCATTTGTAAGGAAATAAATGATTCTATTCAACTATAATGTTAAGAAAACATAACTAAAATTGAAGTGTTACCACTCTTAATTAACCTTATGAAAATACCAATTCCATAAAAGCAATGCTACTTGTATTCTACCTTTAGGAATCAATAAGAAGTGAACCACCTATTATAAGATGCCTTATTCAGAATATATAAGTCTCCACTTACTAGGGGAATAGCTATTCAAAACTGCTAATTATTTTCTTCTTTGATACTCATAACCAGTAAGAAAATCTTAAAGTGTTAGCTCAAAGTTTAACTACTTTTACTTTGTAAAAGTAACCTTTTCCTCAAAAATTATTCTTTTAAGAAACATTAAAAATAATCCTTAAGCATTTGTATAAAGGCTCTAATTGATCAATAAACTTTCTTAAGAAATCTTTTAGATACCGTGCCCCATTTGAGTGCTTTCGTATTGTATGCTACTTGTTGTATTGACATACTGTTTCACACACATTCTCACAAGCCTTAATAAGAAGCACAAGTGTAAAGCTGGTATAAAAGTGAAAAACATTCTAAAGGAACCATTCGAAGTTTCCGAACCCTAGATTAGATACGACTATTTTAGGGATTCGCGTTTATCAAACTGCATTACAATACTTATGCATAATTTCATCTTGCTTATTTAAACATTCGTCCTTACCGGACCAATGATGCTATTTACAGAATTTGGATCTTCTAGTATCTTGAAGGTCATGAGTGCATTATCTTGCAATCACAAAAGGCAAGTTCACAACTGGCTCATGTCCTTTGATTATTTTCTATCAAATGCTTGAAACTCAAATGTTGTCATCACCTGCATTTCAAAAAGGTCCGAAAACATTATTTTCATAATAATATGATTATGGATTATTTACCAAATGGTAATAATCTACTAATACAATTTTAGTGGTAAAGGAACATAATATCTAGGACTTAACAACCAATGTTGCCAGTGATTCTAGCGACATATATCACGCGTTCACCATAGGACGTGGAATGGGATGGGAAAGTCAGTTGTATCTTCTCCCTTCGCATGGACAAATGACCTTATCGTGAGTGTGTAGCTTCCTTGTAGGGACACAACAGATGGGTGGGACTCCTAGTTCCCAGTGATATTGGTGTCTAGACTTTTTGTGAGGGGCTGTCGGAGGTATATATGCCTATATGGGGGTTGCCAGGGATATGATCTTCTCACTAGAGTCTCCAAGGGGTTGCCAGGGTTATATCTGCCTATATGGGGGTTAACGGAGGTGTATCTGCTTGAGGAGATCATGTATTCATGCGAGGTCATGGAGAGGGCAGTGATTGTCTTGGATCTTAGATTGGGCCCCATACCAAGGAAGTATGGACAAGCTCGCAACTTGGATATGCAACAAGGCTAAGGTCTCTTATGGGTAAAGTAATGCACCTCTGTAGAGTGTAAAAAACTGTGACATGTTACTCCCTGTTCCGGGACGGAGCTACAAATGCGGACGAAAAGGAACCCCATAAAGGTGTTGGTCAACCTGTGATGGCTGTCAGACATAGTTTTCAGAATAAAAGCAACCTTTGAAGAAATTTTTATGAAAACGTGCATTGCCTACGACCTTTGGGCTGTGGATGTAGACATAGTGCATGATACACTCCTTTTTAGTGAACTTGTTGAGTACACTCGTACTCCACCGTACCTTCTTAACCCTTGCTAGGTGTTAAACCATTGAAGAGGACGTCAACATCAATCTCTTCTCAAGAAACCATCATCGGTAGCTCAAGTCCTTTAATAAAGTCAATGGAGTCAACATATACATCAACCGAAGTGAAGATGAAAATCCTGATTATATAGAAAGTAGATACTCTAGCCATAAAACCTACTTCGGTAGAGCAAAGCAATAGCAGCATTTGCAAGCAAGATAGTTTCGATGTTAGTATTTTTAGCCAGATAGTTCCGAGTGATTATCTATGGTTCTTCTTTGTAAGAAGTTTATTTCTCTATCTCTTTAACCTAGAGTGTTCTATGGATCTTTTGTGAAGAGTCGAGTTGTAATCTATAGTCATGTCTTGGACCTGTTGTGTTTATGTTGTACCACTCTGAGGAATGTAATACTAGTGAACGGTGTTTCATTGGTGTTATTTCAACGACTATAGTGTACTACATCATGAAGGAAATATGCCCTGAGAGGCAATAATAAAGTTATTATTATTTATTCCTTGTATCTGATAGATGTTTATTTTGCATTCTATAATTGTATTGATAGGAAATATCAATACATGTGTGTTTAAAAAACAAATAGAAAGTTCCTAGTTATGCCTCTCTTAAAAGACTAGCTCGTTGATTAACAAGATGATCAAAGTTTCCTGATCATGGAGATTGCATGTTGTTAATAACGAGGTCACAACATTTGTGAAATGATGTGATGAACATTCATCCGAAGTATAGCATGACGATCAAAGTCATTATATTTATATTGCTATAACATCATATGAAGTAATTTTTATTCTTAGACCATGAGATCATCTTAATTGCTGATATCAGAAGAGTAACTTGATAACATCAAATGACACATCGTAAAATGGTGACTATAAAGGTGAGTTCAGATACTCTGAAGATATCATGATGAGGCTCATGGATCAAGAGTGGAATTTGTCAATCCCGATGACGGATAGATATAGTCTGGGCCCTCTCGGTGATATCACATTAAGATAGCTTGCAAGCAAGTGATGTGATCACTAGAATGTTATATCCTAGGAACGAGAAAAGAGTGCATGTAGGTAATGAGATCAAACTAGGTATTTGGATACCGATGATCGAATCTCAGACATGTAATATATCATGAGACAAAGGGATTAAGTTACTAGCGTTAATGGTTCTCACGATCACAAAAGTCATTGTTGAATGTTCAGGTGTCAATTTGGATCTCCAGGTCCCGCTTCTTAATATTGATATGAGAGGAGTCTCAATCATGTCTACATTATTCGCGAATCATAGGGTGACACACTTAAGGGTTGCCGAACACCATTTTGGAGCACATATGTTTCAGACGAAAGAATTGCAAAGCGCTGGATTTTTTTTGATGGAAACCGAAATTGTTTCGGGTGAAATTGCACAAACCGGTTCTGCATGTGATATTGAAATATTGCAACGAGTTTTATGTGAATGTTTGTTAATTAAAGTAATTAACAAAATTCTGAATACAATAAATAAAAGAGTTTTATTAAATGAAGGTTGCATTATATTTGGTGGAAATTTAATGCATGTGTGTGGAACTTTGGGTGGAGGCTAAATTGATGTGAGTGGAGCTTCCACGACATGAATGAGGAAGAGGTGGGGGCACCCCCCATGGGCGCCAGCCATGGTAGGGGAGGATCCCCCCTCTCCTATAAAAGGCCCCCTCTCCTCGCTCACAAAGTACACCTCCTCGTGAAGGATTTCTCTACCCCTCTAGATATATTCCCCCATGGTCTTGGATTAGCGAGATACATGTTCCCGGTGGCCTTGCGTCTCAAAGGAGTTGTTGCTTCCGCTGATTCGCTGGAGCGAGGAGTTGGAGGTTGTTCGATGGATTGAACGTGTGTGCGAGGATGGATGCCCTGCTGATTTGCGGCGCTAGGACTTCC
The DNA here is from genome assembly GCA_910589775.1 of Avena eriantha. Taxonomy (NCBI): domain Eukaryota; kingdom Viridiplantae; phylum Streptophyta; class Magnoliopsida; order Poales; family Poaceae; genus Avena; species Avena eriantha. The sequence goes on from OU342744.1 coordinate 382,342,013, forward strand.
ACATGATCTTGAGATCGGCAAGCATACGACTACATCATCCACGAGTTCCAACTCGTTAACAAAACTCTATTGTCTTTGAGGGTAAGTTCTCTATGGATGTATATCCACCTGTTGCTTATATCTAGTAGATAGATCTTGGCGTATAGTTCTCATCGTAGGAATTTTTTTGTTTTCTATGCTGCGAACCCAATAGTGGTATCAGAGCTAGATCTATGTGTATGTGCTTTGCACGGGTAGTACACATATGTTTATATGTGGCGATGATGATCATGTTATTGCATCTTCTATGTATTTTGGATATTGGTGGCATAGTGGGATGAAGCGGCCCGGACCAACCTTACATGAGACCGGTTCCACGACTGACATGCAACTAGTTTTGCATAAGTGGCTAGTGGGTGTCTGCCTCTCCTACTATAGTCAATATATGATTTATAACGAGTTGCTAATAACTTGGTTATCCTCATTGTGGTTCCATGTTCGTAGGTAAGACTGGTTCTATGTTCGAAAGCCCTAAGCCACGTAAAACTTAAAATGGATAAATTAGAGGCATCTAGATTAGATCGTTGCTTGGCTAGTGCCTTCATATGGTATTGTTGTAAGTAGATGTATGATAGATACTCTTACAACACACTTAACGTGTAAGTTCCGTAGACCTTGTCCTTGCACACAAAGGAATGATAAAGATCATACCACGATGCATACTATAGAGATCAAATGCATGGACTATATCATCCCACTTTACACATTAGATGTTTGCATCTTATATTGCTAGTTTGGCGCTTTTAGTAGCATTGTAAGATGATCCCTCAATTAAATATCAAGATAAAATGTGTTCTTCCTTAAGTATGCACCATTCTATGGATCGTGTTTCGAGACATCACGTGATGATCGGGTGTACTTGACTCTACGCTTTCATACAACGGGTGTTAGACAGTTTTACACACGCGAATACTAAGGTTCTTACTTGGCGACCCTAGCATGTACAGACATGGCCTCGGAACATAGACATAAAGGTTAAGCATGAGTCATCTATTTGATGAAACATAAGTCTGAAACCTTTGAAAAGTTGAAGGAATTTCAGAATGAAGTGGAAAATTATCGTAACAAAAGCATCAAATTTCTTCGGTCAGACAGTGGAGGAGAGTATCTTAGTTACAAGTTTAGCACACATATGAAAGACTGTGGAATAGTTTCACAACTCACGCCTGCCGGAACACCACAACGTAATGGTGTGTTGGAACATCGTAATCGTACTTTATTGGATATGGTTCGATCTACGATGACTCTGACTGACTTACCACTGTCATTTTGGGGTTATGCACTGGAAACCGCTCCATTCACTTGAAATCGGGCACCATCTAAATCCGTTGAAACGACACCGTACAAATTATGGTTTGGAAACAAACCTAAGCTGTCATTTCTTAAAGTTTGGGGATGCGATGTTTATGTGAAGAAACTTTAGCCAAATAAACTCGAACCCAAAGCAGAAAAATGCGTCTTCATAGGATACCCTAAGGAAATGATTGGGTATACCTTCTATCACAGTTCCGAGGGCAAGGTTTTTGTTGCCAGGAATGGATCCTTTCTTGAGAAGGAGTTTCTCGCGAAAGGTGTGAGTACTCGGAAGGTAGAACACGAAGAGGTTATGGAACCTTCTCTTCATGAAATGGTGAGTAGCGCAGCACCGAAAATTGTTTCGGAGTTGACTTGACCTAATGAAGAGAGAGCTAATGATAATGATCATGAAACTCCGAAAGAGGACACTACCGAACCTCGCAGGTCAAGCAGGACACGTGCAGCTCCTGAACTGTACGGCAATCCTATTATGAATTTCATGATTGATGAAATAGATGACCCTGTGACGTATGAAGAAGCGATGATGAGCCCGGATTCCAACAAATGGCTAGAAGCCATGAAATCCGAGATGGAATCCATGTAAAAAAACCAGGTTTGGACCTTGGTGGACATACCTCACGATCGAAAGGTCGTTAAGAATAAATGGATTTTCAAAAGGAAAACTTACGCTGATGGTAATGTGACCATCTATAAGGCTCGACTTGTCACAAAGGGGTTTCGACAAATTCAAGGAGTTGACTATGATGAGAAATTATCTCCCGTAGCGATGCTAAAGTCGGTTAGGATTATGTTAGCAATTGCTGCATATTTCGATTATGAAATATGGCAGATGGATGTCAAAACTGTGTTCCTCAATGGTAATATTGAAGAAGAGTTGTATATGATACAACCTAAGGGTTTTGTCGATCCTAAGGATGCTGGTAAGGTATGCAAGCTTCAGCGATCCATCTATGGACTGAAGCAAGCATCCCGGAGTTGGAATCTCCGCTTTGATGAGGTGATCAAAGAGTTTGGATTTGTCCAAACTTGTGGAGAGGCTTGTATTTACAAGAAAGTGAGTGGGAGCAATGTGGCATTTCTGATATTATATGTGGATGGCATATTATAGATTGGAAATAATATAGATCTTTTACACAGTGTTAAAAGTTATCTAAACAGCAAATTTTCGATGAAGGACCTTGGTGAAGCTTCATATATATTAGGCATTAAAATCTATAGAGATAAATCAAGGCTCCTAATTGGGCTATCACAAAGTACAAACCTTGATAAGATATTAAAGAAGTTCAATATGGACGGAAGTAAGAAGGGGTTCTTACCTATGTTGCAAGGCAAGACATTGAGTAAGACTCAAAGTCCAGCTACGGCGGAAGAAAGAGAGATAATGGATAAGATCCCCTATGCCTCAGCCATAGGCTCTATAATGTATGCCATGCTATGTACAAGACCAGATGTGGCACATGTTATTAGCTTGACTAGTAGGTACCAATCTGATCCAGGTTCAGAACACTAGATAGCAGTCAAGAATATCCTTAAGTAGAAGATTTAAGGATATGTTTCTTGTATACAGAGTTGAAGAAAAGCTAGTCGGTAAGTGTTATGTCAATTCTAGCTTTGACACCGACCCGGATGACTCTAAGTCTCAATCCGGATATGTATTTCTCTTGAACGGAGCAGCAGTTAGTTGGCAGAGTTCCAAACAACATGTGGTGGCTGGATCAACGACGGAGGCAGAATATGTTGCTGCTTCAGAAGCGGTGCATGAAGCGGTTTAGATGAAGGAGTTCATAACAGAACTAGGTGTGGTTCCTAGTGTATTGTACCCAATGGTGATCTATTGTGACAACAATGGAGCCATATCCGACGCCAAGGAACCAAGGTCTCACAAGAATTCCAAGCATATTAAGCGCCGGTTGCACTCCATCTGCGAGCATGTCAACGATAGAGATATAAAGATTTGTAAAGTACACACGGACCTAAATGTAGCAGATCCATTGACTAAAGTTCTCCCTAGGGAAAAACATGATTAACACCAGAACTCCATGGGTGTTAGATTTATCACTGTGTGAACTAGATTATTGTCTCTAGTGTAGGTGGGAGACTGAAGGAAATCTGCCCTGAGAGGCAATAATAAAGTTGTCATTATGTATTCCTTGTATATGATAGATGTTTATTTTGCATGCGATAATTGTATTGATAGGAAATATCAATACATGTGTGTTTAATAAACAAATAGAAAGTTCCTAGTTATGCCTCTCTTAAAATACTAGCTCGTTGATTAACAAGATGATCAAAGTTTCCTGATCATGGACATTGGATGTTGTTAATAACGAGGTCACAACATTTGTGAAATGATGTGATGAACGTTCATCCGAAGTATAGCATTTTGATCAAAGTCATTATGTTTATATTGCTATAACTTCATACGAAGTAATCTTTATCCTTAGACCATGAGATCATGTTAATTGCTGATATCAGAAGAGTAACTTGATAACATCAAACGTCACACCGTAAAAGGGTGACTATAAAGGTGAGTTCACATGCTCCGAAGATATCATGTTGAGGCTCATGGATTAAGAGTGGAATTTGTCAAATCCCGATGATGGATAGATATACTCTGGGCCCTCTTGGTGATATCAAATTAAGATAGCTTGCAATCAAATGATGTGATCACTACAATGTTATATCACTGGAACAAGAAAAGAGTGCATGTCGGTAACGAGATCAAACTAGGTATTTGGATACCGATGATCGAATCTCGGACATGTAATATATCATGAGAGACAGGTATTAAGTTACTAGCGTTAAAGGTTATCACGATCATAGAAGTCATCGTTGAATGTCCAGGAGTTAGTATGGATCTCCAGGTCCCGCTTCTAATTATTGATATGAGAGGAGTCTCAATCATGTCTGCATTATTCACGAACTGTAGGGTGACACACTTAAGGGTTTCCGAACACCATTTTGGAGCACATATGTTTCAGATGAAAGAATTGCAAAGCGTTGGAATTATTTCGATGGATACCCGAATTGTTTCGGGTGAAATTGCAGAAACTGGTTCTGCATGTGATATTGAAATGTTGCAAGGGGATTTATGTGAATGTTTGTTAATTAAAGTAATTAAAAAAATTCTGGATAAAATAAACAAAAGGGTTTTATTAAATGAGAGTTGCATTAAATTTGGTGGAAATTTAATGCATGTGAGTGGAACTTTGGGTGGAGGCTAAATTGATGTTAGTGGAGCTTCCACCACATGAATAAGGAAGAGGTGGGGGCACCCCCCATGGGTGCCGGCCATGGTAGAGGAGGAGCCCCCCTCTCCTCCCTCACAAAGTACACCTCCTCGTGAAGGATCTCTCTCCCCCTCTCGATATATTCCCCCATGGTCTCGGATTAGCGAGATACATGTTCCTGGTGGCCTTGCGGCTGGAACGAGTTGCTTCTTCTGATGATTCGCTGGAGCGAGGATGTGGAGGTTGTTCGGTGGCTTGAACGTGTGTGCGAGGACGGATGCACTATTGATTTGCGACGCTAGGACTTCCACACGATCTTGAGATCGGCAAGCGTACGACTACATCATCCACGAGTTCCAACTCGTTAACAAAGCTCTATTGTCTTTGAGGGTAAGTTCTCTATGGATGTATATCCACCCGTTGCTTGTATCTAGTAGATAGATCTTGGCGTATAGTTCTCATTGTAGGAAATTTTTTGTTTTCTATGTTGTGAACCCAACACATCATGCCGTGGTATGCTGGGTCACCGTAGCTAGTATCAGAGCATCTGCTTTGACCTTATGATTAAAACCCTTTTAGGAAGATTTGTAGGTTGTATAGTGACTATAGGAGCCATATTATCTAAAGCAAAACCTGTGATGGGTATCCACTTGAGGATAATCTTGTCACACTTAAGTTGGATGTTTTGTCATCTTTCTTAAGGATCAGTTATCTATCTTCTCTAGATAAATGCCATTCTAGTGTATATCTAAATAGGTATAACACCACTAGGATATCTTAAGTAAGTTAAAATATCAAAGAAGATTACGACTAAGATTAGAATATCATGTGGAGTAGCATTAGTGATGGAGTCTAAAGCTAGAATCCATATGAAGTAGCAAAACCTTATCACTAGTTGATACCACTATACCACTTAAGGTAGACAATTAGAGTATGTATAGATACAATTGGAAGTAAATCACGTGGGATTCACTTGAGAATTCTACGTGATGAAGTAGGATTTGGTTTAGAATCAACAATAGTAGATAAAAAGAAGAGTTATCCTGGTGAGATTAGTTCCCCGAACATGATGACTAGGTAAATCTTAACAAGTTCATGGTGGGAATAGCTCCGAGACCATGATAAGTTTGTAATTAGGATAAGCGCTCAATAATAAATATTGTAATAACTGTAAGTAAAGAACAATGTAGGTTTATGATAGAAGTCATAGGTGTGATAACATTATTTTAATTTTGGATTAAGGTAGTAACTACAATTTTGATAGTAGTTTTGATAGTTAATGTGCAGATAGTTTATGATAGAATGGAAAATTGGTAGTCTTTAGTAGTCCTAATAGAAAAGTAAGTGGTTAGTTAGAACCAAAGTGAGACCACCTTGCTTCAGATTATCGTGTTGCAATTGAGCAATTTGGGTAAATATTGAGACATAGAGTAGTTTGACTTCTAAGTGCTAAGTATCATAAAGTAAACCTATACTATGAGGTGTCATATACTACATATCTGAGCTTGAATTCTAGAGGTATAATACTCAACTACTATATTCTGGGCTTAGAATGATGTGTGTTATATGTACCACATTTGGATTTCTTGGTTTTTCCTGCATCTTCTTGATTGATTAGATTTGTGCATGAAGTTTGACTTGATGTGCAAATGCATGTTGCATCATGAAGTTATAACTTGATGTTATATACCTAGATAGATAAGGGAAATCATGTAAGGGAGTGACGAGTTTCGAAGATCAAGATGAAGACTTGCACGAAGAAGGAAGCTAAATGTATCAACATTATTTTTTTAAAGGACGAAGCAATCCCAACTCACTGTGCGGTGGCAATAAGAAGGAATATTAGTGCAGAAAAGGTGTGGAGCAATAGGAAGGAATAAATTAAAGTTCACTCAATATGGGTGATGTTGCTCAGAAGCCAACGAAGTAGTTGTCCCAAGATTATGGAAGTATCATGTATTAGTGCAAAGAAGAAGTCATAGAACAAGGGTGGTATTCAAGCTCTGACAACTCAGAGAAAAGGCCAGTAACAAGTCGAAAACCCGTAGGGTAATTCATACACCTAGGAGGATCCACATCTAGTATCCATGGCTGGTATCCTTGTGGTCTAGCTAGTTAGGTCAACATTGTATAAATTAAAGAGCATAAAACTTGGCCTAAGCTAAAATATATATAAAGAAGTATAAAATTTTAGCGAACGGTGTTCGAGACATTTCGTGAAATTGGAGTTATTAGTGCGAAATAATGTCCAAGAATATAAAAGTAAGGCAAGTAATGTTGGAAGATTCATTTCGGAGATCCACCATTGTGTGGGTATACTGCAGATTCTTTCATGAAACCTCATAGAAGTAAAGTATAAGCTGGACAGAGACCGATATCCTAACTATTGAGTTAATGGGTATTATGCATGAAGTTTAATGACTATTAGGAAACCCAAAGGGGGAGAGTAAACAATAAACACTTAAGTGTTGTTGTTTGACCTTCCGACTAAAGGTTGGAGAAGAAGTACTAAACGATGATAAGATTAAGCCATAGACCTGTGTAGGGTAATAGGAAAACCATATTAGAATGGATTAAATGTATCCAAAAATAATCCTAATTAGGTCTATGAAGACATAACCCAAGGGATTATAGTAAGAGGAGTTATGCTACAAATTGGAAATGACGGCGAGAAGTTGTCAAGAATGAAGTGAAGTAAACGAAAAAGATCTGGATATGGGATACCACAAGTATCCCCAATTATGATCACAATGGAGTTAAGAAATACCGTGATCGATACAAGTTAACACCTTATTCCAAAACGTAAGAGAGTACGAACTTCAGGGACCAAGTTTATTTTAAGGGGGAGAGTCTGTAACATCCCAGCATTAGAGCTTATAAATAAGCTGAGATCAGGTGTGTGCATTGCATTCATGCATAGAAAATCTGGATAATTTTCGCGCTTTTAAATAAAAAAATTCAAAGTGATTGAAGCTTCTCTTGACTTGGTGGAACTGAAGTAGATCATCAAGTTGATTGCGATAAGTTTCAATATCATGTTTGCCGAAACTTACCTTTGGGAAATATAATTTGATCTGAGGGTAGATCAAATGTAATAAAACTAAGTCACAACACACTACTTAATAAGGAGTATTAGATCTTCTAGAGATCATGACATGGTATTCCCTACTGATACATTGCAAATGTATCTATAATTTTTGATGTTCCAAGCTTGGTTTTATCTACTTTCTTGTGTTTTATCCACACTTTGGAGTACTTTTCATATGATTTCTTAGACTAACCTATTAACAAGAGCCATAGTGCCAGCTGCCTGTTTTCTACTGTTTTTGGTTCTAGGAAGTCAGAAAATGAATATTCTCGGAATTGGACGGGACAAAAGCCAAAGTCAGTATTTTTCCAGGGGACACACGAAGCCAGAATATGAGATGGAGAAGGGCCAGAGGGCGGCCACACCACCTGGCCGCGCGGCCAGGCTTGGCCCACGCTAGGGGGTGGTGTGGCCAGCCCAGGCACCCCCTCGGCCTCTCCTTACGCCTATAAGATGCCTCCGATACAAAAAACCTAGGCACACACTCAAAAATCCACGTAAGAGTCTGTAGCCACCGTCGTCTCTGTCCCTAGATCAAGAGGGATGTGAACCTCTTCCCGGCACCTTGCCGGAGAGGGGAATTCATCCTGGAGGCTTTCTTCATCATCATGCAAGCCTCCGGTGTGATGCATGAGTAGTTCATCTCTGGACTACGGGTCCATGTAGTAGCTATATGGCTGGTTCTCCTCCTTTGTGCTATCATGTTTAGATCTTGTGAGCTCCGTTCATGATCAAGATCATCTATTTGTAATTCTGCATGTTGTGTTGCGGGGATCCAATGGATATTGAGATGCTATTTCAGATTGATTATTGATTCTATCATGTCTTTGTTATTTGTGATCCTGCATGCTTTACATTGTTAGTAGCTATCTTGGCCAAGTAGATGCTAGCAACTCCTAGAGTTAGTATTTATGCTCGATAGTGGGTTCATGCATCTGGTAATTTGGGGAAGTGACAGATATCTCTAAGATACTAGATGTGTTATTGCTACTAGGGAGAAAAGAACAATCCTTTGTTCATAGAATAATCGTATTGTTTATTTTACACACAATTCATAATGCAATAATCTGTTGTTTGCAACTTAATACTGGAGGGGGTTCGGATGATAACCTGAAGGTGGATTATTAGCCATAGATGCAGTTAGATGGCGGTCTATGTATAATGTTGTAATGCCCAATCGAATCTCTAAGGAGTCAAGATGAGTAGTATATGCATGCATTTCTTTCTCGATGTTTGTCAATTGCCCTGCTGTAATTTGTTCACCCAACATGTTATCTATCTTAAGGAGAGCCACCGCTAGTGAATTATGGACCCCGGTCCTTTCTTTTACATACAATCTACAAACTGTTTACTTTCTGCAAACTATTACTTCCTTCCATTTGATACGTTTAATCTTTTGTTTTCAAAAAAACGGTGAGATTGACAACCTCATCGCAAGTTGGGTGCAAAGTTCTGTGGTTGTGTTGTGCAGTTCTCCACGTTGCTACTAGCAACGGTAGTGCGCCCTGCCAAGGCTCATCTAGCAACACCTTTGGGGTGTTTCCTTGCTCCTACTGGATTGATAACCTTGGTTTCATACTTAGGGAAAACTTGCTATTGTGCTCATCATACCTTCCTCTTGGGGTTCCCCAACGAGCTCGATATATATTGGGCCATCACCTACAACAACTCAAGGATGAATACTTATTATTCTAAAGATGATATCAAGGTATTCTCTACCACAAACCCTGAATACATGGTTAAGTATATAACTTAAGTAAAGAAATCTCATAACTAAAACTTGATACACTTGCCTGCCATAGTGATTCATACCATGGGTATCATGGTAGTTATTAAACATTAACTCTTATCACAAATAGAGTAGAAAAGGAAGTCAAGCCAAGATCATTCATCTCCTATATTGTGTTGCCATATTAGTAGGTGACATATCTATTTAACCAAGTCCTAGTGTCAAGTGATCATCCAAGTTGAGTGATCAATTCTTGACCTAGATATTATTCACTCTTATCCTTTGACCTATTATGTTTACCTTCCAAAGACCTTAAGTAAAGTAACAAGGAGGAGGAACTAGATATGGTAGAGGGTGCCATCATCAATGGAATGAGATCCTTGGGGGTGATCAAACCATTGGATGTTGGAGGAGTTAACTCACTCATGAGTTAACTAGAAGAGGTATATAAACCTAAAAGTTTAGATAGTAATTATGAAACTATGAGAAAGCTAGTAGTAGAGAATCCAGTGATAATCTTGTTAAGCCAAGTTGATACAAATATGGAGTAAGCTTCCTTAATAAGAAAAGCTTTATAGAGAGACTAGTACAAGTCTACTACTTAGTTGATTATAGATCTTGATGAGACAATTAGAAGCCTAAGATTTGTATGATCAAAGGATGGTGGTCATCATTCTCAAGTCACTTGAGAATACAGGACTAGGTGTTGAAGAAGATTTGTGAGTATAACAAATTAGGCAAAGCCTTAGTAAGCCGAATCATCTAGCTTGATCATGAGAAGTCAAGCTAGAGTATGATGAAGTATATAGTATGAGTTGTATGGAGTAGTTGAAGGCATAGTAGTTTGACCAAGATAATACAAGAATAAACTTGTGTTATGGTAGTAGCACCCTACCCATTCCAAAGGATTGGTATCACATGTGATATATAGAGAGAACTATAATCTTGCAAGCCTTGAAAGTAGAGGCAAGGCTATTATAAAGGATTTTATGGATGGAGTTAGAAGCAGCTACATTGATGGGCTCATCAAGGGTAGTTAAGAAGTGCAAGTTATGCAGTAAAGGAAGAATGTTAGAAGAGTAGATTAATGAAGTTAGAACTAACTAGATGAATTACTTCCTCAAGAGTAGTTTATAAATGGAAGTTGTATATATATACTAGGAGCAGAATGAAGGAATATTGTAGAAGTGACATGACCATGTCATCATATGATGAGGGATATGGTGGAGTGAGATGATTAGCTTATTCAGAAGGATATGATCCTTGTGAATAAGATAAGGGTTATATACATAGTACATTTAGGAAAGGGATTCCTTAACCATGACCCAAGCCTAGTGAAGTGTGAGGACAGGAATTCTTGAGAAACCTTTAAACAAAGTCTTATCAAGCCATGACAATACCCATGTCTACCTATTTGTCTAAAACCCTATAATAAAGAGGGTAGTTAAACCAATTATTATTTTTTAAGCAGCCAATGGATAGTATCTCTTAGTCAAATGAAATGTCTAAGAGATAAGTAGAATACTAGTTGAGAGTATATTGATGGAAGCCTTATCCACCTGATTGTATTAAACCCTAATAAGAACCTAGTCTCATAAGATCATCAAGACCACATTAATAAGTAAGCTTTATAGCTCACTCTAAGTGGGGATATCATTCAGGATTATAAATTCTGGATCAATCCTTGAATCTTGATCCCTAGAAACATTCACTAAGAAACTTGAGGGTAGTGTATCCTCTAGAGTCCATAGTAAGTGTGGTATTAGAAACCCTAAATAGATGTTGCTGGGCATTGAGATCACTTGTGCCACATGAAATACAATGATTGTTCACCGCTATATAATAAACTTCTATCAACACATTAACCACACTTAAGAAAGTAATGAACAACTAGTTCAAGAAGTGACCCATGCCTAATTTGAAAATAAGTAGAATGGTTATGAGCAAATTGTAATGAAATTGGAATAAAAGAAATTCCAAACTTTAAAGGACCCTAAAATTAAACTACCTTATGTATTAATTTCTTTATTCTCATAAGTATGACAAGATCTTATGGATGTCATTAACCATTTTAAATATTTATCATTATAATTAACATGGTGAAAACAAAATCATCTTTAAGTGATATTTAAATAAGAAGTAATCCCTAAAACCCTAATTTGTATTTACTTTACTAAATAAAAGAAACCTTCACATAATAACACATTTTGTAAACACAATCAAAATTGTAGAAGAAATTGATTACAATTGATCCTTGTAATATTCGTCAGGACTCACAAATATTCTAGTTAGTTTAAACTTTCAGAAGTTCATATTTGAAATGGTTTTGTAAAAAAAATAGAAAGAAAACTAAAAGAGGAAAGGGCTGGAAGTAGAAACAGCCGTGACCCGATAACCTTGTGTGCTAACTACCGCTCGCCTGCATCCACCGTTGCTCTCCACTCACTTAGCATCGGTCTAGAAGTAGCCCGACCCAAAAACCGATTTGCGTCATCTTCTTCGACGTCACAAGCTTCACATTGGAGATCGTGACGTCGCTCGATGTCAATCATCGGTGTTAGCAGGCATCATTCGGCACGATGCCTGCTGTCGTCCACGACGAGGATAAGAATGCCACCGTGACGCTCCTACCCATCCTCATCCTCATTTCCCTCTTCATCTCGCTCTATGAGGCGCATGGTCACCGAAACCCTAGCGTCGCTGTTGTTGCCTCATGCCGCTGAGAGAGACCACCCCAAGGCTAACCGTGGATGCTACGAGCTCTGCCTTGATGTGCTTTGTCTCCGTGAGGAAGGAATCGAGTCGGGGAGACCACAATTGCAAGCATCGACCGCTTCTTCCCAAACTCCGACCAAGCGCCGCTAAGACCGTGACGTCATCTCCATCCTCCACAGCTTCATATGAGGCTACCAAAGCATCAAGGGTAAGCTTGTGAGTCTTCCTGTGCCCTCCAATCGCTTTCTCTCGCCCCGCATCGCTCTGCCGCCGAGCTCCACCATGTGCTGCCGTAGAAGCTCGTCGTAGTTGATACTCCGTCGACTAATAAGTAGTGGCGCCACCATATTTAGGATCCCTGTGTTGCACTCTTTCAAACCACACCAACCGCGCTTGCCAAAACCCGCCAGATCGTCGCCGTCGTTCGCCGTCTGTGCATCACTGGCGAGGTGACGTCATCATGACGTTACACTTACGTCACCCTCGACCAAGTCCAAGTGTTGACTGGTCCGCGCCAACGTGGCGTGCCGATGTGGCCACTGGCCCACGAGTCAGTGACTTAGGGTAGGTATAGTCTCGGTGTAAAAAGTATCCTCTGTAAGAAAAATGATAAAAGAATATAAATTCTAATATCACTATTTTCCAGACCTTTTAGGAAATGATTAAATCTTGTAAAATCAATATCTTTTGTATTATAATTCGAAAAAATCCATATAATATATCAAAATGTTTAGAAAAATAAACTCTACAATATAAACCTATAATTATATTTTATTTTTTCAACCTAAATAAAATAATAATTATTATTTATAAATAACCTATTAGGTATAAATCTTAAATAAATATATTCTATTATTTAAAATTTATAAAAATAAGTATAATATATCAATATTCTTAGAAAAGAAAAATATACATTTATAAACTTATTTCGTACCTTTTTGTGACATTTAACTAAGTAATTATTAATTATTTAGTATTTAAAAAGTCATTAAACTTATAAAAAGCATATTTTATTATTTAAAAATCACAAAAATACATATGATATACCAAAATGATCGCAAAAATAATATCTAAATGTTAAAAATGTAATACCTCTAATATGTCCATTAGAAGTCTAAAAAAATTGAATTCAAACCTATTTTCTTAGTTAGTAATTCATAAAAGTAGGTATACAATTATTAATACCTCTAATATTTCCATTAGAAGTCTAAAAAATAATATTAGTCTTAGAAATATGAATAGTATGAAGTCTAAATAGTCCAAAACATCTTAATTACATTTTTTGATAAACTATCATTCCTAAATGAGTGTAGCATTTCCCAAAAGGAGATATCAAATATACAATCCACAAGATTATCATTTTGAACTTATGAAAACCTTTTACCATTAGTTTAGCCACAAGTTTATAAATATATTATACATCCAAAGATAAATCATAAGTAGTTATGTAAGGTTGTTTCCATATTATGAATTATTACCACTCATTTTACGGAAATAAATGGTTCTATTCAACTATAATGTTAAGAAAAAATAACTCAAATAGAAGTGTTACCACTCTTAATAACCTTAAGAAAACACCAATTCTATAAAAGCAATCCTACTTATATTCTACCTTTAGGAATCATTAAGAAGTTAACCAGCTATAATAAGATGCCTTATTCAGAATATATAAGTCTCCACTTACTAGGGGAATACCTATTCAAAAGTGCTAATTATTTTCTTATTTTATATTCATAACCAGTAAGAAAATCTTAAAGTGTTTGCTTAAAGTTTAACTGCTTTTACTTTGTAAAAGTAACCTTTTCCTCAAAAGTTTTTCTTTTAAGAAACATTAACAATAATCCTTAAGCATTTGTATAAAGGCTCTAATTGATTAATAAACTTGCTTAAGAAAACTTTTAGATACCAAGCCCCATTCAATTGCGTTAGTATTGCTTGCTACTTGTCGTATTTACATATTGTTTCACACACTCTCACAAGCCTTAATAAGAAGCCCAAGTGTAAAGATGGTATAAAAGTGAAACACATTCTAAAGAATCCATTCCTAGTTTCCGAACCCTAGATTATATACGAATATTCCGCGGATTCGCCTTTATCAAACTGCATTACATTACTTATGCATAATTGCATCTTGCTTATTTAAACAATCATCCTTACCGGACCAATGATGCTGTTTGAAGAATTTGGATCTTCTAGTATCTTGAAGGCCATGAGTGCATAATCTTGCAATCACAAAAGGCAAGTTCACAACTTGCTCATGTCCTTTGATTATTTTCTATCAAATGCTTGTAACTCAAATGTTGTCATCACCTGCATTTTAAAAAGGTCCGAAAACACTATTTTCATAATAATATGATTATGGATTATTTACCAAATGGTAATAATCTACTAATACAGTTCTAGTGGTAAAGGAACATAATATCTAGGACTTAACGACCAATGTCGCTAGTGATTCTAGCACCGTATATTATGCGTTAACCATAAGATTTGGAATGGGACGGGAAAGTCATTTGTATCTTCTCCCTTTCGCATGCACGGATGACCTTATCGATAGGCTGTAGCTTGCTTGCGATGACTCAGCATATGGGTGGGACTCCTAGTTCCCTGCGATATTGGTGTCTAGAATTTCTATGAGGGGTTGTCGGAGGTATATCTGCATATATGGGGTTGCTAGGGACATGATCTGCTCATTGGAGTCTCCAAGGGGTTGCTAGGGTTACATCTGCCTATATGCGGGTTAATGGAGGTATATCTGCTTGGGGAGGTTGTATCTTCATGCGGGGTCATGGAGAGGGCAGTGATTGGCTTGGATCTTAGACTGAAGTATGGACAAGGTCGCAACTTGGATGTGCAACAAAACTAAGGTCTTTTATGGGTAAAGTAATGCACATCTATAGAGTGTAAAAAACTGTGACATGTTACTCCCTATTATGGTAAAGTAATGCACCTATGCAGGAAAGGAACCCCACGAAGGTTCTAGTCAACCTTTGAAGGCTGTCGGACATAGTTTTCAGAATAAAAGCAACCTTTGAAGAAATTTTTACGAAAACCTGTATTGCCTACGACCTTTGGTCTATGGCTGTAGAGATACTGCATCATACACTCCCTTTTTAGTGAACTTGTTGAGTACGCTCGTACTCAACCGTACATTCTTAACCCTTGCTAGGTTTTGAACTATTGAAGACAACATCAACATCAATCTCTGCTCAAGAAACCATCATCGGTAGCTCAAGTCCTTCAATAAAGTCAATGGAGTCAACATATACATCAACGAAAGTGAAGAAAAAGATCCTGATTATATAGAAAGTAGATACTCTTGCCATAAAACCTTCTTCTGTAGAGCAAAACAATAGCAACATTTGTAATCAAGATAGTTAGATATTAGTCTTGTTAGCTAGATAGTTCCGAGTGATTATTTCTAGTTCTTCTTTGTAAGAAGTTTCTTTCTCTCTCTTTAACCTAGAGTTTTCTCTAGATCTTTTGTAAAGAGTCGAGTTGTAATCTATAGTCATGTCTTGGACCTGTTGTGTTTCTGTTGTACAACTATGGGGATGTAATACTAGTGAATGATGTTTCATTGGTGTTATATCAATGACTATAGTATACTACATCATGCAGTGGTATGCTGGGTGATACGTTGCAAAGATATCTATAATTTTTGATGTTCCATGCTTGTTTTATATCTACTTTCTTTTGTTTTGTCCACACTTTGGAGTATTTTTACACATTTTCTGGAACTAACCTATTAACAAGATGCCACAGTACCAATTGCCTATTTTAAAAGCTAGTAAGGAAATATTCTCGGAATTGGACCAAACAAAAGCTAAAGTCAATATTTCACTAGAAGGAACACAGAGTATGGAGGGGAGATGAAGTGGCGAACTAGGGTGGCCACACCTAGTGGCGGCATGGCCAGGGGGCGCGCCACCAGGGGGTGTAGGCCCCCTGGCGCTCCACCGACCTTACCCGTTCGCCTATATATTGCCCACGGGACAAAAACCCTAAGTACCTGATCAAAATTCCATGAAAGAGTATGTAGCCACCGTCATCTCCATCCCTAGATCGGGAGGGATCTGGAGCTCTTCCGGGCACCCTGCTGGAGGGGAGAGATCACCCTGGAGGCCTTCTTCAACACCATGCCTTCCTTTGGTGTGATGCGTGAGTAGTTCATCCCTGGACTACGGGTCCACGTAGTAGCTAGATGGTTGGTTCTTCTCCTTTTTGCTACCATGTTTAGATATTGTGAGCTCCATTCATGATCAATATCATCTATTTGTAATCCTACATGTTGTATTTGTGGGGATCCGATGGATATTAAGATGCTATTTTAGATTGATTAAAGATTCTATCGTGTCTTTGTTATTTGTGATTTGCATGCTTTCCGTTGTTAGTAGCTATCTTGGCCAAGTAGATGCTAACAACTCCAAGAGGGAGTATTTATGATCGATAGTGGGTTCATGCCTCTAGGAATCTGGGGAAGTGACAAAAATCTCTAAGGTACTAGATGTGTTGTTACTACTAGGGAGAAAACAACAATCCTTTGTTCATAGAACAATCGTATTGTTTACTTTACACACTTTGCTTAATGCAATTATCTATTGCTTGCAACTTAATACTGGAGGGGTTTTGGATGATAACCTGAAGGTGGATTATGAAACGATACAACCCGGTAGGATTGCACCTCTCTGTATCACGCCAATCCCTGGATCGGTTCATTGGAATACATAGCATCGATAGACCTCAAAGAATTAACAGTGCATCATTATTACAATGTTATGATCCAGAATATTGTATTTATTACAATGCTTGCAAAGCATAACGCTTGCACAAGTAAACAAGTAGCAAAAATAGATAGCATAAATAAAGTAGCTCCAGTCTCCATTAGGCTCCACAGGCGAACAAAATGTTGAGTGGAGGGTCACAACCAACACTACTACTCAGTGTAACCGGAAGAGTAACCTGCAACATGAAACAGAACAGCCCTGAAGGGTCAATACTTGGAATGTACTGGCAAGTGGAACAATGAGAGAAACAACAAGACTAATAGCTATATGCATATCTAGCTTGTCGGGTTCAGGCTTAGTTGCAGCAGCAAAATACTTTATCCTTCCATTTGTAAAGCATTTATTCTTCATCAAACATCCCAATTATGTTTCAACCACAAGTTTTAGCAATTACAAGTTAGAATGAATGAGAACCTGTCATAGCACCCACAATTCAGCAACTCAATCGTCCATTACCGGGGACACGACTAAGCACTTAGTTTTACACCCTGCAAGGGTTTGCACACTTTATCCATATGACTTGATCGACCCGCTCGTACCATGACACGCATATTGAGTCATGATAGGGAGAAGCCCAAAGAAGAGACAATTCGGGAAGTAGTTGCCCAAGCCCATCCACGCACCGTACCAACCTATCACATTCACTACATCACTGGATACGAAGAGCTCGGGTCGCCACGACCTACTAAGGCCATCCAGCCACCCATAACTCACTGGCATATGGTTGCACACGGAAGCTACCAAAATGAAGACACTAATCATTACTCAGAATCCTGGGTGGCCATTGATACATTGCAAATGTATCTATAATTTTTCATGTTCCATGCTTGGTTTTATCTACTTTCTTGTGTTTTGTCCACAATTTGGAGTACATTTCATATGATTTCTTGGACTAACCTATTAACAAGAGCCACAGTGCCATTTGCCTATTTTCTGCTTTTTTTGGTTCCAGGAAAGTCAGAAAATCAATATTCTCGGAATTGGACAGGACAAAAGCCAAAGTTGGTATTTTCCCGGAATACTCACGGATCTAGAAGGAGAGTCGGAGAGGGGCCACAGGGTGGCCACACCACCCCATGGAGCGGGTCCCCCAGGCCGCGCTAGGGCATGGTGTGGGCCCCCTGGCCGCCCACCGACCTTGCCCTCTTGGCTATAAGAAGCCTCTCGATGCATAAACCCTAAAGAGTCAAGCCTCCAGCCAAGAAAATTTCTGCAGTGCCGCCACCACCAAAGAGGAGATTCGGGGGACAGAAAGTCTCTGTTCTAGCACCCTGCCAGGACGGGGAAGTGCCATCTCCATCGATCTCCACCACCATCTCCATCGATCTCCACCACCATCTCCATCGATCTCCACCACCATCTCCATCACCATTGCTAATTCCCATGGTGAGGAGGGAGTAGTTCTCTCTCGAGGCTAAGGGTTCTACCGGTAGCTATCTGTTCATCTCTCTCTCTATGCATGATCTTATTAAGATCATGAGCTTGTAATCTATAGATCTATTCTGCTACTCAAGTGCTTTAATGAATCTCTGCTCTCCCCATGTGTGTGAAAGTGACAGCGTGCTCACCATGGTGGGACTTAGGCTAGAGATTACAAATACTTGTTATGAGTTATATTTGGAGTTCAATGTCTTTATGAAATTGTGGTGTTTGTCGGAACCATCTAGTGCTAAAGGTGACAGTGTGGGGTTATCTAGATGGGAAAGGCTTACTTTGAGGTGTGCTGTTATAGCCCTACCAACGATTAGAGTGTTCAACCGGAGAGTATTTAAAAGTAGTATCATAAAGAGAAGATATTTATATGAGAGTGTTCACTAGTGAAAGTATGATCCCTAGGCCTTGTTTCTAAGCACTGAAACACCGTTTGCTACTATATCTGTTACATGTTTGCTTGCTTCCATCTTTATTTCAGTTTGCCTTTAGTCTTTTCCACGCCATCAAGGTATTTTCTAGCACTATTACCACTTATAATTATCCATACCACTTCTATTTTACTATCTCTTCGCCGAACTAGTGCACCTATACACCTGACAAGTGTATTGTGTTTGTTGGGGACACAAGAGACTTCTTGTGTCTTGATTGCAGGATTGCTTGAGAGGGAATACCTTTGACCACTTCCTCCCTGAGTTCGATAAACCTTGTGTAATCCACTTAAGGGAAAACTTGCTGCTGTTCTACAAACCTCTGCACTTGGAGGCCCAACAACTGTCTACAAGAATAGAAGTGCGTAGACATCAAGCTATTTTCTGGCGCCATTGCCGGGGAGGTAAGGCAAAAGTTCTTCACACCGAAGGATTAAAGAAGAAGAACCTCCCATGGAAAACGCCTATTTTCTGGTGCCGTTGCCAGGAAGGTAAGGTAAAAAGTACTCACATCCTTCGGTGTGAGTCCTTGAAGTTATTTCCTTTAGATTCTGCAATTTTGTCTTTTTGTTTCTTGTTTCCACTAGTTAGGCTTAATGGAACACAAAAAAAAATAGAGAGCTTTATAGTATTTATCTTGAGTTAGGACATGAAGTGTTTGAAGAGAAAATTAAAAAACCTATGGAACTTTATTTGCATGCTAATAGCAATGTTATTAGTATGAATTCTTTGGACACCATTATTGCTAATGCTATGGAAAAGTCTAAGCTTGGGGAAGCTAGTTTTTATAAAAATGATCTTTTTAGTTCCCCAGCTTTGGAAGATAGCTATTCTATTGCTTATGATGATACCAAACCTCCAATATATGATGATTACAATGATGAATATGATATTTTCAGTCGACCTACTATTGAGGAGAAAAATAATGATTACAATATGCCTCCTATATTTGATGATTATGATGATGAGAATAATAATGATAGCTATTTTGTTAAAATTGCTCCCACTACAATTAATAATAATGACTATGTTTAGGTGGAGAGTAATAATTATTATATGCATGTGGCTCATGATAAGAATGTTTTATGTGATAGTTATATTGTTAATTTTATTCATGATGCTACTAAAAGTTATTATGAGAGAGGTAAACATGGTTTTATGTATCTCAACAATATTAAGATTCCCCTCTTTATGTTGAAAGTCTTGAAGTTGCACTTGTTTTGCTTTCCTATGATTGTTTATTTGTGCTTTCATGACTTGTTTCTTTGCAAGATTCCTATGCATAGGAAGTTGGTTAGACTTAAATGTGCTTTGAATTTTCTTCTTGATGCTCTTTTTTGCTTCAATTCATATTTCTTATGTGAGCATCTTCTCAAACTATCATGCCTAACTTAAAGGCCCTAAATAAAAGTACTTATTTGGAGATAACCCAAAAGTTTTAGATGAGTCTTGGAATTTATTACATCTGTAGTAACCTCTCTTTATCCTTTTTATTTGATTTTTGTGCCAAGAGTAACCTCTAATGAGAGAGAAGTAATGATTGGGAAAGTTGATGTCCCGAAACAGATTTCTGTGCTTCACCGTAAAAATTCGTGTAAAATCTCTATACGTATTTTGAGGCGTGAATTTTTGTGCTTCTAACTTTTGTTAGTTCAACACTTTTTGATTTGAGCAACCGAAGGTCTTCGAAAAAATTCGTCTTTACCTGCTGGTCTGTTTTGACAGATTTCTACCATTTTCTGCATTTGCTTCTTGTTGGTTCCTTCTTGAGTTCTTTTGGGGAATTGAGATTTTTGAGGGAAGTTCTACAGTATCTAGTGTTCTAATGGAAGTTTATTTGGTGTTAGAACTGAACCTTAAGACTTATTTATCTTGAGTGCACTAATGTTGCTAACAAAGATTGTGTGAAGTTTTGTACGAATGAAAAATTTCAGGTGTATGGAAGGAATGAGTAATGAGATGAAGGATGGACTAAAGCTCAAGCTTGGGGATGCCATGCGTGTCACCCCAAGAAATATCCAAGAAGTACAAGCGTCAAAGCTTGGGGATGCCCAAGGCATCCCCTTCTTCATCAATAAAAATCTCAAGTTTCTTCCAAACGCTTCATTTTTATTGTTTCATGCACAATTCTGTTGTTCTTGGAGCGTCTTCTTTTTTGTTTTTGTTTTGGTTTTAAGTTTTCTTGGTTTGCTTAGTTTGCTAAATAAATTGGTTGGACCCGTCTTTCATACATTGGTTTTCAAATAGTTTGGTTTGGAGTGGAAAAGAGTAGGAAAGTTCATGCTTAAGTGTTAAAGAGAGCTTGTTTTTGACTGTGGCCTATGCTTTGTCATGCCACGCTTGATATTGTTTTGGCTTTATGCTTAGTATTCTGTGATGTAGCATGACTTTTCATAAACAATTGAGATTGCTTAATGTGCCTTGGATGAATCATGCGTTGTTTTAGCATATTAAAGCATAGTATAGTGGTATTCTCCTTTGATGCTTTATTTGGGTTGACTTGGCACATGCTCACACCATGTTATGACTATCCAAAGTCACCATAGTCTTCATGATCCTTTAGTTTTCAACTTGTAGTATCACTTTATGCTTTGATCAATGATGTTTTGTCGCTCTACATGATTATGGCCATTATTGCTCTCTTAGTTTGTCGCTCCCAGTCTTTTGCTAGCCTCCACAACCAAGTATGAGTTCCACTCATGCATCCAACTCCCTAAACCAAGTTATTCCAAAGAGTCCACCATACCTACCTACTAGCTTAAGCTATTCCAAGTATATTTATGTTTTTGTTTACCTTCCAAATTAAACTTGTTATGAGAAAACTAGTGATTAAAGCTCACACGAACTTGATGGCACACTTTACTTTTCTTGCCCTTAATAAACTTGAACCGTTGTATCTTCTATGTTGTATATGCTTGCACTTATTTGTTGGGGATTAGCAGAACCATGCTGTCATGGGGAATGCTTTCAACATTGCACGAGTACTTGTACCTAGTTGATATCATGCTCCTTTGTCTATGGATGTCGTCGGTGTGAAATGAAAGGGGAGCTTGTAAGTCCATGGAGTTATGTATATGTGTTAGAGAAACGCCTGGGCCGCTGGTCTAATCCATGTTGACATGGTGGAAACCTACAGCGTAACCATAATGAGCTGTCTATGAAGCATTCTTCTTATAAAAAAAGAATCCTATATTGAGAAAAAAAAGAGAAAAAGAAAAAATATGAGAAAAGAGGAAAGAGAGAAAAAAGCACCATATTCCCATGGTAAATAAGAAGAATGCTGAGATGCTCGTTGTTTGCTTGCCTTGTCATTTTGATATGGGGATTCTTCCGTATCATCGGGCAAGGGGTACCTCGTTGGCGGTTCTCTATGATACACATGTACTTATGATGACAAGAACTTACCGGTGACTAAACTTGAGTAGCATGAGGAGCGGCCCTCGTATATAAGGGACATGAGATTTCTTACTTATACTTCGTCAAGCATGTACACCATAGTTTGTTCACTTTAACTTTAATCACTTCACGATACTTATGATAGGGGCAATGAGAGCTGAAAGCTATAAGTACCATAATTTTTGGAAGCTCTTTATGAAACTTGAATCTCTTCTTCCTTCTATGAGGGCCTTTCTTCCACCATTATATTGAGTCTCCACCTTCTACATTTATGCACTTACTTTGAGAGCATAGTGGCCATTCTTAGTTCTATGGGCATTGTCCCAAGACTTGTTGATTGATGCATACCTTGATATTGCTTGTTTTAAACTATTTGTATCTAGTCACTCTTATGAACTTTGAAGGTGTCCTATGCATTTTTCTTCATGTGAAACAAACAAATGTCTTGCAAAGAATTGTATTCATGAATATTTTGTTTGTGCCTTTTCATGTTGCATCACAGTTTCTTTTCCTTATTGCTAGAACTTTGTCTTTCATGTTATGATTGAAGTACTATGATCCCAACTTTTCATGTTTTACAAATACTTCGATTAAGTTTATGATGGTGCATGTCACATCAAAAATTATTCTTTCTTTTTATCACTTACCTACTCGAGGACGAGCAGGAGTTAATCTTGGGGATGTTGATACATTGCAAATGTATCTATAATTTTTGATGTTCCATGATTGGTTTTATCTATTTTCTTTTGTTTTGTCCACACTTTGGAGTACTTTTCATATGATTTCTTGGACTAACCTATTAACAAGAGCCAATTGCCTGTTTTCTATTGTTTTTTGTTCCAGGAAAGTCAGAAAATCAATATTCTCAGAATTGGACTCGACAAAAGCCAAAGTTGATATTTTCCCGGAAGACTCATGGAGCCAGAAGGGGAGTCGGAGAGGGGCCACATGGTGGCCACACCACCCCATGGCGCGGGTCCCCCCAGGCCACGCTAGGGCATGGTGTGGTCCCCTGGCCGCCCACCGACCTTGCCCTCTGGCTATAAGAAGCCTCCCGCTGCATAAACCCTAAAGAGTAAAGCCTCTAGCCACGAAAAGTTCCGCAGCGCCGCTGCCACCGAAGAGGAGATTCGGGGGACAGAAAGTCTCTGTTCTGGCACCCTTCCGGGACGGGGAAGTGCCCCCAGAGCCATCTCCATCAATCTCCACCACCATCTCCATCACCATTCCTGATTCCCATGATGAGGAGGGAGTAGTTCTGTCTCGAGGCTAAGGGTTCTACCGGTAGCTATGTGTTCATCTCTCTCTCTATGCATGATCTTATTGAGATCATGAGCTTGTAATCTATAGATCTATTCTGTTACTCAAGTGCTTTAATGAATCTCTGCTCTCCCCATGTGTGTGAAAGTGACAACGTGCTCACCACTGTGGCACTTAGGCTAGAGATTACAAATACTTTTTATGAGTTATATTTGGAGTTGGATGTCTTTATGAAATTGTGGTGTTTGTTGGAACCATCTTGTGCTCAAGGTGACAATGTGGGGTTATCTAGATGGGAAAGGCTTACTTTGAGGTGTGTTGTTATAGCCCTACCAACGATTAGAGTGTTCAACCGGAGAGTAGTTAAGAGTAGTATCATAAAGAGAAGATATTTGTATGAAAGTGTTCACTAGTGAAAGTATGATCCCTAGGCGCTGTTTCTAAGCACTAAAACACCGTTTGCTACTAGATCTATTACATGTTAGCTTGCTTCCATCTTTATTTCAGTTTTCCTTTAGTCTTTTCCATGCTATCAAGTTATTTTCTAGCACCGTTACCACTTATAATTTTCCATACCACTTGTATTTTACTATCTCTTCGCCGAACTAGTGCACCTATACAGCTGACAAGTGTATTGGATGTGTTGGGGACACAACAGACTTCTTGTATCTTGATTGCAGGATCGCTTGAGAGGGAATACCTTTGACCACTTCCTCCCTGAGTTCGATAAACCTTGGGTAATCCACTTAAGGGAAAACTTGCTGTTGTTCTACAATACTCTGCACTTGGAGGCCCAACAACTGTCTACAAGGATAGAAGTGCGTAGACATCAGCCATCCATAAGTGAGATACTTGGGTAAACCATAGACATGGGCCTAGCATTCACGAACCAAGAAATTACCAATCCACCCAAAGAGTTCATTAATTAAGTTGTTTTCAAACTTTCCAAACACATTCTTTCAAAACAACATTTATCATGGTGTATCCGACCCTCGTCTACATAAGCACAACTACTTACAGCGGCTCACCTAATCGAGAAAGGCTACGGCATAGTAGGATATAGCATAGCAATAGATAAAACTTCAAAAACAAAACAAGCTACAATGCATATAGAAAGTAAATAGGACTTTTATGAAACTCCACTTTCCTTGGTAGTTGTCGGAGTCAAAAGCATAGTCCGGACAATCACACGGGTTACAATCCTCACAATCTAGACGAATGCAATTCAACCAAATAAACAATCCACACATAGAGATCAACAAATGCAACACAATGCATGCTATGGCACCTTAATAAAGCTTCATTAGTTTAGTTATGTTCTCTGATCAATGCTAATACTGAATGATGCATGGGAAAACTTTCAATGCAAAGAAATCGATTTATGCATAAAAGAGGACTAGTTAAAAGGCTTTTAGTCAAAACATTGAACCATTTCTGTAAACAGTGTTGTTCAAGTGTGACAAAAATACTACTGGACAGGTAGTTCAATTTAGAACCTAGACCAAAAGGATTTACTCCAAAAAGATTTACAGATCCTTTTCTGTGATTTTTTACCACTTTAAGCCTTTTAATAATCTCAGGAACTTACATACAGTAAACCTGAGATATTATTATAGACTAAAATTCTACGCAATTTTGTGAATCCAACGATATCTTATTTGCAATTTTTGGACCAGTGATTATTTTCTTATGAATTTTACAAGTTTTAATAGTTTTTTGCCTTTTTTCTATTTTCAAAAAAAAATTGTGGGGAATATTCCCGCTGACTGGTGGGGACGTGCTGACGAGGCGCTGACTGGGCTTGTCCAGTCAGCGGTTGACTGGTCCAGTCAACGGCCGATCTGGGCCCTTCGTCTAGGATCGGATGGCCGGCGCGAGCTGGGCTCACCTTGCTCGGCCGGCGGCGGTGATGGCTCAGGCGACAACGGCGATGGCGCTCGGACGAGTCTTGGCGGTGGAGGACGGTCGGACGGGGTACTGCGGCGTGCGGCGGTCCCGGTGGCGGCTTCGGCGCAGACAGAGGGACTCCGGGGCGGCGGCAGCAGGCGGCTGGAGCGGCGGACGGGCGGCTGACTCCAACATGGCCTCCCAGGATGCCTCCAGTGATCTACGTGGAAGGAAAAGAGGTCAGGGAGGGGCGACACATCGCGGCGGGTGGTTTCTAGGAGAAAAAGGAGAAGGGGGCGGTCGGTGGAGCTCCTACCGACAGTAATGGCGACGGCGGCGTGCTCCAACTCCGGCGAGAAATCCAGCGGCGTCTGGGGCGTGTTAGCTAGGTCTAGGAGGGGGGAAAAGACGGCGGCGGTGAGGGCTATAAAGGGGGGCAGAGATGCGTGAGAAACAACACCGAATTCCCGAAGGATTCGGGTGAGAATTGCGGCAGCAGTTCGTCTCTGCATCCAACTAGGCGGCGGCGGTCTCCTGGTCGAGCACGTACCGCTCATGCGGCTGGCTGGCATGGCCGGCCTGTCGGGCAAAAAAAAAAGAAATAGACTAAAAGAAAAGAAAGGGAAAAAGGAGAGCAGGGGTTGCGCAGCTGGCTGGGCTGCTAGTAGGCCGGTCGGCGTGAGCTGGGCCCCGGGTGGCTGCTGGGCCGCTTCCCGGATGGCGCCTGCTTCATTTCATTTTTTATTCCTTTCTGTTGTTAACTGAATTTTGCCTGTCTGTTGAAATTTCTGAATCTGACAAAAACAATCCTAAAACTAAAACTAGGCTAACTTTTGATCTACAGCTCCGAATCAAGCGAAACAAATTTCTACGAGTTCGTAGTTGAAAACTCTACACAACTAAGAATCTGGAATGACTATGTGGTGTAAACTAAGCATATGCTAGGTAAAACTATACTGGGCTTAAATGAGTGAAGAACAAGCAAAGAAGAGGTGTTTTGGCAAAACTTTAAAACTGAAACTTTTTGCAATGATGCTCATGATGCAATGACATGTATGTATGCAGTACCAAATCTAGAATTTGGTATGTGACAAGACTAACCCCCTTAAGATGAATCTCGTCCTCGAGATTTGACGTGGCCATCAAATAGGTGCGGGTGGTCCTCTCGGAGGTCATCCTCTCACTCCCAGGTGGCTTCCTCTTCAGTGTGATGGCTCCATTGCACCTTGCAAAACCTGATCGTCTTGCTGCGAGTAAACCTTTCCGCTATCTCCAAAATTTTGACCGGCTTCTCCTCATAAGTCAGGTCACTCTCTAGTTGAACCTCATCTAATGGCACGGTGACCCTCAACGGTGTATCCACCATCTCCGGATGGCATTTCTTCAGCTGGGACACATGGAACATATCATGAACAACAACCAGAGCTTCTAGCAACTCCAACTGATATGAAACCTCTCCCTTGCGTGCTAGGATCCGATATGGTCATATAAACCGAGTTGCTAGCTTACCCTTAATTCCAAACCTCTTAATTCCATGTAGTGGCCAAACTCTGAGGTATGCTCGATCTCCAATGTCATACACCACTTCCTTGTGCTTAGAATCATCATAGCTCTTCTGTCTCAATTGTTCCACGTTCACCCTGTCCCGAATCAAACTAACCTTCTCTTCAGAATCCTTCATCAAATGATGTCCAAATAGTTTATGTTCACCTACACCATCCCATAACAATGGTGTCCTACACCTCTTACCATATTGTACATCGAACGGCGACATCTTGATGCTGGATTGGTAGCTGTTGTTGTAGGAACACTCAGCATAAGGCAAATTTTCATCCCAACTAGCGCCATGAGCCAAGGCACAATATCTCAACATATCCTCCAAAATCTGATTCACCCTCTCGGTCTGACCATCCGTCTGGGGGTGGAAGGCTGTACTAAACTCCAATCTCATTCCCAACGACCCATGTAGCTAGCGCCAAAAGTGAGAAGTGAATTCGGTTGCCTCTATCGGACACAATGCTCTTAGGAACTCCATGCAGGCACACAATTTTGTTCATGTAGATCTTGTCTAACTTAGCACTAGTGGAAGTGGTCTTCACGGGTATAAAGTGGGATACCTTGGTCAGGTGGTCTACCACTACCCAAATAGAATCATATCCAGACTTGGTCCTGGGCAATCCTGTGATAAAGTCCATTCCAACTCTATCCCACTTCCATTCAGGTATCGGCAATGGTTGTAGCAATCCTGCTGGCTTTTGGTGCTCAGCCTTCACTCTACTACAGACATCACATAAGGCAATATACTCTGCAATCTCTTGCTTCATGTTAACCCACCAAAACCTTTCCTTCAACTCCATGTACATCTTCGTGTTACTTGGATGTATAGAGTATGGCGAGTTATGAGCTTTCTGGAATGTCAACTTCCTAATCTCTGGATTATTGTGCACACATAAGCGATCCTTGTACCACAGTGTTCCTTGATCATCCTCGCGAAATACTTCGGCTTTACAATTGGGTATGTTTCCTCTTATTTCCTCCATGTCACTATCCTTCTTTTGAGCTTCTCTAATCTTGTCCAGAAGCGTTGGCTTGACTTCCATTGTTGCCAAATATACCTTGGATACTACTTCCAACCTGAGGTCCTTGAACTGTTCACACAAATCCTTAGGTAATTCTCCCACTGTGAGGCCATTAGCATAAACCTTGCGACTCAGTGCGTCCGCTACAACATTGGCCTTTCCTGGGTGATATTGCAAACTCATGTGATAATCCTTTATGAGCGCCAACCATCTCCTCTTCCTCATATTCAGCTCCTTCTGAGTGAATATGTATTTCAGGCTCTTGTGATCCGTAAACACGTCACAATGCTTACCCATGAGATAGTGCCTCCATACCTTGAGTGCATGCACAACTGACGCTAATTCCAAGTCATGCGTGGGGTAATTCCTCTCGTGGTGTTTAAGTTGGCGTGAGGCATAAGATACCACTCTTCCATCCTGCATCAGTACACTACCCAGTCCTTGACGGAAGCATCACAATACACTTGGAAATCCTTCTGAATATCTGGCAAACACAAGATAGGTGCGGTCACTAGGCATTGCTTCAATTCCTGGAAGCTAGCTTTGCACTCCTTGGTCCTTCAAACTTCTTCTCCTTCTTCAGTAATTCAGTCATTGGCTTTGCAATCTTGGAGAAATTCTTTATGAACCTTCTATAATATCCAACAAGTCCCAAGAAACTCCTAATATCTCCCACATTCTTGGGTGACTCCCATTCTGTAACTGACGCCACCTTGCTTGGATCAACTTCAACTCCTTCACCTGACACCACGTGTCCAAGAAATCCAACAGTGTTCAACCAGAATTCACATTTACTAAACTTGGCATATAATTTATGCTCCCTCAGCTTTTCCATAATTAGTAGTAAGTGTTTCTCATGTTCAGCATCATCCTTGGAATATATCAATACGTCATCAATGAACACCACCACGAACTTATCCAAGTACTCCATTAATACCTTATTCATCATGCTCATAACATATGCCAGAGAATTTGTTAGTCCAAAAGACATAACTGTATACTCATATAACCCATACCTAGTGGTGAACGCGGTCTTTTGGTACGTCTTCCTCACGGATCTTCAATTGGAAATATCCCAATCTTAGATCAATCTTGGAAAACACCTTTGCTCCTTCGAACTGATCAAACAAATCATTTATATTGGGTAATGGTTATTTATTCTTGATGGTCACTTCATTAAGCGAGAGATAGTCAACCACCAATCTCTTACTACTGTCCTTCTTCTCCACGAATAGAATAGGCGTGCCCCAGGACGATCAACTGGGCTGAATAAATCCCTTGTCCAATTGCTCTCTAAGCTGCTTCTTTAACTCCTTCAGTTCCTCCACATCCATCTTATACGGCCTCTTGGCTATCGGTCCGGTTCTCGGCATCAAGTCAATTAGAAATTCCACGTCCCTCTCAGGTGGCATCCCTGGCAGCTCATCCGGAAACACATCGGGGTATTCCTTTACTACGACCACATCTTCTAGGCTAACCCCCTTAAGAGAATTCAACTCGGCCACTCCAATACTGGCAGGCGACTTATACCTAATCCTTACTCCCTCTGGTGTGGTGAGTGAAATTGCTCGTTGAGCACAATCTATCTGACATTGATGTTCTGACATCCAATCCATGCCCAATATGACATCTAGACCTTGGGATTCTAGTATAACCAGGTGGGCAGGAAATGCATAAGCACCAATTTCTAGTGTCAACACTCGACATGTTGCACTAGCTATCATCTCTCCCCCAGGGGAACTTACTCTAATATATCCTCTAAGAGCCTCGGTAGGTCGCTTATACTTATCCACGAATGCCCTTGATAGGAATGTATGCGATGCACCAGTATCGAAAAGAACAAATGCGATGTGGATATTGATTGGAAACTTACCAACCACTAGCTCTGGTTCATTCTGAATCTCCTCAATGTTCACATGGTTGATTGTTGCCTTCTGGTTTGCATTAGGCTTGCTTCCCGCTTCAATCCTCTTCTCTGGGCAATTATCAGCATAGTGCCCCATCTTCTTGCACTTGAAGCATTCCACTTCACTGAGATCCCTCCTGCCAGAGCGGTTGTGTCCATTGTTCCTCCCAGAGTTGTTGTTGTAGCTCTTTTGGCCATTGTTGTGGTGGACATTATGGTGGTGACCATTTCCTCCACGGTGGTGTCCAAAGTTCTCGTTTCCTCCATGGTGACTGTTCCCATTGCCTCCATTGTAATGGTTACCATTACCTCCACGGTGGTTTCCAGAGTTCCCATTACCATGGTGGGAAGATACAGGCCCTATGGTGTGATCCTGAGTTGTGATTGCCATTATACTTCCTCTTGCGCCTTTCATCTTGTCCCTGTTTCCCCTCCAGAATCCTAGCCTTGTCCATCAGAGTCTGGAAATCAGGAGCATGCACAATAGATAGCTTGACTGAGAGCTCATCATTCAGACCATCAAGGAACCTCTCTCTCCTCTTGGCATCTGAGTCCACATCCTCTCGAGCATAGAGAGACAGATTAGCGAATTCCTCTATGTATTCAGATACATTGCGGTGACTCTGGTGCAGGCTGCGGAACTCCCTCTGCGTCAGACTCATAGTTCCAGTAGAAACATCGTGAGTCTTTAACCCTTCTTCAAACATCTCCTAGGTCATAGTAGCAATGGGGTGGGTGATCTGAAAAGTATCCCACCAAGAAGCAGGTGGTCCTTCCAACAAATGAGCGGCGAACCTCACTTTCTCAGCATCGATGCACCCAATGGTCACCAAGTCCTTGTTCACTGAGCATAGCCAATCCAGTGCAAACATTGGTTCAGGTGCAGTGGAGAACTTGACTGCCCTCAACCTCAAAAATCGAGCAAGAGCATCCACTTGTGGGGGTGAATTGTTGTTGTTGTTGTTGTTGTTGTTGTTGTTCATCTACTGGGCCAGAGGTTGCATCATTTGGGTCTATGCTTCCATCATCTACTGCATTCCAGGTGGCATGTCATTGGCGCGTCTCGGCGACATCTGCGGTTCAGCATAGGAATTTTTTAGTCAGAACAAATAAAGAAAAGCGATAGCCTTCTACCCATGCAACATGCTCAATGCAACAACAATTCATCCACATCAACCATAAGAAATCACCACATAAGCAATCACACAAACAAGCATTGTTCCAGGTTTTCCTTAGCAGTATATAGCTACAAAATAATTTAGAAACGCTGGTAACAACATTAGGCCAATCAAAACAGCAAATAAGCAAAAACCAGAAATCTGGCATAACAGTTCTGTCCTGTTCACGATTTTTTTTGCCTGACTTAAAATCGTCAGGAATTTTTGCTGATTTTTGTGCAGATACTAAAGATAATTACACACCAGATCCCAATTGCTCAGATTTTTCTCAGTTAGCAGTAAAACATGAAATATCATACAGTACAGCAGATTCAGCAGAAAACTGCAGCGATAACAACATGAATTTTACCCGAACTTGTCCAAATATAATTTAATAAATCTCACTAATAATCCTAGAACTTCAAGGTACATAACTGAGCATTCTAAACACAATAAACTAATAGTGCAGAAGTTTACAATGATCGATGTCTAAGACTAATGAATTTCCCTAACGAAGACTAGTTTTGGAGGACCATCTCTAACTATTTGATGAACAGGTTGCAATAGGTTCTAGAGTCCATGTGCTGACACTTCGATCCTCGTGCATGCCACGGTGGTGGCGTGTACACCTCTCCTGAGTCTTCTTCACTTGAGTCGTCGAATTCCACCTCTTCGGGGTCCTCCTCCTCACTTTCTTCAACAAAAGTGCCTGCTGCATCTCCTCCATCATCGTCATCGCTTCCTTCATCGTCACTGCCTCCATCATCATCATTGTTACCTCCACCACCATTGTTACCCCCATCACCACTATCCACATCATCATCATCATTCCCATCATTATCATTACCATTATTTGGTGGAGGATTCTGCTGCGCTTGAAGGGCAACAATCTGGGCAGCCATATCCACAATGGTTTGATCTCGCTCAGCCACAACTTGATTCCTTTCCACAATGGTATGGTTCAACGCTGCAATCTTGGCATCCCTCCCATCTATCAATTGTAAAGACGAAAGATTGAGAACAACAAAGGAAAATAATTTACTAGAATGAAAGGCATAAGAATAAAGACAGAATTTAAAATAGACTTAAATAAATATAAGGCTTCCTATTCCAATCCTAGGTCACAGTCCTATAGTCAACACACAGCTCTGGTACCATCTGAAACGGTACAACCCGGTAGCATTACACCTCTATGTATCACGTCAATCCATGGATCAGTTCATTGGCATACATAACATCGATAGACATCAAAGAATTAACAGTGCATCATTATTACAACGGTATGATCCAGAATATTGTATTTATTACAATGTTTGGAAAGAATAATGCTTGTGCAAATAAATAAAGTAGCTCCAGTCTCCATTAGGCGCCACAGGCGAGCAAAATGTTGAGTGGAGGGTCGCAACCAACACTACTACTCAGAGTCACCGAAAGAGTAACCTGCAACATGAAACGTAACAGCCCCGAAGGGTCAATACTTGGAATGTACTGGAAAGTGGAACAATGAGAGAAACAACAAGACTAATATCTATATGAATATCTGGCTTGTGGGGTCAGGCTTAGTTGCAGCAGCAAAATACTTTATCCTTCCATTTGTAAATCATTTGTAAAGCATTTAATCTTCATCATACAACCCAATTATGTTTCAACCACAAGTTTTAGCAATTACAAGTTAGAATGAATGAGAACATGTCATAGCACCCACAATTCAGCAACTCAATCGTCCATTACCGGGGACATGGCTAAGCACTTAGTTTTACACCCTGCAGGATTTGCACACTTTACCCATATGACTTGGTCGACCCGCTCGTACCATGACACGCATATTGAGTCATGATAGGGAAAAGCCCAAGAAGAGACAATTCGGGGAGTAGCTTCCCAAGCCCATCCATGCACCGTACCAACCTATCACATTCACTACATCACTGGATACGAAGAGTTCGGGTCGCCACGACCTACTAAGTCCATCCAGCCACCCATAACTCAATGGCATATGGTTGCACACGGAAGCTACCAAAATCAAGACACTAATCATTTCTCAGAATCCTGCGTGGCCATCCACAAGTGAGATACTCGGGTAAACCATAGACATGGGCCTGGCATTCACGAACCAAGCAATTACCAATCCACCCAGACAGTTCATTAATTAAGTTGTTTTCAAACTTTCCAAACACATTCTTTCAAAAAACCATTTATCATGGTGTATCCCACCGTCGTCTACATAAGCACAACTAAGCACAACTACTTACGGTGGCTCACCTAATCGAGAAAGGCTACGTCATAGTAGGATATAGCATAGCAATAGATAAAAACATGAAAAACAAAACAAGATACAATGCATACAGAAAGTAAATAGCACTTTTATGAAGCTCCACTTTCCTTGGTAGTTTTTGGAGTCAAAAGCGCAATCCTAACAATCACACATGTTACAATCCTCATAATCTAGACGAAAGCAATTCCACCAAATAAACAATCCACACATAGAGATCAACAAATGCAAAACAATGCATGCAATGGCACCTTAATAAAGCTTCAGTAGTTTAGTTATGTCCTCTGATCAAGGCTACTACTAAATGATGCATGGGAGAACTTTTAATGCAAAGAAAACGATTTATGCATAAAAGAGGACTAGTTAAAAGGCTTTTAGTCAAAACATTGAACCACTTCTGTAAATAGTGTCATTCAAGTGTGACAAAAATACTACTAGACAAGTAGTTCAATTTAGAACCTAGACCAAAAGGATTTACTCCAAAAAGATTTACAGATTTTTTCTGTGATTTTTGTACCACTTTAAACTTTTTTATAATCTTAGGAAATTACATACAACAAAACTGAGATATTATTACACAATAAAATTCTACCCAATTTTTTGAATCCAACGACATCTTATTTGCAATTTTTGGACCAGTAATTCTTTTCTTATGAATTTCACAAATTTTAATAGTTTTTTGCCTTTTTTTTCTATTTTTACAAGAGGTTAGGGAGGGGCGGCACACGGTGGCGGGTGGTTTCTAGGAGGAAAAGGAGAACGGGGCGTTCGGTGGAGCTCCTACTGACGGTAATGGCGGCGGCGTGCTCCAACTTCGGCGAGAAATCCGGCGGTGTTTGGGGCGCGTTAGCTAGGTCTAGGAGGGGGAAAAAGAGGGGGCGGCAAGGGCTATAAAGGAGGGCAGAGACGCGTGAGAAACAATACCGAATTCCTGAAGAATTCGGGCGAGAATCGGGGCAGCAATTCGTCTATGCTTCCAACTCGGCGGCGGCGGTCTTCGGGTCGAGCACATGCCGCTCGTGCGGCTGGATGGCGGGGCTGGCCTATCGGGAAAAAAAAGAAAAAGACTAAAAGAAAAGAAAGGGAAAAAGGAGAGAAGGGGCTGCGCGGCTGCCTTGTCCGCTAGCAGGCCGGCGGGCGCGAGCTGGGCCCCGGGCGGCTGCCTGGCCGCTTCCCGGCTGGCGCCTGCTTCATTTCATTTTTTTATTCCTTTCTGCTGTTAACTGAATTTTGACTGTCTGCTGAAATTTCTGAATCTGACAGAAACAATCCTAAAACTAAAACTAGCCTAACTTTTGATCTGCAGCTCTGAATTGAGCGAAACAAATTTCTACGGGTTCGTAGTTGAAAACTCTACACAACTAAGCATATGGAATGACTATGTGGTGTCAACTCAGCAGATTCTAGGTAAAACCATACAAGGATTTAATGAGTGAAGAAGAAGCAAAGAAGAGGTGTTTTGGCAAAACTTTAAAACTGAAACTTTTTGCAAGGATGCTCATGATGCCATGACATGTATGTATGCAGTACCAATTCTAGAATTTGGGATGTGATAGATTGTTAGTCATAGATGTAGTTGGATTACGGTCTATGTATTATGTTGTAGTGCCCAATCAAATCTCATAGGAGTCAAGATGATTAGTATATGCATGTATGCTTTATCGGTGTTTGTCAATTTCGCCCGCTGTAATTTGTTCAACCAACATGTCAACTATCTTAAGGAGAATCACCTCTAGTGAACTATGGACCCCAGTCCATTCTTTTACCTGTTGGGTCCGTAGCATAGAAAACAAAAAATTTCCTACGATGAGAACTATACGCCAAGATCTATCTAGTAGATATAGAGCAATGGGTGGACATACATCCATAGAGAACTTAGTCTCGAAGACCACGAGTTTTGTTAACGAGTAGGAACTCGTGGTTGATGTAGTCGTACTCTTTCCGATCTCAAGATCATGTGGAAGTCCGAGCGCCGCAAATCAGCAGTGCATCCGTCCTTGCACACATGTTCAAGCTACCGGACATCCTCCACCTCCTCGCTCCAGCGAATCAGCAGAAGCGGCAACCCCTTCAGCCGCAAGGCCACCGGGAACATGTATCTCGCTAATCTGAGACCATGGGGGAATATCTAGAGGGGGAGAGAGATCCTTCACGAGGAGGTGTGGTTTGTGAGAGGGCAGAGGGGGGCTTTATATAGGAGGGAGGGAGACCCCACCCCTCCCATAGCCGGAGCATGAGGGGGGCACTCCACCCCTCCTTCATTCATGTGGTGAACCTCCACTCACATAAACATGGCCTCCACCCAAAATCCCACTCACATGTATTTAATTTCCACCAAATTAAATGCAACTCTTAAAACTCTTTTATTTATTTTATTCAGAATTTTGTTAATTACTTTAATTAACAAACATTCACATAAAACCCCTTGCAACATTTCAATATCACATGCAGAACCACTTTCTGCAATTTCACCCGAAACAATTCCGGTTTCTATCAAAACATTTCTTGCGCTTTGCAAACCTATTGTCTGGAACATATGTCCTCCTAAATGGTGTCCGGCAACCCTTAAGTGTGTCACCCTACGATTTGCGAATAATGCAGACATGATTGAGACTCCTCTCAGATCAATAATCAAAAGCAGGATCTAGAGATCCATACTGACTCTTGCACATTCAACGATGACTTCTGTGATCGTCAAAAACTTTAACGCTAGCAATTTAATCCCTTTGTCTAATGATATAATACATGTCTGAGAATTGATCATCAGTATCCAAATACCTAGTTTGATCTCGTTATCGACATGCACTCTTTTCTTGTTCCCGTGATATAACATTCTAGTGATCACATCACTTGTTTGCAAGCTTTCTTAATGTAATATCACCGAGAGGGCCCACATTATATCTATCCGTCATCGGGATTGACAAATTCCACTCTTTATCCATGAGCCTCAACATAACACCTTCATATCACTGAACCCACCTTTATAGTCACCCTGTTATGGTGTGACGTTTGATGTTATCAAGATACTCTTCCGGTGTTAGCAATTAACATGATCTCATGGTCTAAGGATAAATATTACTTCGTATGATTTATAGCAATATAAACATAATGACTTGATCGTAATGCTATACTTCGGATGAATGTTCATCACATCATTTCACAAATGCCGTGACCTTGTTATTAACAACATCCAATGTCCATGATCAGGAAACCATGATCATCTTGTTAATCAACAAGCTAGTCTATAAGAGAGGCATAACTAGGAACCCTTTTTGTTTATTAAACACACATGTATTAACGTTTCTTATTAATACAATTATAGCATGCAAAATAAACATCTATCATATTCAAGGAATACATAATAATAACTTTATTATTGCCTCTCAGGGCATATTTCCTTCTGTCTCCCACTTGCACTAGAGACAATAATCTAGTTTACATAGTGATAAATCTAACACCCATGGAGTTCTTGTGTTGATCATGTTTTTCCCTAGGGAGAACTTTAGCCAACGGATCCGCTACATTCAGGTCCGTGTGCACTCTACAAATCTTTATATCTCCATCCTTGACATGCTCGCGGATGGAGTGAAACCGGCGCTTAATATGCTTGGAATTCTTGTGAGACCTTGGTTCCTTGGCGTTGGCTATGGCTCCATTATTGTCACAATAGATCACCATTGGGTCCAACGCACTAGGAACCACACCTAGTTCCGTTATGAACTCCTTCATCCAAACTGCTTCCTGCGTCGCTTCTAAAGCAGCAACATATTCCGCCTCCGTCGTTGATCCAGCCACCACAGGTTGTTTGGAACTCCTCCAACTAACTGCTTCTCCGTTCAAGAGAAATACATATCCGGATTGAGACTTAGAGTCATCCAGATCAGTGTCAAAGCTCGCATCGACATAACACTTAGCGACTAGCTCTTCTTCACCTCCGTATACAAGAAACATATCCCTAGTTCTTCTCAAGTACTTAAGGATATTCTTGACCGCCATCCGGTGTTTCGAACCTAGATCAGATTGGTACGTTCTAGTCAAACTAATAGCATGTGCCACATCGGGTCTTGTACATAGCATGGCGTACATTATAGAGCCTATGGCTGAGGCATAAGGGATCTTATCCATTATCTCTCTTTCTTCCGCCGTAGCCGGACTTTGAGTCTTACTCAATGTCTTGTCGTGCAACATAGGTAAGAACCCCTTCTTACTTCCGTCCATATTAAACTTCTTTAATATCTTATTATGTACTCTGCGATTGCCCAATTAGGCATCTTGATCTATCTCTATAGATTTTAATGCCCAATATATATGAAGCTTCACCAAGGTCCTTCATCAAAAAAATTCTATTTAGATAAATTTTAACACTGTTTAAAAGATCTATATCATTTCCAATCAATAATATGTCATCCACATATAATATTAGAAATGCCACATTGCTTCCAGTCAGTTTCTTGTAAATACAAGCTCTCCATAAGTTTGGACAAATCCAAACTCTTTAATCACCTCATCAAAGCGGAGATTCCAACTCCGGGATGCTTGCTTCAGTCCATAGATGGACCGCTGAAGTTTGCATACCTTATCAGCATCCTTAGGATCGACAAAACCCTTAGGTTGTATCATATACAACTCTTCTTCAATATTACCATTGAGGAACGCAGTTTTGACATCTACCTGCCATATTTCATAATCGAAATATGCAGCAATTGCTAACATAATCCTAACCGTCTTAAGCATCGCTACGGGAGAGAATGTCTCATCGTAGTCAACTCCTTGAATTTGTCAAAACCCCTTTGCGACAAGTCGAGCCTTATAGATGGTTACATTACCATCAGTATCGGTTTTTCTTTTGAAAATCCATTTATTCTCAATGCCCTTTCGATCGTGAGGTAAGTCTACCAAGGTCCAAACCTAGTTTTCGTACATGGATTCCATCTCGGATTTCATGCATTCTAGCCATTTGTGGAATCAGGGCTCATCATCGCTTCTTCATACGTCGTAGGGTCATCTATTTCATCAATCATGAAATTCATAACAGGATTGCCGTACAGTTCAGTAGCTGCACATATCCTGCTTGATCTACGAGGTTCGGTAGTGTCCTCTTTCGGAGTTTCATGATCAATATCATTAGCTCTCTCTTCATTAGGTGAAGTCAACTCCGAAACAACTTCCGGTGCTGCGCTACTCGCCATTTCATGAAGAGAAGGTTCAATAACCTCTTCGAGTTCTACCTTCCGACTACTCACACCTTTCGCAAGAAACTCCTTCTCAAGAAAGGATCCATTCTTGGCAACAAAGATCTTGCCCTCGGATCTATGATAGAAGGTATACCCAATCGTTTCCTTAGGGTATCCTATGAAGACGCATTTTTCCTCTTTGGGTTCAAGTTTATCCAGTTGAAGTTTCTTCACATAAACATCGCATCCCCAAACTTTAAGAAATGACAGCTTAGGTTTGTTTCCAAAACATAATTCATACGGTGTCTTTTCAACGGACTTAGAGGGTGCCCTATTTAAAGTGAATGCAGCGGTTTCTAGTTCATAACGCCAAAATGACAGTGGCAAGTCTGTTAGAGACATTATAGATCTAACCATATCCAATAAAGTACGATTACGACGTTCTGACACACCATTATGTTGTGGTGTTCCGAAAGGCGTGAGTTGTGAAACTATTCCACAATCTTTCATATATGTGCTAAACTCGTAACTAAGATACTCTCCTCCACGGTCGGACCGCAGAAATTTGATCTTTCTGTTACGATGATTTTCAACTTCATTCTGAAATTCTTTGAACTTTTCAAAGGTTTCAGACTTATGTTTCATTAAATAGATATACCCGTATCTACTCAAATCATCCGATAAAGTAACAAAATAACGATATCCACCTCGCGTCGACACACTCATTGGTCCACACACATCAGTATGTATGATTTCCGATAAATCTGTCGCCCGTTCCATTGAACCAGAAAACGGCGTTCTAGTCATCTTGCCCATAAGGCATGGCTCATATGTATCAAATGATTCAAAATCAAGTGATTCCAAAAGTCCATCATAATGGAGTTTCTTCATCTGTTTAACGCCGATATGACCTAGATGGCAGTGCCACATATATGCAGATATATCATTATCAAGCTTAATCGTTTTAGCATCAACATTATGAATATGCGTAATACTACTATCGAGATCCAACAGAAATAACCCATTCAACACAGGTGCATGACCTTAAATGATATTATTCATATAAATCGAACAACCATTGTTTTCAGACTTAAGTGAATAACCACTTTGCATTAAACATGATCCGGATACAATTTCATGCTCAGTGCAGGCACCAAATAACAATTATTTAGGTTTATAACTAATCTCGATGGCATATTGAGAGGCAGCGTTCCGACGGCGATC
This sequence comes from Avena eriantha, assembly GCA_910589775.1. NCBI lineage: Eukaryota > Viridiplantae > Streptophyta > Magnoliopsida > Poales > Poaceae > Avena > Avena eriantha. The sequence goes on from OU342744.1 coordinate 382,381,629, forward strand.
ACATCAACTGTTGATCCATTGCCGACCCGGATCATGACCTCATCCCTTGCTAGTTGTTGCTTGTTCCGCAGCCCCTGAACCGAGTTACATATATTAGCAACCGATCCCGTATCAAATACCTAGGTGCTACTTCAAGTACTAGTCAAGTACACATCAATAACATGTGTATCACATATACCTTTGTTAGCCTTGTCGGCCTTCTTGTCCGCCAAATACCTGGGGTAGTTGCGCTTCCAATGGCCAGTCCCCTTGCAATAGTAGCACTCGGTATCAGACTTAGGGCCATCCTGGCGTTTCTTTTCAGGTGCGGCAACAAATTTGCCGCCCTTCTTTCCCTTCTACTTGCCTTTCTTGTCCTTCTTGAAATCGGTGGTCTTATTGATCATCAACACTTGATGTTCTTTCATAATCTCCACTTCTACAGTCTTAAGCATTGACAGAAGCTCGGGAAGAGACTTCTTCATGCCCTGCATATTATAGTTCATCACGAAGCTCTTGTAGCTAGGTGGCAGAGATTGGAGAACACGATGTATGCCTAAGTCAATGGAAATCGTTATTCCCAAGGACACAACCTTATCGGCGTACCTAGACATTTTGAGTACATGCTCACTAACGGAGCTGTTCTCCTCCATCATGCAGCTAAAGAACTTTTCATAAGCATTATAACTCTCTGCGGCAGCATGGGTATCGAAAATCATTTTCCATTCTCCCATGGTATCAAAGGCATTGCAATTTTCGAAACGCTTTTGAAGTTCTGGCTCTAGCCCATACAGTATGCCACAATGAACTAAGTTTTGGTCCTCCTGACGAGTTATATAGACGTTCTTTTCCTCGTCAGGGGCATCAGGAGCTGGTGGGGGGCCTAGCGGCGCCTGTAGCACATATTGCTTTTGTGCAGCAGTGAGGAGAATCCTCAAATTCATAGCCCAGTTGGTGAAGTTGCTACCATTCGCAGCAAGCTTCTCTTTCTCCATGAACACATTGAAATTAAAAGCAGGTGGTGCCATCTACAACAGAATTTGTAAAGTATATTTAGACTAAGTTTATGATAGATTGACTTTAACTAATCCAAATTACTAACGAACTCCCACTCAAAAACGACATCCCTCGTGTCCTTTTGGTGATTACATGAACCAAATCCACTACACCAAGTCCGATCATCACGTGGGACGGTGTATCTTCAAAGGCGAGCATCTATATGGGCATCATATCAACTATATGACTCATGCTTAACCTTTTGGTCCTTTTTCCGAGGCCATGTCTGTACATGCTACGCTCGCCAAGTATGAACCTTAGTATTTGCATGTGTAAAACTGTCTTACACCCATTGTATGAAAGCGTAGAGTCGAAAACACCCGATCATCACGTGATGCCTCAAAACACGATCCACAAAACGGTGCATACTTAAGGAAGAACACATTTTGTGGGCTCCCCGGATTATTCATCCTAGAAAACCCCGTTATACATACATCCACGTTCCCATGATCAGTGTGCCATGGAACATAACCGACATGTACCATTACAACATCCGAAACATAACGTATTACATGACTTACATAAATGACATTCTTGCTACATCATCCTTAGCAGTGGAATATCATCATACGCAGAGCCCAATCGTGCCTCAACCTACAGGAAGTTGACGAGGAAGACAGCCTAGCTCGCTGGACGTCACCTGATTCTTTCGATGTAGAACCTCTGAAAGTCTGGCCAAGTAAATAGCCAGGGACAAAGCCGTGAGTACTTTTGAATGTACTCGGAAACCACCCAGATAAATGAAATAGGGAAATGCAAGTCTGGCCGTGGGGAGATAGCTTTATCTGGAATTCTTTTTGAAACATCCTAGACTACCTCTTGGAGTATGGCATCTCCATATCTTTGTTGAAAAAGAGTTTTGAAATCATGGCTTTGTTTTATAGTCAAGAAATCTCCATATATTTGTTGAAAAAGAGTTTTGAAAACAGTTTTGTAGTAAAAACCCATTTTAAACCTCTTCGACCATCTCGGGTCAAAACAAAACTTTCGAACTCGGGTTCCCCCGGAACCTTCGTCCACTTCGTACTTGTTTCCCAAACAAGCACAGTTTGGGTACTCCTAGCAAACACCTTTACAACCGTCCTTGACCGTGGACGAGGCTATTCGAATAGGTTATACTCTGTAGAGTTTGTGCACTTTCCCCACAGGAATCAATACATCCGCCGGGACACAACCACGGCCCACTACCGCTGTAGATGGGGATCCGGATAATCAAACCTAACCTTTCGCTTGTCTACCCTAGCAAAGGAATGCTTTTCCTTTTGGGTTTGTTCTCCCCGGCAACGAGTATGTGGCTCCCAGCCATAGTCCTTCCTTTCGTACACGCGCATACCCAAGCCGCAACTTGGCGTATACCTTAAATTTGGTGACTCCACTTCCTTCCATACTCCATGTCATACCGTCCGCGGGAGACCTAGTTGTTGCACTGGCCTCCTGCCAGTTCAGGCTCACTCTTGCCGAAACAAGCAACAGGCTTCAGATCCGTGATCTGGTGGCGCCTGCACATAATTCCAAGGATCTCTCCCTATAAGCATGGTAGCAGTTGCTTCGGCTAATGCGGACAAACTATGGGTTAAGCCCCAGCTCCTGGGGTAATGTGGTTGCGCGTATAAAAAATGTTCTGGTAAAGGCGTAGAACATCCCATCACAATCTCATTGTTAATCATCACCATTTCTTTCTTTAAAACATCCGCTTGGAACGATGCCTCTTCCCAATGGTTTTACAAAGCAGTTTAAAAACCTTGGTAGTGGGGTAAATCCCCAAAATAGTTTATTTTCTCAAAACTGGGGTTTCCAACGAGGTAGGATACTAACCACCATACTATCGATCTAAAGGGATAAAAGGGTCGGTACATGGGGGTGGTGCCTCAAAGGACACAAAGTCATAACTTGGAGGAGCCAAGTTACCATCGCAATATTTGTAAAACAAGACATGCATGTAAATAATGCAATTTTTAAAGACGATACAAAACAGGTAAAAGAGACTAGGGCATATATCAGAGTTCGGGAATGGTGGCTTGCCTATGGTCAGCAATAAGTCCCTGGACTTCTTTAGATGACCGAGAATACCCAATAAGCAATAATAAGAAGTCCGTTCCTTCTTGTCGTTAGACACTCGCACTATCGTCGTCATCGGGTACACATGCAAGCAGACAAGTCCACAATCAATACAAGACATTCGTGCATCAAACCATACAGCAAACAAACATAAGAATTACTACTGAACTTGGGAGGTTTTGGATATGTTGGGTATTGATAGTGGAATTACTAAATTGCCACTTTAGTGATTTCCCTTGGAAGATAGTAGTCAAGGCTAGGTACAAAGCATTTGGATTAGGGTTCTGAGGTAAGTAGGATACCAATGTGCAAAAGTGATATCATCAGATTGGTCTTGACAAGACAAAATCATCACAAGTGGTTTCACTTGAATATCAATTTCCTAGATTTAATTATGACTTTTATAGTGGAAAAACTCTAGTTTAAGGAAATAATTCACCAGAAGAGTTTTGGGGCTCCAAAAATTATTTACTTGGATGGTTAGGTGGAGTCTGATGTACTGAACCACCTAAAGTTGGAATAAAGTCAAAAGAATTAACATAATGCCCTCAAGAAAATCCCAAAAGAGATCTGTATAGTTTTTCTCTTTTTCACCAGATTAATTATACATAAGTTATTGAGTTGGTTACAAGGGCATGTGATAGGTACTTAAAATACCTTTCTGTAGAAATTGGATTCACTATTTTTGGAGTAGCCAAACTCCTAGAGTGATTTATTTAGTGAAAATACCCCTTACAGAAGTATTTAAATCACTAAAATTCAACCAGAGCTCAATAAATTATGTGCTATCGGGGTTGGACAGATACTGATCCTAGGAGGTACTAGAAATTGGAATCAGGTCAATACCACATTTGGTTAGACCTAGGGAATTTATCTAGGACAGAAAGTTGTTGTTTTTGTTATTTTTGCTAAAGGCAGTATACTATTCACCTAGGCATAAGACTTGTGCTGGAGGATAGGTATGTCAAGTACCTCTCAGTAGGACTTTGTTTGCACTCAAATGGGGATGTGAAACTCTATGAGGAAATTAATTAGTGTTCTAGATACATTTTAGAAGAATAAAATTCAGTAATTACTGGGATCTAATTTGGACTTGGGGTTGCCTCTGCATGTTTAATAAAACATCAGAATACTATCAGAAATTTAGATCTAGGCATTTGGACTTGGTTTACCATTTTATTTGGATTTATTTCTAACAGGAGGTTTCCTGGAATTTATGGATCTCCTAAAAGAAAAAGGAAAATGGGGTGCAGTGGGCCGGATCTGGGGAGAACTGGGCCGGGCGGGAGGGCAATCGGCCCACGACGCTCAGTGGGGCGCGCATGAGCCGGCGCTCGAACCTGCCAGGCGGGGCCTGGCGGTCAGCGAGAGGGGGAGGCCGAAATGGTATCAGCCAGATCTGGCCGTCCGTTTAAGGCACGATGGACAGCGGGGCTTCATCGTCTACGCGAGACAGGGCGGCCGGCGGCGGGAACCCTAGGCAGCAGTGGAGAGGGAGGTGGGAGCTCACCAGCGGCCGTGCCTACGACAGAGGAGAGGCGGAGGTGACGCGGTGGTTGACGACGAGCCTACGGAGGGGCGGCACGAGGTGGTTTGACTCCGGGAAGTAACTCACGTGTTAGAGGCCAAGGTTGACCTTGTCGGTGCTCAGCGACGACGGCGAAGGAGATGGTCCTCGGCAAAAACAAGACTAGGGTTAGATGCATGAGAGCTAGGGGAGTCGACCATGCGACATGCAGAGAAAGGGGAGCAATGGGGAGGGAGCCTTGCTCGATTTTTGGGAGAAGCCGAAGCTTCTCCTTCTTCCTCTTTCGGGCAGATCGGAGCAGGGGAGATGGAGTGGAGCTAGGGGAGGGTGAGTGGAGGTGTGAGGGAGAAAATGAGGGGCAGGGGAGTGCTGGGGTGGCCTCTGGCCATATATACCAAGAGGGAGGAGTAGATGATGTAATTTACCAATTTGGACATGGGGGAGAGGGGATGCTGGCCATGGATTGGTCCAGGGTTCGGTGGGGAGGGGTAAGGTAGGTATTTGGTCATGCTGGATTAGAGAGGTAGGTGGTGGCAGCTGTGGTAATTAAGTGGGACAAATCTTGTAAGATCTTGTTGTCTCTCTCTCTCTTTCCACTAGTACAAGGGAAAAATGAGCAATGCTAAGGTAGAGCTAAAGTGGTGGTCAACCAGAGGAGTGTCCTGGTGCTAAGGAGAAGCATTGAGCAAGATTGAATGAGATTTGGAAGTGATTTGAGTAATGGATTTGCTTAATTGGCAAGTTTGATCCAATTGAGGGTTGTGAAGGAAGTCCAAAAACTTGCATTGGACCAGAGGAGGAAATGGTACTGGTGGATATATGGGCTAAGGGTAGACTCCTAGGATTTAATTGAGATTTTTATGTGTGGTTTTAGTCCACTTAAATCCATCTACTCAAAAAGGGCAGAAGTGATTTCTAGAAGGTCCATTTATAAGTTTCCATTGGACAAGGTTGGGTTTTGATGTGGGAGGGTCCCAGAGGTGAATACACACTTAGGGGAATTTTCCCAATATTTATTGAGGCATACAAGTATTTAAAACAATTATTATTCTAATTCAGCCATTTAAGAAAATGGACAAAGAGAAATAATAAAGCTTCTCAAAAATATTTATTTTTTAGAAGGGAAGGTGAGATATGACATATGGAACTTACTTGAGCCAAAAGTTAGAGAGGTGTTTTGGAAAAAACCAAAATTTCCTTTATGGAGGGAGTTTTGGAGATTTTGAATATTAAGAGAATTGAATGGTTTTGGGACCATAATAATTACGGTTAATATTTGATAAATCTTGATGATCAATGTAGATGAGATAGAAAAGGTGTAGAAAGTATTTTAAAACTTGTGGAATGGAATTCCATCCTGAAAAGGATGGAAAACAAGGAGTTGATGATCTAGGGTGATCTTATTTTTATCTCACCAAAACATGCTTGCATCTTGGAGCTCATAGCTCACCTTGGTGCAAGGGATAGATGGGTGGGTATACCAGGTCATATAGACAATCATGGCAGGAGGAGTTTGAATTAATAGCATTTGAGGTGATCTAGAAGTGATGGCAAAATTTGCTGAAATTAAGGCTGCCATGTAGAAACAGTCATGAAGCCTTCTAAACCATGTGGGTTTAAGCAGCACAAAGATCCACTTGGAGCAAGTGAAGTAGGTTTTGCTAGACCTCAATAATTAGAAAACAACCATGCAGATAGTTGGTCCATAGGAGGTTGGATGAGGGTGTGAGCTTCTACCAAAGTAGGCATGATGGCTAGTTTTGCAGGAAATGTTATTTTCTTGTCTGCAAAACCATCATGGACAATTGGGTTGGAGGAGGATTTAACCAGAGGAAAATTTCGCCCTTGGTAGTCCTTAGGATGATTAAAAAGATGTTTCAAGTACATTTCCAAAAATGCACAAGGTCTGAGAAAAGGAAGCATTCAAAAAGGTGATACTGAAACTGTTTCCAGACTTAGTCAAAATTGGCAGTTTTGAGGATTTTGACTAGAGTAGGCGAGGGAATGTTCTTGGAGGAGTTGCAAGGTATTAGAGCATTAGAAAGTGAATTATATTGAAGTGTAGATTTAGTGGAAGGGTTCCAAGCTGAATATTGGTCTTCAAGGACTTGGAAACATCTAGAATGGAGATCCTCAGAATTGATCTAGTTAAGGGTTTTAGATGATCACCTAGTGGCTAGGGATCATATCAAGGTTGTATTCTTGCTTAGGGATTGAGGAGTTGGAAATATATTGATCCTAGTTATGAGATCCTAGAGTAGCTCATACTACTTCCTAAGCAAACAAGTCAATCAGCAGATATAAACAACTCATCAGACAGCAGATCAAGGCAACTCATCTTATAAACAAATCAACTACTCTAGGGTTACCATCAAGCTTAGCTTGAGGTAGGGTTGGGGAATCTTGAAGAGGTTAAGTTTTGAGTAAGGTGAGTATCCTTGGTATCTCTACCAAGAGTAGAATTCAAATGCTTTGAAAAGAGTGTTTTGGGGAAACTAGAGATAAGATTAGTTGAGTGTTCTGTCTTGAAAACATAAGGAGATTGTATTATATATCTCTCCATAGTTTTGTCAATAGAAGATACCAAAATAGTTTTGGTTACATAGGCATCTTGGCTCATGTTTTAAAAGGCCAGAACATTTGAGAATATGTAAAATGAGCCAAGATAGTTTTGGTAAATAGCTTTTGTCAATTGATGGTGAGGTAAGGAGTATCCTAAGATACACTTTCATAAGCACAAGTGAAAACAAACAACAAGCAAGCACTGCACCAAAGCACAAGAAAAAGTTTTAGTTCCCCCTAATTTTTGCATTCTGGACAACAAATCAGGGTTGTTGAAATTGGGATGTTACAGACCTTTCGCCCTTAAAAGAATCTTGTCCAGAGATTCGGGAGAGTAAGGTTAGGGATTTGCTTTGGAAGTAGTGCTAGCTGTTTCTTGCGTACTAACTTGCTGACTTTGTCTTCGAATCGAAACACCTTCACAGTGAGTTTGGACTTTAATCTTCTTGAAACTCGAGGGTCGAGCTGGCTTCAACCTTGATTGCGGGGAGGAATTGTCCCTCTGTAAGGGGGTCTACGACGTTTTCTCTTCAGTGGGTCGTTGAATCCAAGTCTGGGTCTTAGAATCGGTGTCTTCGGGTCTAGTGGTTGGAGTACTACTGGTGGAGGGTTATTAACTTATGAGGGAAGACGTAGTCTTTCCCCCTTAGAATTCGTCTAAGGTAGGTCGGAGAGTTACTGTTGGGTCCACAACATAGAAAACAAAAAATTTCCTACGATATGAACTACACGCCAAGATCTATCTAGTAGGTACAAAGCAACGGGTGGACATACATCCGTCGAGAACTTACCCTCGAAGACAACGAGTGTAGTTAACGAGTAGGAACTCGTGGTTGATGTAGTCGTACACTTGCCAATCTCAAGATCGTGATGAAGTCCAGCAGGTCCGGCTCCAGCACGTCCATCAGATCTAGCTCCAGCACCACCAAGTCCAGCACCGCAAAGCAGCGGTGCATCCGTGATCGCACACACGTTCGTTACCCCGACAACCTCCTTCCCTCGCTCCAACAAAGCAGCAGAAACAGCAACTCCTTTCCAGATAAAGCCACCAGGAACATGTATCTCGCTAATCCGAGACCATGGGGAAATAATACTAGAGGGGGAGAGATATCCTTCACAAGGAGGTGTTTCTTAGAAGTGAGGAGAGGGTGGCCTTTTATAGGAGGAGGGGGGTGCCCCTCCTTCATGGCCGGCGAATGGAGGAGGTGCCTATTCACCTCCTCCATTCATGTGGTGGTAACCCCTCCACATTAAAATGCCTCTTCACATTCCCTTTTAAAGTCTCCACTTTAAATGCATTAAATTTCTCCAAATTTAATACTCTCTCATTTAATAAAACTCTTTTATTATTTTTTCTTCAGAATTTTGTTAATTACTTTAATTAACAAACATTCACATAAAACCCCATGCCACATTTCAATATTACATGCAGAACCAATTTCAGCAATTTCACCCGAAACAGTTTCGGTGTCTATTGAAATAATTCCAGCGCTTTCTTAAATCTTTATCTGAAACATTTGCTCCAATCGGTGTCGGTATCCCTTAAGTGTGTCACCCTACGGTTCGTGAATAATCCAAACATGATCGAGACCCCTCTCAGATCAATAATCAGAAGCGGGACCTGGAGGTCCATACTGACTCCTACACATTCAACGATGACTTATGTGATCGTGAGAACCTTTAACGCGAGTAACTAAATCCCTTTGTCTCGCGATATATTACATGTCCGAGATTCGATCATCGTTATCTCCAGACCTAGTTTGATCTCTTTGCCGACATGCACTCTTTTCTCGTTCCCGTGATATAACATTCTAGTGATCACATCACTTGCTTGCAAGCTATCTTAATGTGATATCACCGACAGGGCCCAGAGTATATCTATCCGTCATCGGGATTGACAAATTCCACTCTTGATCCATGAGGCTCAACATAACACCTTTGTAGCATTGAACCCACCTTTATAGTCAGCCTGTTACGGTGTGACGTTTGGTGTTATCAAGATACTCTTCTGGTGTTCAATTAACATGATCTCATGGTCTAAGGACTAATATTACTTCGTATAGCAAATTAAACATAATGACTTGATAGTAATGCTATACTTCGGATGAATGTTCATCACATCATTCCACCAATGTTGTGACCTCGTTATTAACAACATCCAATGTCCATGATCAGGAAACCTTGATCATCTGGTTAATCAACGAGCTAGTCTATAAGAGAGGCATAACTAGGAACCCTTTTTGTTTATTAAACACACATGTATTGACGTTTCCGATCAATACAATTATAGCATGCAAAATAAACATTTATCATAAACATGGAATAAGATAATAACCACTTTATTATTGCCTCTCGGGCATATTCCCTTTAGTCTCCCACTTGCACTAGAGTCAATAATATAGTTTGAAAAACTTTGCGTATTGAACACCTATGGCTTTCTGGTGTTGCATATACGCGATTGCTAGTGGTTACCATAATCTCCGGATCTGACAGTTTGAGGTCCGTGTGTATTTGCATGTCTTTGCGTCTCTACACATCACTCATTCTCAAATGAGATGGCATTGTCTAAATTTGGTCCTTTGGTGAGACCTTTAGTTCGTTTGGGTTAAAATATGTTGATGTTATTGTCACACAATATATCTTCATAGTATTAACCCACTTTGAACCACACCTAGTTTGATAACAAACTACTTAACACAAATTCCCACCTATGCTGCTACTATAGCAATCATATACTTAGCCTTTTGTTGTAGTATCCGTCACAATGTCTCAACTCTGGAACTCATCCAAATCCATCATGGAACATCCTTTCCATTACATTGTGCCACCCATAGTCTAAATTGAGATAAATTTAATTTGTATCTTGTGACAAAACTAGTATCAATGTAACACTTTACAATGAACTACCTTTAACTATTTGTCACTTATACATGATATATTCTTAGTTCCTCCAAAGCTCATAAGAATATCTTTACTATTGTCCAATGATCATCTTATGAATCATTCTGGCATATGCTCATAACATTTAGAGCATAGGACATTCTGGATATATACATATCATGGTATAATCGATCAAAATCTTCATGTGATTTTACTCACCAAGTGTTGAAACACTTGAATTTTGATACAATCCTTTTCATGCAGCAAGAACCTTTCTTGTTGTTTCCATATTGAACCCTTTCAATATCTCATATATGTATGTCTGGCACAACCATATTAGCGCCTCAATCTATCCATATAGATATTGATGCCAAATATTCCGGTTTTTCCCAAGTCTTTCATCGAAATCTTATTTTAATGAAATTATTAACTTGTGTCAATACAAGATACATCATTTCCAATCAATAATATGTCCTCTACATAATGTATTAGAAATATGTCTCAGAGCTCCCACTTAATTTCTTGCAAATGCAAGCATCTTCATCATCTCCAATGAATTTAAACTCTTTTAACAGTTTCATCATGGTGAAGATTCCAACTCCGCTATGCTTACTTCAACTATTGAAGTTTGCATGCCCTTTTAGCACCCTTTTAATTAACAAAACCCTTCGGACCATGTCATGTACACGTCCTAGGTAACCATTCTATTAGAAGAACATTGTTTTGTTTATTCAACTACCATATACCAAATTATATGTAGTGGTTGCTACATTAATTCGTCAAGACTATATATCGCTATGAAAGATCAAATCTTTTCATAGTAAACTCCTTAAACATTGTCGTAAACTTCTTTCCGACATGTCGACTATTTCATAGATGTTAAACATCCATGTCTTATTTCTTTATAGATCCAAACACGACCGATAGGCTTCACGCCTTTCCGGAGGGTCTTCCAAGTTCAAAAACTTGATTTCTCGTGTATGGATACTATCACAGATTCTATGACTTCTAGTCATTTTATGGAGTTATGGCCCATCATCGCTTCTTTGCATGTAGTCGGTTCATCATTGTCAAAACAATAACGACTTGCTTATCAAATCACACTATTTGATTCTTACCGACCCACACGGTTCAATAGGAACTCTAATCTCCGAGATCACACCTTTTGTAATCACGGGAGCCATGAGCATTGTGGCCACCACCGGGACACTTTCCGGCGCTGCGCTAATTAGCACATATAGCTAAGGTTCAACAACCTTATCGAAGTTCTATTGTCCTCCCACTTAACTTTTCGCGAAAAATTCCTTCTCAAGAAAATTGACGTTCCAAGTAACAAACTCTTTTGTCCTCCTCGGTGTTATGGAGAAATTCCCAACAAATTCTTTGGGATAACCTACAAAGACGTGCTTATCTGACTTTGGTTGTAACCATTTTACTTATGCATAGCATACCAAAATTTCAGAAAAGACAATTCGGGGTTTATCCCAAACCATAACTCTTATGGTGTCATTTCAACGGATCACGATGCTGCTCTTTTCAGTGTAAAAGCGGTAGTCTCTAAAGCTTCAATCCTTAAAACATAATGGCAGTTTTATAAATGACACCCTTGATCTTACCTTGTCAAACTTGGTTTGATTTCATCTCTCGAATATGCCATACTCCTATGGTTTATCGGGAAACACAAATCATGGAACAATTCCTCAAGTCTTAGGTGTTTTTGCTAAACATGTAACTCAAATATCTTCCTTTATGATCGAATCATAAACTCTTTATTTTCTTGTTACAATGATTTTCCACTTCATCTTGAAAGTCTTTGAACAACTTTCAAATGTTTCATACTTCTTCCTTATTAAGTAAATATACAGATATATTCACTCAAATTTTCGGAGAAAGCATATGAAGCAAAAAAATATCCATCGCTTATGGCTACACATAATGGACCATGCACGTCAGCATGCACAATTTCCAATAAGCTAGTCATATGTTCCTCTTCGGCCTATGAACGTAGTTTCAATTATCTCGAGGAAAGTCTCACATGCGTCAATTGATCAAAATCAAAGACTCCAAAATTCCATCAACATGGAGTTTCTTCATGTTTTCTTTCAAATATAATTTAAACAACGATGTCAGTTCATAAGTGATCTTTCAATCATTTGTCTTATGACATTTTAGCAATAGTGTTTATGGATGTGATTTCTCCCACTAGACTTGTAAAAGATCATCCATCCTTTATGGAATACAGTAATTATTTGAACAACCATTGTTCTCGTAATACCGGAACAAAATAACAATTATTAAAACAAATCTTGAAGGCTAGGTTTGACGACAACGAAAAACACAATAACACTTTATTTGTTTTCGATGAACATCATCACTTATTCTCTTGCTAGTTACTTAGGCTATTGCAGTTCATGAATTGCGCTGTCCTGTATGACACTTCATACCAACCAATTAGGTATCCAATACCGAAGAACCACATTGTTTAACAAGCAAGGAATACAACCATAACATGTATATCTTCTATATACCTAAGTTGGACATCTCCAACCTTTTATTTTCTACCAAATATTTTATAGATTCTCTTTCAGCAATTCCTTTTCCTTTTAAAAGAATCTATCAACATCAATTGTGGTGTCCTTCACATGACACATAGTACAAAGCGTATATAGCCAAACACTAATACCTTTGGACTTGCACTTTGAAGTGAATCACCATCATCAAATGTTTGGTATTCTTTCCAAAATCCATTCTTTAGTAATCTATTAGTGTAGTAAACATTTTACTTACATCTTCTATTCATCCTTATCATGACAACTTTCATGATCAAGCTACTATAGCCTATAAGGAAGAATGACGAGTATAATTTTCGTTCCCGAAACCTTTTGGGAGATTCGGATGCCTAGCATCTCCATCCTTCACAAATTCTCATACAATATGAGAACATGTATTTTGCTAAATTACACTCTATCATAATGCAACCAAAAACTTTGTTTCAGATATCACAATATCTTTCACACATGATGGTTTCTGAAACAATTCTTTCAGCTCCTAGATAACCTCGATATTAAAACAACTTTTGAATATCAAGAATCATGGAGGCAAACATGATACTTTAGATACTAACATTGGAATTCTTACTATTGATTTAATACTACTTATTAAACTTCACGGAGTAAATAGAGTTTGCTGAAAGTTTTTAATAGGACTTATAAACTTTAAATTGACATTCAAAACAGTACGATACTAGTTTGTAAAGTAAATATCCAGAATTCTATAGTTCTATTATCTCAATTAAAACTAAGCATAAGGTAGTGAACAGACGCCAATGACTACAACAAATTATGAAAATTCACTTCGATTTAGTTTAGGAAAAATTGAGTTCGACTAATCCAAATTACTAATGAACTCCCACTCAAAAACAACATCCATCGTGTCTTTTTGGTGATTACATGAACCAAATCCACTACACCAAGTCCGATCATCACGTGAGTTGATGTAGCTTCAAAGGTGAGCATCTATATGGGCATCATATCAACTATATGACTCATGCTTAACCTTTCGGTCCGTGTTCCGAGGCCATTTTTGTACATGCTAGGCTCGCCAAGTAAGAACCTTAGTACTCGCATGTGTAAAACTGTCTTACACCCTTGTATGAAAGCGTAGAGTCGAGTACACCCGATCATCACGTGATGTTTCAAAATACGATCCACAAAACGGTGCATACTTAAGGAAGAACACATTTTTATCTTGATATCTAAATGAGGGATCATCTTACAATGCTACAGGACACGCCAAACTAGCATTATAAGATGCTAACATCTAATGTGTAAAGTGAGATGATATGGTCCATGCATTTGATATCTATCATTTGCATCGTGGTATGATCTCTATCATTCCTTTGTGTGTAAGGCCAAGGTCTATGGAACTTACAGTTGAGTGTGTTGTAAGAGTATCTATCATACATCTACTTACAACAATACCATATCAAGACACTAGCCCAGCAACGTTTATGTGGCTTAGGGCTTTCGGAGATAGAATCGTTCTTACCTATGAACATGAACCACAACGAGGATAACCAAGTTATTAGCAACTCGTTGTAAATCACATATTGACTATAGTAGGAGAGACAGACACCCGCCAGCCACTTATGAAAAACAAGTTGCATGTCAGTCGTGGAACCGGTCTCATGTAAGATGACATGTAAGGTTGGTCTGGGCCGCTTCATCCCACTATGCCACCAATATCTAAAATACATAGAAGATGCAATAACATGATCATCATCGCCCACATATAAACATATGTGTACTACCCTGCAAAGCACCTCTGCATAGATCAGGCTCTGATACCACTGTTGTGTCCGCAACATAGAAAACAAAAAATTTCCTACGATGTGAACTACACGCCAAGATCTATCTACTAGGTACAAAGCAACGGGTGGACATACATCCATCCAGAACTTACCCTCGAAGACAACGAGTTTTGTTAACAAGTAGGAACTCGTGATTGATGTAGTCGTACACTTGCCGATCTCAAGATCGTGATGAAGTCCAGCAGGTCCGGCTCCAGCACGTCCATCAGATCCAGCTCCAGCACCACCAAGTCCAGCACCGCAAAGCAGCGGTGCATCCATGATCGCACACACGTCTGGTACCCCGACAACCTCCATCCCTCGCTCCAGCAAAGCTGCAGAAGCAGCAACTCCTTTCCAGATAAAGCCACCGGGAACATGTATCTCGCTAATCTGAGACCATGGGGAAATAATACTAGAGGGGAAGAGAGATCCTTCACAAGGAGGTGTGTCTTAGAAGTGAGGAGAGGGTGGACTTTTATAGGAGGAGGGGGGTGCCCCTCCTTCATGGACGGTGCATGGAGGAGGTGCCTCTTCACCTCCTCCATTCATGTGGTGGTAACCCCTCCACATTAAAATGCCTCTTCACATTCCCTTTCAAAGTCTCCACTTTAAATGCATTAAATTTCTCCAAATTTAATGCTCTCTCATTTAATAAAACTCTTTTATTATTTTTATTGAGAATTTTGTTAATTACTTTAATTAACAAACATTCACATAAAACCCCCTGCAACATTTCAATATTACATGTAGAACCAATTTCAGCAATTTCACCCGAAACAGTTTCGGTGTCTATTGAAATAATTCCAGCGCTTTCTTAAATCTTTATCTGAAACATATTTGCTCCAATTGGTGTCGGTATCCCTTAAGTGTGTCACCCTACGGTTCGCGAATAATGCAAACATGATCGAGACCCCTCTCAGATCAATAATCAGAAGCGGGACCTGGAGATCCATACTGACTCCTAAACATTCAACGATGACTTCTGTGATCGTGAGAACCTTTAATGCTAGTAACTAAATCCCTTTGTCTCGTGATATATTACATGTCCGAGATTCGATCATCGGTATCTCCATACCTAGTTTGATCTCGTTGCCGACATGCACTCTTTTCTCGTTCCCGTGATATAACATTCTAGTGATCACATCACTTGCTTGCAAGCTATCTTAATGTGATATCACCGAGAGGGCCCAGAGTATATCTATCCGTCATCAGGATTGACAAATTCCACTCTTGATCCGTGAGCCTCAACATAACATCTTTGTAGCACTGAACCCACCTTTATAGTCACCCTATTACGGTGTGACGTTTGGTGTTATCAAGATACTCTTCTGGTGTTAGAATTAACATGATCTCATGGTCTAAGGACTTATATTACTTCGTATGATGTTATAGCAATATAAACATAATGACTTGATCGTAATGCTATACTTCGGATGAATGTTCATCACATCATTCCACCAATGTTGTGACCTCGTTATTAACAACATCCAATGTCCATTATTAGGAAACCTTGATCAACTTGTTAATCAACGAGCTAGTCTATAAGAGAGGCATAACTAGGAACCCTTTTTGTTTATTAAACACACATGTATTGACGTTATTGATCAATACAATTATAGCATGAAAAATAAACATTTATCATAAACATGGAATAAGATAATAACCACTTTATTATTGCCTCTCGGGCATATTCCCTTCAGTTACAAACCGGGGACATCTTTATGAGGGTGACAAAAGACGATTCTTAAGGTAGCGGACATCGACTTAAGAGAGGGTAGCATCATAGGTGGCATTCTAGGGGGACATGGGCTAGTTTATTATAGGGTTCACTTGCCATTGTTCGGGAGTCCTAGAGTGAGTTGAGCAGCTTATTTCTTGGTCTTTACTTCCACGGGGTGTTGTCGCCTATCGAAGCGCGGGAAATCTTCAGTCTGGAGCTACGGGGCAGCGAGCGGTAAGGTGACCATATTTTCTGAAGGAGGGGACCTTGGGTGCCTCTGGGCTTCTCTTTCTCGGAAGCCTTGACGGGTTTACCCTCAGGGCATTCTCGGCTGAAGTGACCGAGTAGTCTACATGTGAAACAGGGGCTCTTCTTCCGGCGTGGCTGAGTTGATGACTTTTCTATGGTGCCCTCGAGAGGTTGGCACCCCTTTTCAATGAGGGGATCTATTGGGCATTCGATGGGGACATGGTCTTGGCCTTCGCAGAGGAAACAAGTGATAAGTCGAGTTGGGCAAACTTTCGACGAATGAGGTTCTCCGTAGTTTGGGCAGCAGCTGGAGCATCTGTTGGCTTGGTGTCTTTCGTCTCCGTAATGGCTACATGGGTTCTTCGAGCTTCTAGTCTCCAGGGCCATCCTGGGGGTGGTACACACTTCGGGTTGGGTCTGATGCAATGACTTGGGTAAAACATGTAAGAAGGAGAACAATCAAGCAAGCCTAGCAATCCAGGGGAGTTATTAAATACCAACCAATCTGCACCCGAGGGTGCCAATAGTACTTATGCATTACAAAACGTGTTCAGGGACGATACATGAGTCTACCCTATTGCTAAACGGGCGAGTACAGCAACGTGGCTGATTACTCGGAGGGTGCATCTGTGGAGTCGTGCTGACTCCGGGGTTTCAGCTATCGCAGATCCTCTAGGGTTTGTAGGATATTCAGCTCATCTTCGGTGAAGGTGAGAGTGGTGCCTTCCCATGGTGCATGGTTGGGTGTTGACTCGGTCAGCACGGGTGACTGGATGATAGGGTGGTACTCATTGAGGAAGGAGAGTTCGTTGTTAGTCCCGGGGTTCTCGTCTTCAGGGGTTGGGGGTACTTCAATGGTCAACTTCTTCTCCAATCGGGCATTGGTGGCTTGAAGACTCCTTTCGCGCTGACGGAGTAGATTGATATCCATCTTTAGAAGCGGATTCTTGCGTCTCGACTTGTCAAGATCTTCCTGGGAGCGTTGGATTAGGTATTCCATATTCTCCAGCTGATTCCCAATGCAGCAGGTGAGGAAAGATTCAGTAGGTAGTCCATCTTCATCGCGCTTTCCAAACAAGATGTAGGGAGTATCTTTTAACTCATCTTCGTGGATCTTGCAGAGGCGCGCCATGATATCATGTATGGCTCGCACCATGCCATCTACCCAGTTGCTGTCGAGGAAGGTGAAGATTGTGGGCGCGGTGTCCTCAGTGGGGAAGGAATGACAACCTTGATGACCCATTGCATCACATTGGTGTTACTGCGAGGAAGTTCGCTTCCTTTAATAGTTGGCGAGGGCCTCTTGACTATCTTCAGTAGGTTGTGAAGCTGCTCTTCAAAGGGCCAAAAACTGTCTCCAACGATGATGCGCTCTGAGCGGAAAGGCCATCAACAACAGATTGGTGAGATGGGGTCGGGTTAGTGACAGTGTGCAGGATTTAAACTTATGAAATCAGACTAATGCAAGTAGTTTTTCTAAATAGAGGAGGAGAAGACATAAGCACTTTTGCAAATAGTCATCTTTTCTCCCTTGTCCTTTGGAAAATAGGTTTGTCGTTTTCCTGTCTCACGACCATGCTAACTAAGGTCTCCTATAGTCAGGATGGCTCTTATACCAAGTATGTGGGCTCCCCGGATTATTCATCCGAGAAAACCCTGTTATGCATACATCCACGTTCCCATGATCAGTGAGCCGTGGAACATAACCGACAGGTACCTTTACAACATCCAAAACATAACAGATTACAAGACTTACATAAATGCCATTCTGGCTACATCATCCTTAGCAGCGGAATATCATCATACGTAGAGCACAATCGTGCCTCAACCTATAGGCAGCTGATGGGGAAGATGGCCTAGCTCGCTGGACGTCACTTGATTCTTTCGATGTCGAACCTCTGAAAGTCTGGCCAAGTAAATAGCCAGGGACAAAGACGTTAGTACTTTTGAATGTACTCGCAAACCACCCAGATAAATGAAATAGGGAAATGCAAGTCTGGCCGTCGGGACATAGCTTTATCTGGAATTGTTTTTGAAACATCCTAGACTTGTTGGGGATATACTTTCCGGGTATCCTCACAGTTCCTCATTGACCAGGCTGGCCCTCTTCGGGTTAGAGCTTTGCTTCGCGGGCAGCCCAGTCAGGGAGAAAGACGGAGTCCAATCCGGCTACGGGAAGGCCCAGAAGACTTACCGACTTAGGCCCGTAATTTTACTTGTAGTTCAAGATGTACTCTGTAACCAACTCTTAGTCGTAGCCGGCTTGATCTCTCCTGTAAACCCTAGGCCGAATATCTATATAAGCCGGCCTAGGGAGAGCCTTTATGGCACCCAATACTTTAGACCCTCAACTAGCACAGGCGAAACCCTTGTAACCCATATTCCGACTCTGCTGTATTACTAGATTGCTAGCAGGAGTAGGATCCGTCCAAAGCCGGCGGATTCGAACCTGGGTAAACTTGTGTGCTCACCATCCCGGAACACCGTACGTCTCACACCCCTCTCTTCCGCACGCCTCAAGGACCCCCTCATGAAGTACTTGTCATCAATCCGACGACAGTTGGCGCCCACCGTCGGGCAAGTGAGCTTCAGATCTGCGTTCTGAGAAGAATCTGCAAGAATCGGAATCGGCGAGACTATCGCCGTCGGTCGCATCCTCTACGCTAGCGACGTCCCTCTCATCGTTCTCGAGGAGACTTGGATTCCGGCAAAGGAGGTTGTGACTGCGTACACAATCATGTCTTTTGGCAAGATCGATGTTTACATCGGTTTCGCTGAACCTGCCCAACCCACCCCAGCGGTGATGATAGAGGCAGAAGATTTTTCTAGGTCCCCTTTGTCCGCGGAGGCAGCAGAGGTCCAGATCTCAGAAAACCCTAATCCCACCCAGCCCACACCAATTGCGGAGATAGTGGAGAAATCCGAGCCTGAAGAAGACCTAGCGGTCCAAGTTGGATCTGGAGTGGATCTCTCTGGAGAGGCCGGATCCCAGATCGACCCACCCGTGGAAGTCGAAATTAAGGAGGAGCATATCAACGACACTGATTCTGGCTCTGATGATGCCGGGACAGACATGCCTTTCCCGAGGTACACACTAAGACGTATGATACTACAAGGCAAAAGCCCAGATGCAATCCTCGATACCATCAAAAGTTTCGACATGGCTGATCGCGAGGGCCGCAGGTACCTCAGGAAGCACGCGACGCACTTTGTCGGATACGTAGGATCCGGATCCAGCTCTGCCGATGCTAGAGAAAACACCGACTCTATGCTGGAGGCAATTGGAACAAACGCCGACGTTCCCGCATCCTCGGATGAGTCTATGACATTGGCAGATTTCTGAAAGTTCTCCGCGGAGTATGAAGAGGAGTACAACTCCAAAGCTGCAGAAGAAGGAGAAGCCATGGATGAAGGATCCAGGGAACACTCTCCCAAAGCACAGGATGACATGGACGTCGGAGATAATCCCGAAGTCCAGATTTCCGAAAGTACCGATCAGAGCTTGACTCCGGGAAATGGACCCAAAGCCGCCTTTGCTACCGGCGCTCCCAAGAAGGGAAAGAAGAAGAACAAGACTCCGGCAACAGACCCTCTCACAGAGGAGGTGACCGCCGAGGAATACAAGGAAGACTCGGATGGAGCACTCATCCCAGAAGAGCCGGAAAAAAAGCATCGGTGGATGGACACGTGATCACCGAGGGTGCACGTAAACTCATCGATGCTGCATTAACCACACCTATCCCTACAGCTGCAGAACTTACTGCGGATGAGCTGGATGAAAGGGCACAAGCCCTAGAAGCGCGTCGTCAACAACTCCTCGATGAAGCCAAAAACATCAAGGTGGAGAAGAAACGCATGTCAACTAAAGACTACATGTCTCGGTTGCATCAGAAGACACGAAAGCGTCACACCAATGATGACCAATTCCCACGTGTCCGTGCTGTCCTTTTTGGGGATGAGATGGGGAAGCCACGGAAAGATAGCAACGGAGATTGGGTATACCCAACCCCAGTACAGAATACCGTGGCAGCCAGAGAAATTCTATAGGCTAATCCAGGACAGAGGAGATCCGTTTGGGTATGAAACTGCTCAACAAGGGACTGGAACAGCAAAAGGCCGCCCTGTCCGGAAGTCAAAAACTGGTCTCGGATTCTGACCAATGTCGCACAGATCCGGCATGGGCTGGCGTAAGATCCCATTACGTTCGGGCGCAGTATCATAACCCCGAACGACGGGAAGACAATTATTCAAGAACCGGATGGTCAGCACAGCATCACAGAACTACCCGTAACTAGAGCAACGTCGCTCCAGAAGCTGAGAAAGATGCCATTGCTGCACTTAATCCGAAGAACTCTCCCCGATGAGAATCCAATGATCGAAGGGGAGAAGATAAAGAGAAACGTCGGGAGGAGGATCGTCAAAAAATGCCACCTCCTAGACATGCAAGCCGTCCGGCTGAGCCTCACCGTGGTGGGAACGACGGACGAAGGAACGATGGAAACCATGCTGGAATAATGACGCTCCAGACGGAGGCCAGCGATCAGCCAGAAACAATTCAGCTGCCCCACCCTCTCCACCAGGCAGCCATCACAACGGCTCCCAAGGGGGACAAGGAGGACGACGTGGCGGAGGAGGTGGTGGCAGAAGCCGAAGTCCGGCTCCAAGGCACCACAGCCACAACCGACATTCGGGACGATCCCTATCCCCTAGCGACGCAAGGCACATGATCAATTCCAACATAGAGGCGCGGCGCCATGAAAACGATGATATGTACATGGGCCCAAAGTGTTTCAGACCACGCATCTGAGCTACAAGATTCCCGGAAGGATTTGCTATGTCAAGCCATATCCAAGCCTATGATGGCATTGCTCGTCCAGACACTTAGCTGCAGGATTTTTTCCAAGCTTGCTGCATCGCCAAAGGCGAAAACAGCCTGGTCGCAACCTGATATCTCCCACTTATGCTATGGAAGACGGCGCGATCATGGCTCAATGAACTTCCGGAGAACACCGTCCATAAGTGGTATGACATGCAAAGTGCATTCTTTCGGAATTTCGAGGGCACATATCGGAGGCCCTGTTCGGTCAGAGACCTACAATGTTGCACCCAGAAAGCTGGAGAAACTTGCCGGGATTACCTCGGACGATGGATCAACACCAAGAACTCCTGTGAAGGAGTAAACGATCAAACCGCGATTGAAGCTTTCATCGCAGGACTCCCAATTGGTCTACTACGTCACCGCTTGAAGTGTGACAAAGTCACTGATTTGGGAGAGATGATAGAAACAGCGAGCAAGTATGCAGATGCTAACGACGACGCAAAAGGATTACTCAATGTCCTGGCTATACCTCAGTCAGCAAAGACAAAGCAACAAGCTCAGAAGCGCAAAAATACCTCAGAAGAAAAACCCAACGCGGAGACAACGGTGGTTACTACTGTTTCCAGGTCTGGAGGACGAGGAGGACGTGGCAGAGGCCGCGGGCATGGCCGTGGGACTTCAAAGGGTCAAAGGTAGAGGAGAACAACAACCAGGCAAAACCTACAATTGGGCCGACATTGCCAATAACCCGTGTGTGCATCACCTAGACGCCAATGGGGGCTCATCCCACACCAACGATGAGTGTCGTTTTAATGACGACATGAAAAGAGATGATACCGCGTGCTACAAAGCTAAGCGGAAGAAGGGAAAGAAAAATCTCGAAAAGGACAAAGAGACCAAGGAAGATTCCGACATGGAGGAAGCTGATGCTTCAAATCCCAAGTCAGAAGGGAAGAAAACTTTTCCCACCAAGAAGGACACTTATGTCACCTTCCTCGGATCTCAACCAGCAAAGGTGAAGAAAGCAGTTCTCCACGAGCTCAATGCAACAGTTCCGGCTGTCCCCCAATATCTGGACTGGTCGGAAGTGGCAATCACATTTGACCGCGATGACCATCCGCCTAAGTTGCACAGGTGAGGAAAATACACCTTAATCGTCAATCCACTTATTGACGGTTATGGTTTCTCCAAGACCCTCATGGACGGTGGTAGCAGCATCAATATTCTCTATGTCGAAACGCTATGCCGGATGAAGATCTCGGAGACCCAGCTAAACCATAGCTCTGTGATCTTTCACGTAGTTGTCCCAGGAAGACAAGCTAATTCCCTAGGAGAGATAACTTTGGATGTTACCTTTGGAACTCCAAAGAACTATCGGACGGAGGCACTTTCCTTCGAAGTGGTCCCATTCAAGAGCGCATACCATGCTATATTCGGACGTCCGGCTTACTGGGCTTTTATGGCTCCTCAGTGTTACATTCACAATATGATGAAAATTCCAGGTCCCAACGAGAGTGCAAGGATGGAAATGCCGCCTTTGCCGAAGCCGTGCTACACGCCAAGGAGTACCAGGAGAGCAAGAAGAGCATAGATCCGTCCGAGATGCCCGCAACAAAGAAGGAGGTGACAAAGCCAAATCCGGAGTTCAAGGCATCAGAAGAGAAGAAGAAAGCGCCGTTGAAGGATGATGACCCCTCCAAGGTGACCAAATAGGCGTAGGCCTAAGTAGCGCATAGGAAAGCGCGCTCGTCAAGTTCCTCCAAGCAAATCAAGATATCTTTGCATGGCAGCCATCTGACATGATCGGAGTACCTAGGGAACTTGCCGAGCACTCTCTAAATGTAAACCCGAATGCTAAACCCATCAAAGATTCCTTATGACGGTTTGGTGATGAAAAGCGTAAGGCAATAGCTAAGGAACTAGCACGGCTCGAGTTAGCCGGATTCATAGAAGAGGTCATCCACACTGAGTGGTCGGACAATCCTGTAATGGTCCCTAGAAAGGACACCACTGATTTAAGGATGCGTGTTGATTATACTGCCTTGAACAAGGCTTGTCCAAAAGATCCGTTCGCTCTGCCTAGAATTGATCAAGTCACCGATTCTATGGCAGGCCCAGAACTCCTCTGTTTTCTCGACGCATATTCCGGTTATCACCAAATCCGGATGAAGGAATCTGACAAAGTCAAAACTTCATTGATAACCCCCTTCGGAACCTTCTGTTTTGTTACGATGCCCTTTGGGTTGAAGAACGCAGGAGCTACGCACCAGCGCACGATGCAGCGTTGCCTCCATGACCAACTCGGACGCAATGTACATGCATACGTGGATGATATCACGGTGATGTCCAAAAAGAAGGAAACACTGATTTCCGACTTGGAGAAGACGTTCGCCAATCTACGAAAATACAACATCATGCTTAACCCGAAGAAATGCTTCTTTGGAATACCAGCCAGAAAATTGTTAGGTTTCATCGTGTCTCAAAGAGGCATAGAGGTGAACCGAGAAAAAATCAAGGCTATACTCAATATTTTCAGGACAACTCGCCTGAAGGACGAACAATGATTAACTGGTTGCATTGCTGCGGTTAGTCGATTTGTAAGCCGGCTTGCTGAAAGAGCCACACCATTATATAAACTCCTGAAAAAGACCAAGGATTTTGTCTGGACAGACGAAGCTGAAGCTGCACTACAAGATCTGAAAAGAGTACTCTCATCTGCTCTTAAACTTGCAGCACCGGAACCTCAGGAACCGATGTTGCTTTACATTGCTGCGACAAATAAGGTTGTCAGTATCGTCATGGTGTTGGAGAGACCAGAGGAAAATTAGGAACACCTGGTGCAGCATCTGACTTACTTTGTCAGCGAGGTCCTGACAGAGTCCAAACAACGGTATCCGCATAATCAAAAGTTGGCTTATGGTGTTTTTCTATCATCTCGTAAGCTATGACATTATTTTCAGGAGCATCCAATTACCGTGGTGAGCAAAGCTCCCATGAGAGACAGAATCAACAATAGTGACGCCATAGGACGCGTCGCCAAATGGGGAATAGAGCTTTTAGCTTTCAATATTGAGTATAAACCTCGGACAACAATCAAATCCTAGAACCTTGCTGACTTTCTTGCTGACTGGATAGAGGCGAAGGAGAACATGATCCTCCCTGAGTTGGAATATTGGACCCTCTTTTTTGATGGGTCTAAGGCTCGAGGGGGCTCGGGGGCTGGCGTGGTGGTCAAATCACCCTAAGGAGATAAACTTTTATACGTGTTGCAGATCCACTTCACAGCGACAAACAACATTGCCGAGTATGAAGCACTACTGCATGGAATCCGGATTGCTAAGGATATCGGCTTCTGATCTTTGATGTGTTACGGAGATTCGGATCTTGTTGCTCAGCAAGTCTCGGATATTTTTAATGCAAATAAACACATGGCAGCATATAAAGCTGTCGTGGATGATCTATCTAAATCGTTTAAAGGGTTTGAAGTTCAACACATCCCTCGAGCAGAAAATGAGGAAGCATACGCACTATCTCGGATAAGCTGTGCGCGGAAAGAGGTCCCGGATGGCGCTTTTTTAGAGCGCCTCAAAGTTCCCTCAATAAAGGGAGTAGATGAGGAATATCCGACCAAATCCGACTCACCTTTGATAGCAGTTCTGGCTATAATTCTCAGCTGGACTCAACCCTACGTCGACTATGGTAGATGGCAAATTACTCGAAGACGAGGTGCTGAGCCGGCAGATTATCCGACGAGAAAAAGCCTATACTATTGTTAAAGGTGAGCTCCATAAACGGAGTGTTTCCGAGGTTTTTTAGCGCTGTGTATCTCTGAAAGAAGGAGTGGAAATCTTAAGGGAAATCCACGAAGGTGAGTGTGGTAACCACGCTATAGCCAAATCTTTAGTGGCAAAAGCTTTTAGACACGGATTTTTCTGGCTTACAGCTCAAGCATATGCTGAACGATTAGTCAAGACGTGCAAAGGCTACCAAAAGTACGCCAAGCAAGCTCATGTTCCGGCTAATCAGCTGCGACAATACCTATAACATGGCTCTTTGCGGTCTGGGGGCTTGATATGGTAGGACCATTTAAACGAGCTCCAAGTGGATTTACTCACCTCTTAGTGATGGTGGATAAATTCACCAAATGGATTGAGGCTAAACCTGTCACTTGTTGTGATGGAGCAACAGCCAAAAGATTTGTCGAGGAAGTTATAATCCGGTATGGTTATACGCATAGCATTATCATGGACAACGGGAGTAACTTTTCTATGGGAGAACTGGCTGAATTCTGCAACGAGCAAAATATCCGGCTTGACATTGGGTCAGTCGCACATCCACAGGCTAACGGACAAGTCGAACTATTCATCTGCACCACCTGACAGAGATTCTTTCACAGCCTCATTCAGCTAGTAGAATTCTTTCTAGATCTCGTTCTTTTCACTTTCTGGGCTGAGACCGTCCAATTTCATTCTTGCCTGGGAAGAGAGGATCGGAACTCACACTCCATCCCTACCAGGATTATAGATGTCATAAAACCTTTGCAGTGCACTTGAATAGATATTCTTCTACACTCTATCCTAATTCAAATGGGAGAGCAAATGGTTTAATCTTAAAAGGCCTGAAACTGAGACTCGAAGCACCACTACGACGTGCTGCGGGGGCTTGGGCAGAGGAATTACCATCTGTAATTTGGAGTTTACGAACAACTCCAAACAGGTCAACAGGATACACACCTTTCTTCTTGGTCTAGCGTAGAAGCAGTTCTTCCTAGTGATTTAATTCATACTTCTCCTAGAGTGGCCGCGTATATCAAAGAGGATGCCGAGATTTCTTGACAAAATAATCTCGACTTAGTCGAAGAAGTTCGTGTCGTTGCTGAAATGAGATCTACAGCCTATTAGCAGAAGTTACGCAAGTATCATAGCAGAGAGTCCGAAATAGATTTTTCAATAAAGGTAATTTGGTTCTCCGGCTTGTGCAACAAAGAAAGCACAAACTTTCCCTAGAATGGGAAAGGCCGTTTTTGGTTAGTCGAGTATTACACAATGGTTCGTATTACTTAACTGACATGAGGCCAGTCAAAGAAAGACCTGCTACTAAGAAGAGAAAGAGAGCTGGAGGCAGTACAAATCCGGATGAGTTAGATAGACCATGGAATATTGCTCAGCTACGTCCCTTTTATTCTTAGTTTATCCTTCTTTGTAATCATACATATCTACATGTTCTAAGAAATAAAAGTTTTGGTTGCCTCAAGTTTTTCTGAGAAGTTTTTACCATCTTATTTCCAAATGATCATGTCATAGTCGAAAATCCCAGAATGCTTGAAAGTACTTTATGCTCATGTTCGTTCTGGTTTAGATTTCCGATTCTAAAATTGCTACCTTTGAGTAGTGAATTGTTGGTACTAGAAGCCGGCTTTGTTTCGGAGTTTAAACTAGTTTAGCAATTGAG
Source organism: Avena eriantha (assembly GCA_910589775.1). NCBI lineage: Eukaryota > Viridiplantae > Streptophyta > Magnoliopsida > Poales > Poaceae > Avena > Avena eriantha. The sequence continues at coordinate 382,408,282 of OU342744.1, forward strand.
CTCCGTTGCTCGGCAAAATTTCTTGCTGAAGGTTTAGCCGGCTCACGAAAGGGACGAGGCGGAAAGCCAGATAAACGATAAGTAGAGACGAAAAAATTCAAGTGCTTATGAAAATATTTCAGGCACACAAAAAAAATCATCAAAGCCAAAAGTGCTGAATAGATCACAAGCATAGCATTAGCAAAATAAATAGTACTTAATATTTACAAACACATCATGTTTTTTCCAGAATAATACATCAGTTTCTGGTCTATGATGCAGGAGGAGATGAAGGAGCTGTCGGCTCACTGGTTACTTCGCCTTGATATCATTCCGAGATGTCTGCATCTGAGGTGGTGCGTTCATCGTTGGAAACTTCTTCCGTTTCTTCTGTGGAGGAGGAGGTATAGTTGCTATGCGGGTGAAGAAGGGGATCTCATAGCTGGTCGGATCAGCCATGTGACACCCATATCCGGCGCAGGAGTGTATGATGGCTTGAAGGTCGTGCTCCTGGTCGTCTTCGTCTACCTTGGAGTACCCTCTGGCCATATCTCCATGTTTCCATGGTGGCTCATGACCATGGTGAGAGCGTTCTGCGCAACAGTCTGCGCGTAGGACATATTCCAGTCCCGAACAAGCTGCGGCATCTCCTTGGCCTTGTCCCGCACCTGAAAATCCGACATGCTTGGCATGTCCGTAATCTTTAGAGCTTTGCCAATGTCCTCAAGGGACTGGCGGAAGTCATGAAGAAGGTCACCGACTTGGGTAAGCTGGTGGGTGCAGGGCTCGGAGGAGGAAGAGTCCGTCAAGTTCAGAGGACCTATACACAAAAAAAGTTAAGAAAAATCCGACATTGATAGAAGTCGAAGAAAAAGATAAGTCAGACAGATGGAACGTACCATGAATGACATCTTCAATCTTGGTCTTCTCCTCCCGGAGACTCTAGAGTTCAGCCCAGAGCGCTTGGGAGATGTCCTTCTCTCTGCTAATCTCATTCTTGAGGTCCGAGATTCTTTTATCTTGAGCGGCGATCTTATGATCACGCTCTTCGGTGGCCATGGAGGAGGATTCAAGGACTTGAGCTATGCTCCTTTCATGATCCGCCTTGAGCTTATCCAGCTCTTGGCGAAGTCCCTTGTTCTCCAACAACAGGGTCTTCAGGTTCTCGGCCTCTTCAATCATAGCGATGGATTGTTTCACCAGCGCTGTAAGTCAAAAAGAACAACAGTTCAGAAAAAAATCGACATTGAAAAAGCAGAAGACAAGGTTTGAATCTCGGAATGTCTACCTTTGGCTTCATCCTTGGCTACTTTAAGTTCAGCATTTTTAAGCCAGAGACCTTTGATCTCTCTCTGCTTATCGTAGACATTGGTCAGTAATTCCTGGTTATAGGAACATACTTTCTATAAGTCAGAATACCCAAAGTCAGAAAGCTACTTAAGACTCGGGCTAATATTTTTTGCGAAATATCAGCACGAGCCTTGGGGACTACACTAGTTCTTTCTTTGGCATCCTAATGAAGCATAAACCTGGATTATATATCCTACTTCATGCTTGGGGGCTATAGGATATGATATAACATAATGGAGAAACAAGACTTGGAATTCCGACTTACATATTGTTCGCGGGTGAGCTTATCCAAACCCGCGTTCACTCCAGCGGCCACCTTCTCGGCAAGAGTAAGAGGGATCACTGGGGCTGTTGGAAGCTCGCCAATCCTAATCCTCTCATCGCGAAGGAGGACTTGAGCGAGAAGGTCAGAGAACTTGACGTCCTCTGCTTCTTGCGCTTCTTCTTCGGGAGATAAATGGCTTTTCTCCAGGACTTGCCTGGCTAGCCACTAGATCACTTTTGCAGATTTTCGGGACAGGCCAAACTTGGCAAGTCCCGGATTGCTGATGAGGTTTTCAGCGAATGTTTCTACCGAGCGATGAATACCCGAAGAGGGTTCACCCTTATCTTGATCTGGCGCACCCATGGTGACGTCAGTTTGCGACCCAAGGATCACAGGCTCCATTGGAGTAGCCGCATCTTCTGCAACCACCGGAGAATGAGTGATCGTCGGAGTTGCAGAAGGTTGAGGGGCAAGAGTCAGAGGAGCCACGGCAGGGGAAGCTATGGTGAGCTTCGTCTGTCGCACGGGCTTCGAAGGAATCCCTTTCCCCTTACCCTTGATGAGCGGCTTTTCTCTGAGAATGTAGTAAAGTCGGAAACATTGCATCTCAGAAAGAAATTCGAATAAAGTACAAAGGCGGAAATTGTGACTGAAAGTTACCTCTTCACAACAGGCACCTCCTTTGTGCCAACAGCCACTGTCGGAGTTTTGCGCTTCTTGAGCGCGAGGTCCGGCAATGGGACCACTTCTGTCTCCTAAGAAAACTCAGGGGGATATCCTTCGAGCGGAGCAAGTTCTGACTCGGGGAGGTCAGCAAGCTGAAAATAAGAAAACATATCAGTATTGCAGTATAACTCAAAGATTGAAACACATAAAAAGGTGTACTGATGTAAACTTACCTGCACTACGGGGTTTTCCGCCGTGTGCATATCCAGAGAAATCTCCGGAATTCTCCTCTCGATCCGCTCCTTGATCAGCCACTTGATTTGGCTTATGTAGCCTTGAGTGGTGTATGCTTTGGGGCTGATGCGGAGGGAGTCTTTTTTGGATGACGTGATGGAGTACATCAGTCGATCCCCATCATACTAAAGGGGTTGGATCCGACGAGAGACCCAGCACTAGACCAAGTCGGATCCCTTCAGATCTTTGTGTTTGATCAAATATTCGATCTGCCTCTTCGCGAGGATCAGATCATCGGTGAGAGCCGGAGCAGCCTCGTCCCAGGAAGGTTGGGCCGTGGCAGCTCCATCGACAAAAGCCGACAAAGCAGTGGCTTTGCCAGGAGTCGGAATATCCCTATGATAGAAAAATGTGGCTGGCCATTGTTTGACCGAGTCACTAGCTGAAATTTTGGGATAAGCCCGGCCGCTTCTAAGTGAAAAGCTGATAGTGCCGGTGATGTAAGGAACACCGGTGGTAATGGAATTTCTCCGGACATGGAAATAATACCGGAAGAGAGTCAAACACGGCCTAATGCCGAGAAATCCCGCACAAAGCGAAGCATATGCACTCATCTCTAAGAGAGAGTTGGGAGGAAGGTTATGGAGTTGAACTCCGAAATGATCTATCACCTCGGAGAAAAACTCTAAGGGAGGAAAAGACAGACCTCTATCGAGGTGGGTGCCGAAGTGGACCCGCTCGCCGTCACGCGGGTTGGGAACGGTTTCCTCGGAGCCGCTTCGCCAGTCGACGGTGACGAGAAGCCCCTCCTTCTCCACGTTCTTGAGGCCCTCTTCGTTGAGAGCGCAGGGAATCCAGATCCCGCGGAAGCTCTCCTTCTCCGCTGCTGCTTCCGCCGTCGCCGCCGCCGCCGCTGCTGCCAAGCCGGAGGAAGAGGATGACGCCATTTCTCTGGTGAGAGATTGACCTAAAAGGGGTGGCGCTGGAAGTTCTGTGGGGGAAGAACGAGGAGGCTTTGTGTGCGCAGGAGGATTGGGAAGAAAGGAAACGGCAAAGGACTGGTGGAAAGGAGAAGGAAAAAACCTAACCCCTTATATCCACCTAACTCCGCCAAGATTCATGCAAATGCTACAGTATAACCGCCACGCATCGTGGAAGGAACTGGGAAGGACCCACGTGATGATTGCGTCTCCTCGATCACCACACACGCATTGAAACGGCGCCTCGGTTCCGTGAACCACAGACCCACCAATGGTCGTGCTGACGGCACGCCTGTCAGATGACGTGACTTGACCATGACTTGTGTTAGGTGGCGTTAGAAACCAAGTTCCGGCTTAGTTTGAAATCTAGCTGGAGAATCCGAATAACCTGTTGATAGGTCTGACTTACTTTTAAGACACGGATCATATTTTTTGTTGTGAATTTTCAGGAAAGCTTCAAGATTCTGCAAGCCAAAGATCAAGCTAGACGATGATAAATCCGACTTTGGATCTTGCAGGCCTCTGGGCTGCTGTTGGGGATATACTTTCCGGGTATCCTCACAGTTCCTCACTGAACAGGGTGGCCCACTTCGGGTTAGAGCTTTGCTTCACGGGCGACCCAGTCATGGAGAAAGACTGAGTCCAATCCGGCTATGGGAAGGCCTAGAAGACTTACCTACTTAGGCCCGTAATGTTACTTGTAGTTCAAGATGTACTCTGTAACCAACTGTTAGTCGTAGCAGGATTGATCTCTCCTGTAAACCCTAGGTCGGTTACTATATAAGCTGGCCTAGGGAGAGCCTTTAGGGCACCCAATACTTTAGACCCTCAACTCGCATAGGTGAAACTCTTGTAACCCATATTCCGGCTCTGTTGTATTACTGTATTGCTAGCAGGAGTAGGATCCGTCTAATGCCGGCGGATTCAAACTTGGGTAAAATTGTGTGCTCACCATCCCGGAACACCATACGTCTCACACCCCTCTCTTCCGCACGCCTCGAGGACCCCCTCATGGCGTACTTGTCCTCAATCCGACGACTAGACTACCTCTTGGAGTATGGCATCTCCATATCTTTGTTGAAAGAGTTTTGAAATCATGCCTTTGTTTTATAGTCAAGACATCTCCATATCTTTGTTGAAAAGAGTTTTGAAAACAGTTTTGTAGTAAAAACCCATTTTAAACCTCTTCGACCACCTTGGGTCAAAACAAAAGCTTCGCACTCCGGTTCCCCAAAACCTTCGTCCACTTCGTACTTGTTTCCCAAACAAGCACAGTTTGGGTACTCCTAGCGAACACCTTTACAACTGTCCTTGATCGTGGACACGGCAATTCGAATAGGGTATACTCTGCAGAGTTTGCACACTTTCCCCACTGTCGTGGTGGTGTCACGGCATATGCCAGGGAAAGGCTAAAGTTGGGAAATAAATGCACTAGGGGAATCCAGGGAGGGATAGTGTGTTGCCGACCGGGTCAATTTTGCCCCCCATCATCCATGCAGAGGCTACGTGAGCCTCTGCGGCGCCCGCGTCATCCCACACAGGTATCGTCACCTTTGTTGGCCACGCCTCGGTGGTCCTGGCCTCTATCCTCTTCGCTCACGCTCTGCGTACAGTGGTCACCCTTTGACCAGCGAGATACCTTCCTTCTCTTACAAGCTTGATATAACCCGGATCATACCTAGTTGATCTGGCCTCACCTGTACTTGCATTTTAGTTAGATACATCTTACCGACATACGACATAAGTTGGTTGAGAGCCAGTTAGGTGGGCATCCCCTGGTCCGGGTTACTCCATGATTCGGCCTACCTTGAGGTGACTCGGCCAACACTTGCTTTGACCTTGCCGTACCTCGGCTAACTCGGCCTTTATACCCCGGCATGACCCTACCCGGGGGTATCCCCCCAACATTAGTCCTCGAAGCTGGTGCGGTCTTAGCTGCCTTAGCCGCTAAGGCCACAGCAGGTTCAATTTTACAGAGCCTCTTGCTCCTTTTCCGAGTTATCTCATGGTTCGGATTCCCTTGTTTGCTTTCCCTTGGCACATTCAGAGTTCTCACTCGCTGATCGGGTCACCCTATACTTATCCGAGTTATTCTTCCTTCTCTTGTACGCTTTCCCACGTGGAGGCTAATCATTACTGTGCCTCATTTTAAGGGCCTGCAACAGTAACCACCGCAGTTATTGTCAGAATTTACTGTAGCACACGTCACATCGTGCCTGCCTCCTTGTTAACTGTATCATAACGTCGCGTCATGGGATCCGCTGTGCCTTGTGGCCCTTCTTGTGGCTGGTTGCTGATTGGTCGATCCGGGTCATACACGGCCACACCGTGTGGCCCGTCCGCACAGCGCGATCCCACTACCTCTCTAGGGAGTGGTTAAATAGGGGAGGGGCGCGCCCCTTGGGTCTTTTCCCCATTCTAGCGCCCCTTTGGCTCTTCTTCTCCTTCTTCTTCCCTGCGATAGCGCTGCCGCCACCGCACTTGCGTAGCCGAGCCGCCACCGCACCGTTTCCTCGCGCACCTGTGTGGCCGCCACCTCCGTGCATCTCCTCCGCCACGGGTCCTCGCCAGTCCAGGCCACTGCCCCCCACCACCGCTAGCACCAGTGAGGGTAGTGACCTTGAGATGACAGAGGAGGAGCTTGCCGTTGCAGAGCGGGAAATGAAGGAGGACGTGGGGAATGCTGACCGTGGCGCCTGGGCTGGGTCCTCGGTTTGCCAAGATGATCTTGACTGGCTGTATCGCACCAGGCGTATCCCGGAGGGCATCATCGCCCGTCTCGCCGCCACGGAGCTTGCCCCCTCACCCAATCCGGGTGAGTATGTGGTATTCCTCTCCCACTTCCAACGTGGGTTCGCTCTTCCTGTTAGCGATTGTTTCCACGACTGGCTCAGCATGTATGAGCTTCAGCCGCATCATCTTCCGGCTAACGCCATCACCTCTCTCTCCGCCTTCGCTTCCACCATCGAGGGCTACGCCGGACTTTGGCCCACGAAGGAGCTCTGGATCCGGTTCTTTGGCCTCCGCCGGAACGTGATTCCGAATATAGACCTTAACCCGGAGGACAAGCAGCTCACGTAGTTCGGCGCAGCTTCCATTTCTCCTAGGAAAGAGTCTATTTTCCCCTGAGTCACGGGGCTTGACTCTTGCAAGGACTGGGCCCAAACTTTCTTTTATGTCAGAAATGGCACAACTGAAGATTTGATGCGGCTGCGCCCCTACGCTCTGGGTCCTCCTAATCCGGATCTGTGGGACAAGGTCCCCAAGAAGCCCATTGTCCTGGCGAACCAAGTCAACAAAAGGTTTCAGGAGCTGAAGGATATGGGATTGCGCAATGAGGACGCAATGATCACATTTGTTCGCAACCGAATCTCCCCCTCCAGAAACGCACGCATAAACTCTGTCACATGAGCTGGGGCCGTGACCCCAACCAGACCTCCTCATTCGAGTTGAGCAACACCGAGATCTATCGCCGGGTCAAGGCCCTCTTCACCAGCCACAAGGACTTCTCTGTTGAGTGGACGTGGGGGATCGAACACTTCTGCCGAGATAGGCTTCCCCCTGCGGTAAGTCTCGTGCCCCAAACCTTTTCCGAATTAAATCATACGTCGTTTTTGTTATAGGGTTTTAATCACTTTGCCTTTTCTTTCCCTTAGATGTTTCCTCAGCAAACTATTGAGGATGGCACCGAGCCTTCTCTCAAATGGGCACCTGATCGAGATGCCTCAGACGAGGATGAGCCGGATCAGGGGATGTTCCTACCGATGGCTCATGCGACCAAGCGACACACCGGTAAACTCTCTTCTATTAGAGATTGGCCTGACGATGAAGATGATTAGGACGTTGAGCTGATGGAGGCATTTGATGCTGTCCCCCTTACTTACGCTTTTCCGGCAACAGCTAACCCCGGTGGGCAGATCCATGAAGATCCTCCCCTTCCCACGGGTGAGCCTGTCCCGGTCGCACCGAAGGAGAGGGGAGCCGCATCTACTTCTTTCTCCGGACCTTCTCCACCAACTAAAAGGCGAAAGAAGTCCGCAGACAAAGCTGCCACCAAACCTACAACCAAGGCCATAACCTGGAGGGCTCAGAAGCCCAAGGAGCCTTTGACCTCGGATAAGTAAGTCACTTATCCCTTTGCTATTCACTTGTTCTTCCTTTGTTATAGTTTCTCATCATTCATGATTTGATTCAGCAGGGCCGTGGTGGAGGTCCCTCAGAGTGGATCCGGCATTGCCTCGCCGCTCCGACATAGCCCTTCTCCCCCTCGTGGCGACGATTCACGCCCGTTGAGCCCCATTCAGGAGGGCTCAGTGGTTGCTCTGGGTTCTAGCCCACCTCGTCAAGAGGAGGGCAACCTCGAAACGGGGGGAAGTGGTTCTACCGAGGCTCCAGTTGCTCCTTCTTCGGCACAGCCACACCCAGCCACCACCGAGGTTCCTTCAGCACCCCCGTTGAAATGGAAATCAGTACCAGCATCAGCTCCCGCACCAGCAGCAACAGCAAAGGCACCAGCAACAGCGCCAAGCCCCTCCGCCTTGTCCGAGTCTTCCAAGACTCGGCGAGAAGCCACCAGCAGCACCAAGGCAAGCAGTAAGGCCTGTCCCAAGGGCAAATCCTCCACGGCAACTTCCACCTCACAGCAGCAACCCAAGGGCAAAAAGGCTCCTGACGCCACCAGGGCAGCGTTAATCGAGGCTGGACAGCATACACTTGTGTCCATGCTCCTGAAAAAGACTCCACCGCCGAAGGATGCCCCTGCCGAGCCAGCTGATGCGCAACTCGTTTTGCACACCAGCCCCGCTGTTGCCCAGGTTGAGAGGAGGGAGCCTCATGCTAAGGGTCTAGTTGCACCCCACATGCTCAGCGGCGAACGCTATCCTCCGACCTTGATCGAGTTTGTAAACAACTGGAGCAAGGCGGAGTTCGTCCACAATGACGATCTCCTGGAGAAGTTTGGGCCCGCCGAGTTTGCTGCCCAAATGAATACCGCTGCTAAGGCAATTAACCTTGCAGGTCGGATGATGGAGGTACATTACTTCGCCTTTTACTTAGCATGTAGTAGATATTAGTGATATAGTCATTAGTCCCCGAGCCTCCGGGGGAGTAACTTGTTACTCGGCCGGATGCTCCTTAGAGAACTAACATAGCTCCTTAATTACTTCGATTATGCACACACCTAGAGCCGGGTTAAGTTCCACTTGTCCCGGATTTTGTATACTTTGAATATGCACACACCTAGAGCCGGGTTAAGTTCCACTTGGCCCAGATTTTGTACACTTCGAATATGCACACATCTAGAGTCGGGTTAAGTTCCATTTGGCCCGGATTTTGTACACATCGAATATGCACACACCTAGAGCCGGGTTAAGTTCCACTTGGCCCGGATTTTGTACACTTCGAATATGCACACAACTAGAGCCGGGTTAAGTTCCACTTGGCCCGGATTTTGTACACTTCGAATATACACACACCTAGAGCCGGATTAAGTTCCACATGGCCTGGATTTTGTACACTTCGAATATGCACACACCTAGAGTCGGGTTAAGTTCCACTTGGCTCGGATTTTATACACTTCGAATATGCACACACCTAGAGCCGGGTTAAGTTCCACTTGGCCTGGATTTTGTACACTTCGAATATGCACACACCTAGAGTCGAGTTAAGTTCCACTTGGCCCAAATTTTGTACACTTCGAATATGCACACCCCTAGAGCCGGGTTAAGTTCCACTTGGCTCGGATTTTGTACACTTCGAATATGCACAAGACTAAGCTGTCCTTTTTTACTCTTTTCAGGTGACCACCAATCGTCGGAGCGCTGAGTTTTAGCGGCTCTTGGATACTCACAAGATGTTGCGCGCAAAGCATACTACACTTCTCGCCAAATACGAGAAAAGGGGTAAGTTTTTTCTTTGGCATTTTTCCATTTTTCTTCGTCTTTTTCCGCCGAACTAATCCGTCACTCGGATTTCGCAGTTGAAGTGGAGGCCGAGAACATCATCATGAGGAAGAACTTGGAGCAGATAAAGGGTAAGTCATTTTTTCTTAATTTTCCTCCGCGTTCTATCTCCTTTTCGCCTTGGCTCGGCAAATATTCATACCTCGGCTTTGCCGGGTCGACAAACTATTTCAGCCTCTCTTGAAGATAGTGTGCTCGTGCCTGACATGATGCTGCATTTTCTCGAACAAGTAGGGCAGCACCAAGCTGAACTCAAGAAGAAGGATGATGAGATTGCCCTCCTCCGGACCAAAGACGAAGAAATTTCCAAGCTCAAGGCAGACATGCAGAAGCTCAAGGCGCAACACAAGTCCGAACTGGAGAAAGCAGGCCAGGACATTACTGAAGAACGAGAGCGCCTCAACCTCCAGAACGCCAAGGACCAAGAACTGCTTAAGGAGACCGGCGTTAAGCTTGAGTCGGCGAACACTGAACTTGCGCAACTCTGGAAAAGGCATGTTGACTGTACCAAGGAGCTGACCCAGATCCACAACCACATCTCTCGTAAGTTCTTTTCCTTAAGCCGGCATGAATTTCTCCGGGTCAACCTCTTTTACTTATTTCACTTGTCTTGTTTTTAGACAAATTTCTGGAGGGCAATGCCATCGCAACCACTGCAGTTGCCAAGTTCCGCTAGCAGAGGGGTACCCCAATTACCCCTAGCGCTGGAGAAATTCCTTATGACATGGAGGACCTGCTGGTTAGCTTGTCTTCTCGTGTCAAAATTGTGAAGAATTATGGCAAGGACATTCTTGATGTGGCAATCCATATCTTAAATTCCTTTTGGCCTGATGAAGATACTCCGAAAGGGACCGCAGATCTCACTGCCAAGTTGATGGAGTGCGAAACCCAACTTGATCTTTGGAGGGAGTCTGCTGGTCGCGCCGGAGCTGAAACCGTTCTCCACTACGTGCTTACGTGGTATGAGAAAATCAATGTCAATCTTCTTGAGCGGATGCGCACTGGGTCAAGGTGGTCCAATGATCCGGATTGGATAGCTCGGCGCAAGGCTTGTGCTCACCGCCTCATTCAGTATGCCCCTATCCATCAATGGAATGAGGGACCAAGCTTCCTTGGCACCGCCGACGATGAAAATGCCGAAGATGATTCGGGTGATGACGAAGAGGACGACACCTCGGACGTCGAGGAAAGTGAAGATGATGCTGAAGCCGAAGCTGGAGCTGCACTCGCTGGCGCAGAATTACCTCCTCCTGCTGCTCCTTGAGCGAAAACACTTTAAAGTTTATCAGATCCCCGGTATGCCGGGTGCAATTGTATTAAGCACATAAGTGATATTTTGCTACTAAGTTTTTGTGCTGGATTAACTTGGGCATAGTCCCCGAGTTTCAATTTCTTGTTTCTCCAATTTCTTGGCTCAGCTCGTGTCCACCTTGGTTCGGTTTTATGACTTACGAGTCCGAGTTTCAAAAATTGACTGAACAATACTTGGAAACTTTAGGATTAGCTCAAAATAATTCTGTGTGGTAAATAAAAGGTAAACCCAATGTTAGTCCGAATAATAAACGTTGGCTTGATTAAGTTTCTTTCCTTAGTCGTTTTTCATCTGCTACGCAATTCCAAACTTGTTCTCTTGCTTGCCATGAAGCCAAATCTTGTTGGACAGCAGCAAGTCGAAGAGTTGGGTTTTTGGTGCTCACACACTACTAATCCGACTTAGATAGAAGCAACTTACGCCAGCCGACATATAAATAATTAATACAGAAGACAACAAATATTATTAAGGCAGTCCCCGAGTTACTGCTCGAGGTGCCAACATTTCATTGATAAGCTCATTGTCGGCATACATACCGACATATGAGAGACTCGGATACATACAGTTCTTTGCTAAGTGTAGAAAGGACGAAGTAGAGTTACATTCCAGGGACGCTTAGATGCCTCGCCGGACCTGTCCGCCTTGTTCTTCTCCTGCGGTTTTGCATCTATGAGATAGTATGAGTCATTGTGCAATGCTTTGCTCACAATGAATGGCCCTTCCCATGGGGGGATAACTTATGCATGCCGGCAGTACGTTGTACCAACCGGAGTACCAGATCACCTTCCCGGAAAACTCGGGGGTTTACTTTCCAGCTATGATAGCGTCAGAGATTTTGCTGATATATGGCGGACGCCAATTCTCTCGCTTCTTCCAGCAGATCAACATCATTTTGCCGGGCTTCTTGCACTTCGGCTTCTGTGTATTGGGTGACCCTAGGCGAGTCATGCTCTATGTCGGCTGGTAATACTGCTTCTGCCCCATATACCAGAAAGAATGGCGTATAGCCTGTTGATCGATTTGGAGTTGTTCCTAAACTCCATAGTACCGCTGGTAGTTCTTCTATCCAGCACCCCGCTGATCTTTGCAGCGGCTCAATGAGCCGGGGTTTTATCCTAGATAACACTAATCCATTGGATCTCTCCACTTGCCCGTTCGATGCGGGGTGGGCTACCGAGGCAACGTCTAGCCGGATCTTCTTATCTCGGCAGAAACGTGCAAATGCTCCTTCAGCAAAATTTGTGCCATTTTCTGTTATTATACTGTGAGGATAACCGTATCTCAAGATGACATCTTTGAGGAATGTTACGGCAGTAGCTCCATCAAATTTTCTTATTGGCTTCACCTCAATCCATTTCATAAATTTGTCAACCATGACCAAGATGTGGGTCATGTTCCCTCTTGCTGGTTTAAACGGGCCAACCATATCCAAACACCATATGGAAAATGGCCAGGTAATTGGTATGGTCTTGAGTTCCGACATTGGCGTATGTGTCTTAGTAAAATATCTTTGACAACCATTGCACTTTCTTACCAGATCCTCTGCTCGTTCCAAGGCACTTGGCCAGAAAAACCCATGGCGGAAAGCTTTTGGTACCAAGGCTCTGGACGAGGCATGATGCCCACATTCCCCTTGATGTATATCTCGGAGGATGTCAAGTCCTTCTTCCGGGTCAACACATCGCTGGAGAACGTTTGTCACACTCCTTTTGTATAGCTCGGAATTGATGATCGTGTATGCTTTTGCTCTCCTTCGAGTTTGCCTGGAAAGAACCTCCTCAGCGGGTAAGGTTCCATCCTTCAGGAATTGAAATATGGGCAGTGCCCAAGCTAGTATAGCTCGCACTGGGAACACATCCTCATCAATTTCCATCTGATCCACTGGCATAACTTCCACCGGATCACGCTGCACAGTCCCCGGGTCTTGTGGAGCAGTCCCCGGGTTTGCCAAGGCAGTCTCCGGGTTTGCCGAGACAGTCCACGGGTCAATGTCCATGGGCACAGCCTCCGACTCCGAATTTTTCGGGATATAAATTGACTTGGATTTTGGGGATGGCCTGATAGATGGTTTTCTGAGGTGTTCTAATGCTACACCCGGTGGAATTGCTTGTCGGGTTGATCCGACTTCGACAATATGTCGGCAGCCTCATTTTCCACCCGGGGTACATGGTGAAATTCGCATCCCTCAAAGTAACCAGATATCTTCTGCACATGGAATCTGTATAATGCCATGTTTGCATCCAAATCATCCCATTGTCCGGAGACTTGCTAGACTACGAGATCAGAGTCACCGAAGCACTGGATCCGAGGTATTCCAATTTCTTTTTCCACTTTGAGCCCATGCACAAGTGCCTCATATTCTGCAACATTGTTTGATTCAGTGAAGTGGATCTGCAGCACATATTTCAGATGGTCCTTCTTGGGTGAGGTAAGCACAACTCTAGCGCCTAACCCGGTTTTTGTTTTTGACCCGTCAAATTGCATCCTCCAGTAGTTCGGATCTGGCAATGGTGGCTCATACTGCACCTCGGCCCAATCCACAAAAAAGTCCGCCATAGCCTGAGATTTGATTGCTTCTCTTCTGTCATATTGTGGTGCATAGGGGGCTAGCTCAATTGCCCATTTTGCAATCCTGCCACTCGCATCCTTGTTACTCATTATCTCGGATATAGGAGCTTCACATATTACTTTGATGGGGTGCTCCTCAAAATATTGTTTTAGCTTCTTAGCCGACATGTACACGCCATAAACTACCTTCTGATAATGAGGATAGTTGTCCTTTAATGCAGATAATACCTTGCTTAGGTAATACACTAGCCTTTACACTGACTTACCCACTTCGTCGCGCTCTACCACAATTACTGCACTTACAACTCGGTTGGTTGCGGATATATAGAGCAACATTGGCTCCTTTGATAGTGGAGAGGCTAACACTGGTGCAGTGGCTAACATCTTCTTTAATTGGATAAAGGCTTCATTGGCCTGTGGCGTCCAAATGAACTTGTCCGACTTTTTCATGAGTTGATAGAGAGGCAGTGCCTTTTCTCCCAACCGACATACAAACCGACTTAAGGATGCCAGGCAACCAGTGAACTTCTGGACATCGTTAAGACACTTCGTCAGTTCCATTCGCTCTATGGCCTAGATTTTAGTTGGATTGACTTCGATACCTCGGCTTCGTTAAAATCCGAGTAATTTTCCAGCCAGGACACCGAAGGTGCATTTCTCCAGGTTAAGCTTCATTCGGACACCGAAGGTTCGCGAATGTCTGCCTGATATCGTCAAGGAGCGTTTTTCTTTCCTTGGTCTTGATAACAACATCATCCACATATACCTGCATATTTTGACCAATTTGGTCATGTAAAAATTTATGCATACATCTTTGGTACATTGCGACTGCATTACATAAACCAAAGGGCATGGTGCGATAGCGATAAGCCCCATACGGGGTGATAAACACAGTCTTTATTTGATCACTTGGGTTCAAAGGTATCTGGTGGAAAGCAGAATATGCATCAATGAATGACAACAGTTCACACCCAGTAGTGGAATCAATGACCTGGTCTATTCTTGGCAGTGGGAATGGATCTTTTGGACACGCCTTATTCAGGTTTGTGTAATCAATACACATGCGCCAAAACACTGCCACGTTCGGATCATCTTTCTTCTTCTCCACCAGCACCGGATTAGACAGCCAATCCGGGTAAAGTACTTCCATGATAAATCCAGCAGCCAACAACCGAGCTATCTCATCTCCTATGATATTTCTCCTGTCTTTGGCGAAGCGGCAGAGAGGTTGCTTCATCGGCTTTGCTCCGGGTCTCACATTCAAAGAGTGCTCGGCCAACTCCCTCGGAACACCTTGCAAGTCTTGTGTGGACCAGCAAAAATATCCCGACTCTCACGGAGGAAGTTGACGAGCTCGCTTTCCTATTTGTCATTTAAGCCGGCACCAATTATTACGGTGTGCTCTGGGAACATATCATCAACATGTACTTTTTTGGTATCTTTTGTCGCTTGGAATGAGACACTACCATGCGGGTTACTCAACACCGGCATATACTGCTGCGCAGATTGAGCGAATGCCGCCACCTCCTGGATCTTTCTCTTCTCTTGCGCAATCACGAGTGACTCGTCCAGGTTAGACCCGGCTGACGCGCACTCAATGGAACGTCGGAAATCACCAGCTATGGTAATCACACCATTTGGCCCGGGTATTTTCATCTTCAAGTAACTGATGTGACAACTTGCCACGAACTTGTTCAGTGCTGGCCTACCGAGCAACGCGTGATACGCACTCTCCAAATTCACAACCTCGAACTCCAAATTCTTAGTCCGGCAGTTATCTCTTATGCCGAACAATACGTCAACCCGGACCTTGCCTATGGGCTCACAAGAAATGCCTGGCACAATGCCATGGAAAGTTGTCCTTGTAGCTTGGAGCATGTTCTCCGAGATACCCAACTTGCGCATCGTGTCCACATACATGATGTTGATGCTACTAACATTGTCAATTAGCAACTTTGAGAACCCCACATTGATGTTAGGCCCAATGAATGTCGGATCCAACACCAGCGCAAATGAACCAGGACTAGGCATAAGCTTCGGATGATCTTTCATGCTGCAGGTAATCTCCTGATCCGACCAAGGCATATACCTCTATAGCATAATAATTGGCTAACAATGGTTATGCTACTTGGTCTAGTAAGATATTGGATACTTCCTATATACAATTGTGCATCATAATTATATCATGCTCATGTCATCATGCCACCTTGCATTTGAGCATCATATAAAACCCTTTTCTTTTGGTTCTTCTCTCATATGCATTATTAATTGTATTTGCCTCTTGATATTGTATTTGGTAACTAATATATTGTTTAAATGCCCAAGTTGAGTTGGGGACATATCTTTTGTTCAACTCCATCACCTTTCTTTTCACCACCTTATAATTCCACCATTCCATTTTCCCATGGGCTTTTAATTTTCTTTTGGTCTTATTCTAGCTCATGTGGGATGGGATGGATCCAATTCTAATTTCTTTTACTTGGCCTTTATTCCAGTTTTTGGGAATGTATAAGAAGAATTCCATGTTAATATTATTGTTTTCACAAGAATAAAACACGGCATTAATTATTTTGCATGGGACATGCAAGAGTACCACCACCTCTAGCCATTTGCTTTTCTCTTGGTTTAAGTGGTTCTTTCCTTATGGAATCATCTCCATCTCTCCACCATCCCCATGATCTCATCAACACCATTATTTTTCTTCATGCATGATCATATGAGAAACTATCCACATTGCTTTTCTTTTCTCCTTTACACTTGCCCATGTCATGATCATGCATTTTTTTAATCCGTACACTCCCTCACCCCCTTCATCTTGACTTGATCTTTAAGCTTGTGTTAGAAACCTAAAATTCTAAACCAAACCCTAACACCTACCCTCTCTCCTCAAACTCTAATCTTTCTTAACTAAACCCTAACCCTTAACCTCTCTCCCTCCCTCTCTCTCTCTACAATGCTGGCCCCACCTAGCCACCCTCTCTCCCTGGTCCCACACCTCAGCTACCCCATGTACCCCCACTCCTAACCCTAGCCCTAGATCACCCGAGCCTCCCCTATCCTCTCTCTTTATCTCTCATTGCCGGGCATGCCCCACCCGAACCTGCCCCGTCTTGCTCTCTACCTGGCCCACCTGCCATGCCTGCCCTGCCCTAGGTCGAGCCCCAGCTCGAGCACGCGAGGAGGAGGGTGAAAAGGTGGCCGAAGCCACCTTTATCTACCCCGAGCCCCCACAGGCCTCTCCTCCCTCCCTCTCGCTTTACCTCCTTCCTCACGCCTTCTGGCATCGCCCAGATCCGCCCTAGAGCCCCTGCCTCTCCCCTTTTTCCTCTCCACCGACGCCGTCTACCTCTCGCTGGTCCCCGCCAGTACCACCGGCGTCTCTTCGTTCAGGCCAGCACGCGCGTCGTGGAGGTGGTCGAGGAGACCAAGGAGGCTCCCCTGCTTCACCCTGGACGCGCCATCGAGGAAGAGGAGCACCAGAACCGCCGGAACCAGCGCCGCCCCGACGAAACCCTAGATCTCCGGCCGCCAGCCTCGTTGTCGATCGGCTGCACCCCACGTCGATCCGAGCCCTCCGTCGAGCCCGCGTTGAGCCCCTGTACCTCCCAGACAACCCCATCTTCGCCGTCGTCGTCTAGCTGCGTCGGACCTTACACCGAATGCCCTCGGTGCGCCGTGAGTCGCTGGTGTCTGCGAGTTTTCCGCGCCTCATAGAGCCTTACCTAGCCGCGTTACTCCCTCCTGTCAACTCCCATGTCCTACCGCACTGGTCGCCGCCGCTGAGCGCTAGTACGAGGTCCCGAGTTCGATTCCCCGTTCCGCGCCGCGCGCAGATCTGCCGCCAGACGGTGGAGAAGATCCACAGTACCGCGGCCTCGTTTTGCAATTACCCCCTGTTTCTTTTACCGCTCAACCCGCGCCCCTCGCGGCCCCACCTACCAGCCACTGCGTGCTATTTGCAGAAAGGCACTCCAGTTTTCGAAGCCTCAACCCGCGCTCCATCTCGCTCCCCACCTGTCAGTCTCTGCGAGTCCCACCACTGGCACATGGGCCCTAGCCCGCCGGCCTCGCCTGTCAACCGCAGCAGCTAGGTAAGCCCGCGGTGTAAAAAGATTTTTTGCGCGCTGCGTCGCCAGTTAGACCGGCCCCACCCGTCAGCGACTATGGCTAGGTTCGGCTGAGTGCAAAAAGTTTTTCCGTTTATCTGTTTTATTAAACTTTTCTAGAAAATTGTTTAAATTCAAATTCAAATCAGATTTTTAAATAACTTTTAAAATACAAATCCAAATAATACATATGATATATGTTTTTGAATCAAAAAATGTGAGGAATTCAAATATGCCATTCAAAATATAAATTGAGCAATTTAAATTTTCGAGATGATTAAAATTACAATAAAATGCTCTTTTCCTTAATAAATTAATAACTTTAATTCTATAACTCCAAACTTGTCAATAATATGTCTAAATAGATCAGCGCGACGAGCATGTTCTATCTAAGCAGTCCTTGTTCTGAATTGAAGCATGCATCATGTCATTATTAAAAATATGAACTGTTTATGGCAATAAAATTGGACTAAATAAATAATAAAATGCTTTATTCTTGCACCTCACACCTCACAATGCCATGCTACTTTAATAGCATGTAAATTGTGCATCATTCATCATGGCATGCTTGTTTGCTTGTTTGCTTGTTTGCTTGTCGCATTTTAATTCATATGCTTGTGCACTTTATTTATGTTGGCTCTTGTTTGTTTGGTTCTTCTTCGAATAGACGCCCAACAGGAGAATTACCAGGAATCACAGGAGTACTACCCAGATCTATCTCTGGCTTCAACTGAGCTCCCAGGCAAGCACTACCACATGCTTGCAGACATATAGTACCTATTGCCTCTATCTTATTCTTGCATCATTGAGTCACGATTGCATTAAATTGAATCCCAAGTACTGCATAGCCTTTACTTTTAAACCCCACCGAAGCTTGTTCCTCCATCCCATGAGCCATTACTACAGGAGTTGTTTGAGCCATGTGAGTCGTAGAAAAGCATGTGTAGGGTATGTGAGTGTCTGATGAATAACGAGGTACCTAAACAACTGAACCTGAGTAGTAATGGGATAACTAATGAAAGAGGCACCGGTGAGCAATATCTGCTATTTGGTTTTTCATGCTCACTTGTGTCCCGTAGGACCCCGAGTACTTGATTCCTGTTCCTTGACTATTCGCACTATCCACATCCGGGAGGCCTTATGGACCCCCCCTGAGCCAGAGCTTGATTCATTCTTATTTCTTGGGGCCACAATTAGTTTGGGGCTTTATTACTACATGTTACTGTTTTATTAAGATTGTGCGTGGAGCACCTGTACTGTTTTGGACTGTGACACGTTTTCGCTGTATCGAAAAGCCCAGTCTCATTTTTGGGTTCCCAGTCATTTACCGCCGTCCACACAAACCTTGGGTCCGTCTTGGAGCCGGCCAACTTCGTTGTGGGTAGCTTAATGGGGTGCCCCCCTGAGATATTTCTGAATCCTGTGATCTCTTTGTCGTGAATGCCTTGTTGGGTTTTGAGTTGGTTTTTCCAAGGTTGATCGAGTGTGTGTTGCTATTCGTGCACCCCTGCAGGGTAAATCTTTCTGAAAGCCATGTCCGCGGTTATGGATGACTTGGAGCACAGTTTCTCGATCATAGACAAGTATAACTAAAGTACCGCTTTTAATTTGATTAAGTACTTGACTAGTAAATAGTGCAATACTCATGGAATGGTTAATAAAACTGCCAACGGATGATGGGGGTTGTTTGTCCGCTTCCTCGTTGGTAAGCGAGGAGGACGATGGATCTGTTAATTATATTGTTATAACTGTTGTTCTTAATTCACGGACATCCGTCTATCATTGGTTAGGGGGATGGTTAGCGAGTATCTATAGAATTGTTAGATATTATCTTTTGCTGCAATTGCGTCACCCCAGGTTGTGTCCCCGTTAGTGGCATAAAGACTTGCTGAGTACCCCTAGGGTCTCACATGATAAATTGTTTGATTCAGATGAACAGGTGTATTCGCAAGATGGATACTGGGTGGAGGAGACAGATGATGTTGGCAACGATCACTCGGTGTAGAGATTTCGGGAACGGGGATCCGTGAGATCTTTGGGCAGGATGTGTTTATTTATGTGGCATCTTATGCCGATTTGCTTCTTATCCGTACTCAGATCTTGTTTTCCGCTTCTGCCTGATACTCTGATGTTTGTTGTATGAGGAGCTATCCTAAATTATTATCTCTATCTAGGATATTTGAATCTTGCCGTATGGTGTTGCAATATTTCTATTTCTTTTAGATGGAATGGCTCTGAGGACTGTTGTATGTGGTTTGTATACATACTCGTTTGTGTATGTAGTTGATCCCTTCGCCTGCCGATTACGCCGCTCGTTCTTGTCCCGATGTTCTGAAAGTGGTTAGGACGGCCGAAATGTCTAACGTGAGTGGCCCTAGGCCCCATCGTACTATTTTAACCACTTTCGATTATACAGGCATGTAACTAAGAGCATAATTCACCGAGGTAGTTACAATTGGTATCAGAGCCATCCCGCCCTTCAGGGTCTGAGCCAAAATGGTCGTTGTCAGTCTAGCAAATAGTTTTGGTAGTTATGTATACTAGGGAAAAACAAACGTGAGAGTAGGACTGCTTCCATTTTTCTTCTTACCCACCCACCCACCCTTTTTCTGGTAAGGAAGTGTAACGTTTTCAATCCTCTTCTAAAAATTCAAACTAGGATTCACGTGTTCTGGGTTCCGTAGTACCATAGGTTGTGTGTGTGTGTGTGTGTGAATTCCTTGTCTATCTGTTGCATCCAAATGTTATCACTATCTGCCTTTGGTTATCAACTGTTGGTACATTCCATACCGATAGGCCTTTGTAAACCGACGCGATCTATTCTGATTCGTTGTATACCGATGCGATCTATCTTACTCTTTGTTATCCGACGTTATCTTGTTTGGGGTGTTCGTTTCCGTAGTTACTAATCTCTAGGTTCATCTAAAGAAGAAGGTGTTGGGATATGTGTTTTACTAATTCATGTGCGGAGTAATGATTCGAGTGCGGGATGGAGTCGCGACCATACCACTACTTTTATCATTTGCTCTTGTCTGTTGAACTAGTAGAGTTACTAATCTTGATTCGTGAAGTGGTTTTGCGCATATAGTGGTATTTTAATGCCGAAATTTGCGGAAAATTTTTCTTTGTTAGTTTGTGTACCACACTCCTTGTTCAGTCGTGTGCGTAATGCTTAATATCTTCGAGTGCCTTGAACTTTGTTGATATTTTAATATCATCTCAGTGAATTGCATCCTTTAATCTTGGTTAATTCCATTTTGGTACTATTTTGGATTATTATCATTCTCCATTATAGTACTGACTTGTGTTTTATATCAATCACAGGATGGCACCACCATGCCGTTCTGAGGAGGACATACCACCTGAACTAGGGGATGCTTTGGCAAGTATTGCAAATGCTTTGGGCACTATGCAGCAGAACCAACAGCGCTTCGAGGAAAGTGTCAGGAGGAATGAGTTTGTTCCGCTACCTCCACCTCCCAAGCGAGGAGACATCAAGAGTTTTCTCAAGTTCAACCCACGCCAATTTGAGGTGTCTGATCAGCAACTTGATGGGGATGATTGGCTTCGTGAAGTGTCAAGGTTGCTGATGACTGCGGATGTTCCCGGGCAAGAATGGGTCAAATGTGCCACTCACCTTCTGAAGGGAGATGCAGCTCTGTGGTGGGAAAATTACCTCAAGGCAGATCTCTCTGGTTTTCAGCCTACTTGGGAGCAATTCACTGCTGCTTTCAAAGAGCAATATCTGTTAGAAATTGTCATGGAAAGGATGAAGGAAGTGTTTCTCAACCTCAAGCAGGGCACTGACAATGTCAATACCTACATCAGAAACTCCATGAACCTTTCTCGTTATGGTGGCGATGAGATCTCTGATGACAAGAAGAAGCAAAAGAGGTTCCGGCAAGGCCTCAATGCTTCCATCAAATATGCAATCACTCATGCAAGGCCGGCGTCTTTTCTGGAACTCCAACACACAGCTCTGCAGGAAGAAGCAAGTAGGCAAGTGTTTGAGGAGTCAAAGAAACATAGCCGTGATACAACAAGTTCTTCTGCTATGATAGCTCTTTCTAAGCGTCGTGTCTGGGTTCCTAACACCCCACCGTCGCTCCCTGCTCCACCATGACCGTCAAGTTACGCAGCAAGGCCACCAAACTCCTTCACTGCGGCTCCCAAGGGCTGTAACCACAACTACCTTGGAGCACCTGGCGGAGTCCCTAGCTACGTTGCTCCACGTCCACCTGGTGCTTTCTATACTTGTGGAAACACTAGGCATCAGCACTAGAATTGTCCTATGAACAACAAAGCTCTTCCACCACCACCTCCAAGACCTGCGGCAAGTTCTTCTATGGTTCGTGCACCTCCACCTCGGGCTCTCAACATCAACACTAAGCCTGGGTCTACGGTTGCTCGTGCCAACGGTGTCAACGCCGCTCAAGCTGAGCATGCACGTGGAGTTGTGATGGGTATGCTTCCTGTTAACTCAGTTCTTGCACGAGTTTTGTTTGATTCTGGTGCTTCGCATTCTTTTGTTTCCCAGCAGTTTGCGCATGAGCAAGATCTGGCTATGGTTCCTTTATTACATCGTCTTGTGGTACAATCTCCTGGGTCAAACATGAGGGCTGCTCATATCAGCCATGGCAATCAAATTGAGATTGGTGGCTCTTCGTTTCCGGCTTCCTTGATTATTCTGGGCAATTCTGATATTGATGTTATCTTGGGCATGGATTGGTTAATAGCAAATGCAGCTGTGATTGATTGTGCTGAACGTTTGGTTTCTCTGAAAACTCCTGAAGGCCATATAGTCTATTCTCCAAGTCTGACTCCTGCAATTCAGCTTTATTCTTTGGCAACTCTGAATGATGATGCTATGGAAGGTATTCAGAGTGTTCCTGTAGTCTGTGAGTTCCCAAATGTCTTTCCCGAAGATTTGCCAGGTATGCCTCCGGATCGTGAGGTTGAGTTTGTCATTGAACTTGAACCTGGTACCGCTCCTATTTCCAAGCGGCCTTATAAAATGGGTCCTGCTGAGTTGGCTGAACTCAAACGTCAGCTTGATGAACAAGAGAAGTTGGGTTTCATTCAGCACTATACTTCTTCTTGGGGTAGTCCAACCATCTTTGTGAAGAAACGAGACAAGACTGGTAGACATTGTGTTGACTATCGGGCACTCAATGCTAAAACCATCAAGAATAAATATCCCCTTCCGCGGATTAATGATCTCTTCGATCAGCTAGCTGGAGCTGTGGTATTCTCTAAACTTGATTTGAGAAGTGGTTATCATCAAATCAAGATTCACAAGGAAGATGTTCCTAAAACAGCTTTCACCACCCGCTATGGCCTGTACGAGTACACGGTCATGTCTTTCGGCCTCACCAACGCACCTGCCACCTTCTCGAGGCTTATGAACTCGGTTTTCATGGAGTATCTTGATAAGTTCGTTGTGGTCTATCTGGATGACATTCTAGTCTATTCGAAGTCTAAAGAAGAACATGAAGAACACCTTCGTTGTGTCCTAAACAAGCTTCGTGAGAACCCCCTGTATGCAAAGTTCTCCAAGTGTGAGTTTTGGCTGCCTCAAGTCACCTACCTTGGTCACGTCATCTCTGCCAAGGGCATTGCCGTCAACCCAGAAACTATTAAGACAATTATGGACTGGCTTCCACCCATAAATGTAAAAGAAGTCCGGAGTTTCCTTGGTTTGGCCAGTTACTGTCGTCGCTTCGTTCAAAACTTCTCAAAGATTGCGAAGCCTCTTACCGATCTCCTCATGAAAGGCAAGAAATACCTTTGGACTCCTGCATGTCAAGCAAGCTTTGAAACACTCAAAGAGAAGCTCACTTCCACACCAGTCTAAGTTCCTCCAGATACATCAAAGCCTTTCCAGATATTCTGTGACGCCTCATTGCAAGGATTGGGTGCGGTCCTTATGCAAGAAAAACAAGTTCTTGCTTATGCATCTCGTCAGTTAAAGACGCATGAGATCAACTATCCTACACATGACCTCGAACTCGCAGCAGTTGTCTTTGCTTTGAAAGTATGGAGGCATTACTTGCTTGGCAACCGTTGTGAGATCTTTTCTGATCACAAGAGTCTGAAGTATATCTTCACACAGTCTGATCTCAACCTTCGTCAGAGGAGGTGGACTGAAACAATCAATGATTTCGATTTGACCATCAACTACACTCCGGGAAAAGCTAATGTCATGGCCGATGCTCTCAGCCGAAAAGCTTATGTCAACAATCTCATGGTAGAAGAACAACAGCCTCTCTTGTGCGAGGAATTCCGCAAGTTAAACCTTGAAATTATGGATCAAGGGTATCTTCTGAACCTTCTAGCAACACCTCTCTTGGAAAAAAAAGTTTGTTCCATTCAACTTGGTGATCCTTACACTAAAAAGATCATCTCCAACATTCAGCTTCCAAAGTATGAGTCTTTCCATGTTGACGACCAAGGAACTCTTTTCTTTGAACACCGGATGTTTGTTCCGAACTACCCGGGTTTAAGAGAGCAAGTTCTCAAGGAGGCGCATGATTCTGTTCTTTCTATCCACCCTGGCAGCACTAAGATGTACATGGACTTGAAAACACAATATTGGTGGCCTGGTTTGAAACGATATTGTGCCAAGTATGTCTCGGAGTGTGATGTTTGTCGCAGAGATAAAGTTGTCCATCAGAAACCTTCCGGTCTTCTACAGCCATTGAAGCCTCCGGAATGGAAATGGGAGAAAGTAGAGATGGATTTCATCACTGGTTTTCCAAGGTCGCAGAAGGGCAACAATGCAATTTTTTTGTCATTGGCAGGCTTTCTAAAGTAGCTCACTTCTTTCCAGTCAAGGAAACAATTTCTGCAATTCAGTTGGCGGAGCTCTATATCAATAGAATCGTCTCTCTGTATGGAGTTCCTCTTGAGATCAG
This sequence comes from Avena eriantha, assembly GCA_910589775.1. Taxonomy (NCBI): domain Eukaryota; kingdom Viridiplantae; phylum Streptophyta; class Magnoliopsida; order Poales; family Poaceae; genus Avena; species Avena eriantha. The sequence continues at coordinate 382,432,616 of OU342744.1, forward strand.
TTCAGACCGTGGAAGCATCTTCACTTCCAAGTTCTGGGAAGTTTCCAAAATGCTTTGGGAACAAAATTAAACTTCAGCACAGCTTACCACCCTTAGTCGCAAGGACAAGTTGAAAGGATCAATCAGATTCTGGAAGATATGCTCCGTGCTTGCGTTATCTCTTTCGGCATGAAGTGGGAAGAATGTCTTCCTTATGCTGAATTCTCTTACAACAACAGCTTCCAGAAAAGTATAAAGATGGCACCATTTGAGGCTCTCTATGGTCGCAAATGTAGAACTCCGATTGGTTGGTCGGGCGCAGGTGAAAGAATATTGTTTGGCCGCGACATTGTGACCCAAGCGGAAGAGAAAGTTCACATCATTCCTGAAAACCTGAAGATTGCTCAAAGTCGCCAGAAGAGCAATTACGACAGAAAGCACAGGGACATGGGGTATGTCCCTGGTGATCTCGTTTACCTTCGTGTCACTCCCATGAGAGGCACGCACCGCTTTGGTATCGAAGGAAAGCTGGCTCCTAGATACATCGGTCCTTTCAAAATTCGTGGAAGAAGAGGAGAAGTTGCTTATGCTCTTGAGCTCCCTGAACAACTCAAGGTCCATGATGTTTTCCACATCTCTCAACTCAAGAAGTGCTTCAAGGATCCCGGTAGGACCGTGGACCATGTACTCATCAATCTCCAAGAAGATCTGTCTTATCAAGAACACCCCATAAAAATTCTTGAAGTCGCAGATAGAAGGACTCGCAACAAGTCCATCAAGTTCGGCAAGGTGCAGTGGTCGCTCCATTCCGTTGATGAAGCCACTTGGGAACGTGAAGATGAGCTCCGTGCCAAGTATCCTACCCTCTCCGAGTCTTATTCTTCTTCCTAGAATCTCGGGGCGAGATTCCTGTTTAGTGGGGGAGAGTTGTAGCATCCCAATTGTCTAACAATGGTTATGCTACTTGGTCTAGTAAGATATTTGCTACTTCCTATATACAATTGTGCATAATAATTATATCATGCTCATGTCATCATGCCACCTTGCATTTGAGCATCATATAAAAACCTTTTCTTTTGGTTCTTCTCTCATATGCATTATTAATTGTATTTGCCTCTTGATATTGTATTTGGTTACTAATATATTGTTTAAATTCCCAAGTTGAGTTGGGGGCATATCTTTTGTTCAACTCCATCACCTTTCTTTTTACCACCTTATAATTCCACCATTCCATTTTCCCATGGGCTTTTAATTTTCTTTTGGTCTTATTCTAGCTCATGTGGGATGGGATGGATCCAATTCTAATTTCTTTTACTTAGCCTTTATTCCACTTTTTGGGAATGCATAAGAAGAATGCCATGTTAATATTATTGTTTTCACAAGAATAAAACACGGCATTAATTATTTTGCATGGGCCATGCAAGAGTACCACCACCTCTAGCCATTTGCTTTTCTCTTGGTTTAAGTGGTTCTTTCCTTATGGAATCATCTCCATCTCTCCGCCATCCCCATGATCTCATCAACACCATTAATTTTCTTCATGCATGATCATATGAGAAACTATCCACATTGCTTTTCTTTTCTCCTTTACACTTGCCCATGTCATGATCATGCATTTTTTTAATCCCTACACTCCCTCACCCCCTTCATCTTGACTTGATCTTTAAGCTTGTGTTAAAAACCTAAAATTCTAAACCAAACCATAACACCTACCCTCTCTCCTCAAACTCTAATCTTTCTTAACTAAACCCTAACCCTTAACCTCTCTCCCTCTCTCTCTCTCTACCATGCTGGCCCCACCTAGCCACCCTCTCTCCCTGGTCCCACACCTCAATTACCCCATCTACCCCCACTCCTAACCCTAGCCCTAGCTCACCCGAGCCTCACCTATCCTCTCTCTTTCTCTCTCACTGCTGGGCATGCCCCACCCGAACCTGCCCCGCCTTGCTCTCTACCTGGCCCACCTGCCATGCCTGCCCTGCCCCAGGTCGAGCCCCAGCTCGAGCACGCGAGGAGGAGGGTGAAAAGGTGGCCGAAGCCACCTTTATCTACCCTGAGCCCCACAGGCCTCTCCTCCGTCCCTCTGCTTTACCTCCTTCCTCACGCCTTCTGGCATCACCCAGATCCGCCCCAGAGCCCCTGCCTCTCCCCTCTTTCCTCTCCACCGACGCTGTCTCCCTCTCGCGGGACCCCGCCAGTACCACCGGCATCTCTTCGTTCCGGCTAGCACGCGCGTCGTGGAGGTGGTCGAGGAGACCAAGGAGGCTCCCCTGCTTCACCCTGGATGCGCCATCGAGGAGGAGGAGCACCAGAACCGCCAGAACCAGCGCCGCCCCGACGAAACCCTAGATCTCCGGCCGCCAGCCTCGTCGTTGATCGGCTGCACCCAACCTCGATCCGAGCCCTCCGTCGAGCCCGCGGTGAGCCCCTGTACCACCCAGACAACCCCATCTTCGCCGTCATCGTCTAGACGTGCCGGACCTTACACCGAACGCCCTCGGTGCGCCATCAGTCGCTGGTGTCTGCGAGTTTTCCGTGCCGCATAGAGCCTCACCTAGCCGCATTACTCCCTCCTATCAACACCCATGTCCTACCGCACTGGTTGCCACCACCAAGCGCTAGTCCTAGGTCCCGGGTTCGAGTCCCCGTTCCGCGCCGCGCATAGATCTGCAGCCAGACGGTGGAGAAGATCCACAGTACCGCGGCCCCGTTTTGCAATTACCCCCTGTTTCTTTTACGGCTCAACCCGCACCCCTCGCGACCCCACCTGCCAGCCACTGCGTGCTATTTGCAGAAAGGCACTCCAGTTTTCAAAGCCTCAACCCGCGCTCCAGATCGCTCCCCACATGTCAGTCTCGGTGAGTCCCACCACTGGCACATGGGCCCTAGCCTGCTGGCCCCGCCTGTCAACCGCAGCAGCTAGGTAAGCCCGCGGTGTAAAAAGATTTTCCGCGCGCTACGTCGCTAGTCAGACCGGCCCCACCCGTCAGCGACTGTGGCTAGGTTCGGCTAAGTGCAAAAAGTTTTTCCGTTTATCTGTTTTATTAAACTTTTCCAGAAAATTGTTTAAATTCAAATTCAAATCAGATTTTTAAATAACTTTTAAAATACAAATCCAAATAATACATATGATATATGTTTTTGAATCAGAAAAATGTGAGGAATTCAAATATGCCATTCAAAAAATAAATTGAGCAATTTAAATTTTCGAGATGATTAAAATTACAATAAAATGCCCTTTTCTTTAATAAATTAATAACTTTAATTCTATAACTCCAAACTTGTCAATAATATGTCTAAATTGATCAGCGCGACGAGCCCGTTCTATCTAAGCAGTCCTTGTTCTGAATTGAAGCATGCATCATGTCATTATTAAAAATATGAACAGTTTATGGCAATAAAATTTGACTAAATAAATAATAAAATGCTTTATTCTTGCACCTCACACCTCACAATGCCATGCTACTTTAATACCATGTAAATTGTGCATCATTCATCATCGCATGCTTGTTTGCTTGTCGCATTTTAATTCATATGCTTGTGCACTTTATTTATGTTGGCCCTTGTTTGTTTGGTTCTTCTTTGAATGGACGCCCAGCAGGAGAATTACCAGGAATCACAGGAGTACTACCCAGATCCATCTCTCGCTTCAACTGAGCTGCCAGGCAAGCACTACCACATGCTTGCAGACATATAGTACCTATTTCCTCTATCTTATTCTTGCATCATTGAGTCGCAATTGCATTAAATTGAATCCCAAGTACTGCATAGCCTTTACTTTTAAACCCCACTGAAGCTTGTTCCTCCATCCCATGAGCCATTACTACAGGAGTTGTTTGAGCCATACGAGTCGTAGAAAAGCATGTGTAGGGTATGTGAGTGTCTGATGAATAACGAGGTACCTAAACAACTGAACCTGAGTAGTAATGGGATAACTAATGAAAGAGGCACCGGTGAGCAATATCTGCTATTTGGTTTTTCATGCTCACTTGTGTCCTGTAGGACCCCGAGTACTTGATTCCTGTTCCTTGACTATTCGCACTATCCACATCCAGGAGGCCTTATGGACCCCCCTGAGCCAGAGCTTGATTCATTCTTATTTCTTGGGGCCACAATTAGTTTGGGGCTTTATTACTATCCTGTACTTATGCCATGTTACTCTTTTATTAAGATTGTGCGTGGAGCACCTGTACTGTTTTGGATCGTGACACGTTTTCGCCGTATCGACAAGCCCAGTCACATTTTCGGGTTCCCAGTCGTTTACCGCCGTCCACACAAACCTTGCGTCCGTCTCGGAGCCGGCCAACTTCGTTGCGGGTTGCTTAATGGGGTGGCCCCCTGAAATATTTCTGAATCCTGTGATCGCTTTGTCGTGAATGCCTCATTGGGTTTTGAGTTGGTTTTTCCGAGGTTGATCGAGTGTGTGTTGCTATTCGTGTACCCCTACAGGGTAAATCTTTCTGAAAGCCGTGTCCGCGGTTATGGACGACTTGGAGCACAGTTTCTCGATCATAGACAAGTATAACTAAAGTACCGCTTTTAATTTGATTAAGTACTTCACTAGTAAATAGTGCAATACTCATGGAATGGTTAATAAAACTGCCAACGGATGATGGGGGTTGTTCGTCCGCTTCCTCGTTGGTAAGCGAGGAGGATGGATTTGTTAATTATACTGTTATAACTGTTGTTCTTAATTCACGGACATCCGTCTATCATTGGTTAGGCGGATGGTTAGCGAGTATCTATAGAATTGTTAGATATTATCTTTTGCTGCAATTGCGTCACCCCAGGTTGTGTCCCCTTTAGTGGCATAAAGACTTGCTTAGTACCCCTAGGGTCTCACACGATAAATTGTTTGATTTAGATGAACAGGTGTATTCGCAAGATGGATACTGGGTGGAGGAGACATATGATGTTGGCAACGATCACTCGGTGTAGAGATTCTAGGAATGGGGATCCGTGAGATCTGTGGGTGGGATGTGTTTATTTATGTGGCATCTTATGCCGATTTGCTTCTTATCCGTACTCGGATCTTGTTTTACGCTTCAGCCTGATACTCTGATGTTTGTTGTATGAGGAGCTATCCAAAATTATTATCTCTATCTAGGATATTTGAATCTTGCCGTATGGCGTTGCAATATTTCTATTTCTTTTAGATGGAATGGCTCTGAGGACTGTTGTATGTGGCTTGCATACATACTCATTTGTGTATGTAGTTGATCCCTTCGCCTGCCGATTACGCCACTCGTTCTTGTCCCGATGTTCTGAAAGTGGATAGGACGGTCGAAAGGTCTACCGTGAGTGGCCCTAGGCCCCACCGTACTATTTTAACCACTTTCGATCATCCAGGCATGTAACTAAGGGCGTAATTCACCGAGGTAGTTACAACCTCGTCACAGCTGGCATTACCGCATTTACTTCCATATGTCGGTGCTACACACTCTTTATGTTTGTCTCTTCTGTGGTGAACAGACAGTAACTCTGATGATGCTCTCTGTACTCATTCCTGCCCTCGTTTCCGGGGTACCTTTGATCCGGTTGATTCTGGTTCTCCACTTGATGCAATGCATCCCTTCTGTCATGGTTGTCATACCTCAGCGGAGGGGGAGGCAACATTAACTGTTGCGTGTTTGCTCCGGAGAGCAATTGCTGCCGGGGTAACTCCTGCCGAGGTTGATCATTCCGAGGTGCCTGAGCATTCCCCGAACCACCTTGTTCTATTTTCCTCCTCTATTCACACTGACGGGTTGTGTCACCCGCTGGGTTACTCGGATTTGGCATGTGGAATTTACACGGCTGATCCAGCATTGCCTCATAGGTATACCTCGGACGGTCCTTCTTTTCTTTCCACTGTTTCTTCTGCTCTAGCATCCATGTTTTCTTGCCATCATTTCTTGGTGTCCATTGCTGTCCTCTAGTTTTCTGACATTGGTTGCTTCCTGCTCCAGGATGATCTTGATTCACAGCCGCAACTTGTTGCGAACTGTACCGGTAATCTGGTCTATCATCTGTTCTTTTACCCCGGTAATCATTTCTCCGGGATGACCCGGCCCCATCTCGCTAATAATACTCCTCGCTTGACTCGTTTGACATGAGCCTAGGCTGCGTCGGATCACCCAAGGCATATGAATCAGCAATTCGGATCATGTTTGCCAATGTAGTTGGCATATCTCTTTGCAACCTTTGCCATAGAATGCTTGCATATCTGCACCCCTAAGCAAACCAAGCTATGGCTTGTGACTCAATTACACCTTCACAAGAGTTCCGCACTGTGCACCAGCGGGTCAGGAATTCCCCGTCTGTCTCATTCGGTCTCTTCTTGCACATCGCTAGTGTCTGTGGCATGTTGGGCCTCTGATACGTGCTTGAGAAATTGCTAACAAACATTTCCTCAAAATCGATCCAACAATTAATACTTCCGGGTGGCAAATTGTTTAGCCATACCCTTGCTGGCCCCTCCAACATCTGAAGTACCTATCTCACAGCCCATCTCAAGTTGCCTGTAGCAATTTTTACAGCGGTTGCATAGTTAATCAACCAATCCTCTGGCTTCGTTCTCCCGTCATATGTCTTAGTGCCTCTAGGTAACTAGAAGTTAGGTACCAGAGGCTCCTTCTTGATCCGGGGCCCAAAACATGCTAGACCCAGGGGACCTTGACACTCAATTTGCTCCGACCTATACAGGCGATCCAGTTTTAACCTGGCGTCATCAGGCATCAAGTTCCTGCTTCCCAATCTTGAACCTATCACGTGATAGTCTGGCTTGGGATACCCAGCATTCACCATTTCCGAATCACCATCATTGTATCTATCCTGATCCTGTGGAGCTGCTGTCTGTTGCATACCTTGGCCGGCACTGCGCTCTTGCTGTGGTATATTCCGCTGCTGCGGTTGATCTACACCTACCGAATTACGCTGTCCGGGATTGCCGTTTTCAGCGTTCCCTTGACAGGCATTGCCTTGGTCGCGGTTACCTCGGCCAGCTTCACCTCTGCTCACACTTCATTGATCCTCATTTCTCTGTACATCTTTTCCTTTCCCTGCCCTTGCTGGGTCATATTGGACTATCTGCTTATTCCTCCTAGCCGAGGTTACTACCTCTTCTCTCCTAGGACCACCATGAGGGGACGATGCAGCTCCAGCGGATTTCTCCGGGTTACAAACCGCCGAATGAACGATCTTGGAGGCCCCTGCTCTCTCTGGGTTAGCCCTGAGCAACTCCTCATTTTGCCTGTTCACGATCCGAACCAACTCATTGACCCTATCTTGCTGTCTTTGACGGGCTTCACCCGTCAGACCTTCTAACTTGGATGCAGCTGCATCTGCTGCTCTGAGGTTCTTTGTTGGGGTACTATACTTCGGCAGCCCCACGGACAGACAGTTTTCAGATCCCTCAATCCTAGTATCACCCTCTTTGTTCATTTTACTTATAAGGTTTCTCCCCTTCACTTTTACAGCATCTACCTTATTTTCCTTTGCGTACTCACGCAATGTCATGTTCAACGACTCCTGAGCCGCGGCTATCTTTTTTGCACCCTCTAGTATTTTTTGCCTAGTCTCCTCTAGCTCGGCCTGTGCCTAAGCCGGATCTACTACTGCGGCTACTAGGTTTGCCAAGCGATCCATCGCCTACTGCAGCACATTCTCTGGCCTTTCCAGAGGAGGACCTCTACTTTTCCTTGGTGCCTCAGGCGTTACCTCTTGATCTGGTGTTGGATCCTTGTTCACGCCAGCGCCAGGCGCAGTCATCATCACCTCGGCGTGGTCCGGGGAGCGAGTGATACGGGCCCCGCGTGCCGCACTAAGGGGTGGCTCGCCTCCTTCGACGACGTGCCGCGGGTGAACGCACGACACATTGACAGCAACGTAGATCTTGTGCGTGCCGAGTTTGACGAAGAGGCCGTTGCGCGGAAGAGGATGCTAGCCAAAGCAGCCAGATTTGTCGCTGACGAAATCTAGCACTCCAAAGCGCTAAACGAGCCTAGAGACGATGCGTTCGCCGGTGCCGATGAAGTTTCCCGTCCGGATCTTCACCCCTGCTAGCGCCGCTAGCCCCACGGTGGGCGCCAACTGTCGTGGTGGTGTCACGGCAGATGCCATGGATAGGCTAAAGGTGGGGACTAAATTCACTAGGGGAATCCAGGGAGGGATAGTGTGGTGATTCCACACATAGTTGCTTTGTATTTGATTCACTGCCATAGTTTACAAGTGCTCCTTGAGCTCTATTGGGGAGAGGAGGAAAAAGAACTCTCTTACTCTCACCACTAGTTGGCCCTCAGGAACACACTAGTAAACCACAACCCACTTGAGATCAGCCCTTTCTACAGAAGCCCTAGCCCTCCTTATATAGGGGTAGCCAGGTCTCCAGTTAGGGCATACGTGGAGGCATATTCCTTGGAATATGCCTGCTCCCAAAATAGTAAGCTGACCAGGTCACTTTTACCCAGCGTCATCCATGCAGAGGCTACGTGAGCCTCTGCGGCGCCCACGTTATCCGACACAGGTATCGTCACCTTTGTCGGCCACGCCTCGGTGGTCTTGGCCTCTGTCCGCTTCGCTCACGCTCTGCATACAGTGGTCACCCTTTGACCAGCGAGATACCTTCCTTCTCTTACAAGCTTGATATAACCCGGATCGTACCTAGTTGATCCGGCCTCACATGTACCTGCATTTTAGTTAGATACATCTTACCGACATACGACATAAGTCGGTTGAGACCCAGTTAGGTGGACATCCCCTGGTCCGGGTTACTCCGTGATTCGGCCTGCCTTGAGGTGACTCGGCCAGCACTTGCTTTGACCTTGCCGTACCTCGGCTAACTCGGCATTTATACCCCGGCGTGATCCTACTCGGGGGTATCCCTCCAACACCCATAGGAATCAATACATCCGTCGGGATACAACCACGGCCCACTACCGCTGTAGATCGGGGTCCGTATAATCAAACCTAACCTTTCGCTTGTCTACCCTAGCAAAGGCATGCTTTTCCTTTTGGGTTTGTTCTCCCCGGCAACGAGTATGTGGCTCCCAGCCATAGTCCTGCTTTCCGTACACGCGCATACCCAAGCCGCAACTTGGCGTATACCTTAAATCTGGTGACTCCACTTCCTTCTGTACTCCAAGTCATACCGTCCGCGGGAGACCCAATTGTTGCACCGGCCTCCTGCCAGTTCGAGCTCACTCTTGTCGAAACAAGCAATAGGCTTCAGATCCATGATCTGGTGGCGCCTTCCCGGAATTCCAGGGATCTGTCCCTATAAGCATGGTAGAAGTTGTCTCGGCTAATGCGAACAAACTACGGGTTAAGCCCCAGCACCTAGGGTAATGTGGTTACGCGGATAAAAATTGTTCCAGTAAAGGCATAGAACATCCCATCACAACCTCATTGTTAATCATCACCATTTCTTTCTTTAAAACATCCGCTTGGAACGATGCCTCTTCCCAAGGGTTTTACAAAGAAGTTTAAAAACCTTGGTAGTGGGGTAAATCCCCAAAACAGTTTATTTTCTCAAAACAGGGGTTTCCAACGAGGTAGGATGCTAACCATCATACTCTTGATCTAAAGGGATAAAAGGGTCGGTACATGAGGGTGGTGCCTCTAAGGACACAAAGTCATAACTTGGAGGAGCCAAGTTACCATCGCAATATTTGTAAAACACGACATGCATGTAGATAATGCAATTTTTAAAGAGGATACAAAACAGGTAAAAGAGAGTAGGGCATATATTAGAGTTCAGGAATTATTGCTTGCCTATGGTCAGCAATAAGTCCCTGGACTTCTTTAGATGACCGAGAATACCCAATAAGTAATAATAAGAAGTCCATTCCTTCTTGTCGTCAGACACTCACACTATCGTCGTCATCGGGTACACATGCAAGCAGACAAGTCCACAATCAATACAAGACATTCATGCATAAAACCATACATCAAACAAACATAAGAATTACTACTGAACTTGGGAGGTTTTGGAGATGTTGGGTATTGATAGTGGAATTACTAAATTGCCACTTTAGTGATTTCTCTTGGAAGATAGTGGTCAAGCCTAGGTACAAAGCATTTGGATTAGGGTTTTGAGGTCAGTAGGCTACCAATGTGCAAAAGTGATATCCTCAGATAGGTCTTGACAAGACAAAACCATCACAAGTGGTTCCACTTGAATATCAATTTCCTAGATTTAATTATGACTTTTATAGTGGAAAAACTCTAGTTTAAGGAAATAATTCACCAGAAGAGTTATGGGGCTCCAAAAATTATTTACTTGGATTGTTAGGTGGAGTTTGACGTACTGAACCACCTAAAGTTGGAATCAAGTCAAAATAATTACTAGAATGCCCTTAGGAAAATCCCAAAGGCAGATTAATTCTATAGAAGCTATTGAGTTGGTTCCAAGGGAATGTGATAGGTATTTAAATTACCCTTCTGTAGAAATTGTATTCACTCTTTTTGGAGTAGCCAAACTCCTGTAGTGATTTATTTAGTGAAAATACCCCTTATATAAGTATTTAAATCACTAAAATTCAACCAGAGCTCAATAAATTCTGAGCTATTGGGGTTGGACAGATACTGATCCTATGAGGTAGTGGAAATTGGAATCAGGTCAATACCACATTTGGTTAGACCTGGGGAATTTATCTAGGACAGAAAGTTGTTGCTTTTGTTATTTTTGCTAAAGGCAGCATACTGTTCACCTAGGCATAAGACTTGTGTTGGAGGATAGGTATGTCAAATACCTTTCAGTAGGACTTTGTTTCCACTCAAATGGGGATGTGAAACTCTATGAGGAAATTAATTAGTGTTTTAGATACATTTTAGCAGAATAAAATTCAGTAATTAATGGGATTTAATTTGGACTTGGGGTTGCCTTTGCATGTTTGAGAAAACATCAGAGTACCATCAAAAATTTATATCTAGGCAATTGGACTTGGTTTACCATTTTATTTGGATTTATTTCTAATAGGAGGTTTCCTGGAATTAATGGATCTACTGAAAGAAAAAGGAAAAAGGGGTGCAGTGGGCCGGTTGGGCCCGCCAGTGGGGAAATCGGCCCACGGCGCTCAGCGGGGCACGTGGGAGCCGGCGCTCGAACCTGCCAGGCGGGGCCTGGCGCTCAGCGAGAGGGGAGGCCGAAACGGTATTCGCCAGATCTGGCCGTCCGTTTAAGGCGCGATGGACGGCGGGGCTTCGTCGTCTTCGCGAGATAGGGCGGCCGGCGGCGAGAACCCTAGGCAGCGGCGAAGAGGGAGGCGGGAGCTCACTAGCGGTCGTGCCTACGACAGAGGACAGGCGGAGGTGACGCAGTGGTCGACGACGAGCCTAGGGAGGGGCGGCACGAGGTGGTTTGACTCCGGGAAGTAGCTCGCGCGTCAGAGGCCGAGGGTGACCTTGTCGATGCTCAGCGACAACGGCGAAGGAGCTGGTCCTAGGCAAAAACAAGACTAGGGTTAGATGCAGGAGAGCTAGGGGAGTCGACCATGTGACATGCAGAGAAAGGGGAGCAAGGGGGAGGGAGCCTTGCTCGATTTTTGGGAGAAACCGAAGCTTCTCCTTCTTCTTCTCCCGGGCAGATCCGAGCAGGGGAGATGGAATGGAGCTAGGGGAGGGTGAGTGGAGGTGTGAGGGGGGAAATGAGGGGCAGGGGAGTGTTGGGGTGGCCTCTGGCCATATATACCAAGAGGGAGGACTAGATTATGTAATTTACCAATTTGGACATGGGGGAGAGGGGATGTTGGCCAAAGATTGGTCCAGGGTTCGGTGGGCAGGGGTAAGGTAGGTATTTGGTCGTGCTGGATCAGAGAAGGAGGTGTTGGCAGCTGTGGTAATTAAGTGGGACAAATCTTGTAAGATCTTGTTGTCTCTCTCTCTCTCTCTTTCCACTAGTACAAGGGGAAAATGGGCAATGCTAAGGTAGAGCTACAGTGGTGGTCGACCAGGGGAGTGTCCTGGTGCTAAGGAGAAGCATTTAGCAAGATTGAATGAGATTTGGAAGTGATTTGAGTAATGGATTTGCTTGATTGACAAGTTTGATCCAATATAGGGTTGTGAAGGATGTCCAAAAACTTGCATTGTACCAGAGGAGGAAATGATACTAGTAGATAGATAGGGTAAGGGTAGACTCCTAGGATTTAATTGAGATTTTTATGTGTGGTTTTAGTCCACTTAAATCCATCTACTCAAAAGGTGCAGAAGTGATTTCTAGAAGGTCCATTGATAAGTTTCCATTGGACAAGGTTGGGTTTTGATGTGGGAGGGTCCCAGAGGTTAATACACACTTAGGGGAATTTTCCCAAGATTTATTGAGGCATAAAAGTATTTAAAACAATTATTATTCCAATTCATCCATTTAAGAAAATGGACAAAGAGAAATAATAAAGCTTCTCAAAAATATTTATTTTTTAGAAGGGAATATGAGGTATGACATATGGAACTTACTTGAGCCAAAAGTTAGAGAGGTGTTTTGGAAAAAACCAAACTTTCCTTTATGGAGGGAGTTTTGGAGATTTTGACTATTAAGAGAATTGAATAGTTTTGGGACCATAATAATTATGGTTATCTCACCAAAACATGCTTGCATCTTGGAGCTCAGAGCTCACCTTTGTGCAAGGGATAGATGGGTGGGTATACCTGGTCATATTGATGATAATGGCATGAGGAGTTTGAATTAATAGCATTTGAGGTGATCTAGAAGTGATAGCAATCTTTGTTGAAATTAAGGCTGCCATGTAGAAAGAGTCATGAAACCTTCTAAACCATGTGGGTTTAAGCAGCACAAAGATCCACTTGGATCAAGTGAAGTAGGTTTTGCTATACCTCAATGAGTATAACACAACCATGTAGAGATTTGGTCCATAGGAGGTTGGATGAGGGTGTGAGCTTCTACCAAAGTAGGCATGATGGCTAGTTTTGCAGGAAATGTCATTTTCTTGTCTGCAAAACCATCATGGACAATTGGGTTGGAGGAGGATTTGACCAGAGGCAAATGTGGTCCATGGTAGTCCTTAGGATGATTAACAAGATGGTTCAGGTGCATTTCCAAAAATGCACATGGTTTGAGAAAAGGAGGCATTCAAAAAGGTGATGCTGAAACTGTTTCCAGACTTAGTCAAAATTGGAAGTTTTGAGGATTTTGACTAGAGTAGGCGAGGGAATGTTCTTGGAGGAGTTGCAAGGTATTATAGCATTAGCAAGTGAATGATATTGAATTGTAGATTGAGTGGAAGGTTTCCAATCTTAATATTGGTCTTCAAGGACTTGGAAACATCTAGAATGGAGATCCTCAGAATTGATCTAGTTAAGGGTTTTAGATGATCACCTAGTCGGTAGGGATCATATCAAGGTTGTATTCTTGCTTAGGGATTGAGGAGTTGGAAACATCTTGATCCTAGTGATGAGCTCCTAGAGTAGCTCATACTACTTCCTAAGCAAACAAGTTAATCAGCAGATCTAAAAAACTCATCAGACAGCAGATCAAGGCAACTCATCTTATAAACAAATCAACTACTCTAGGGTTACCATCATGCTTAGCTTGAGGTAGGGTTGGGGCATCTTGAAGAGGTTAAGTTTTGAGTAAGGTGAGTATCCTTGGAATCTCTACCAAGAGTAGAATTCAAATGCTTTGAAAAGAGTGTTTTGGGGAAACTAGAGATAAGATTAGTTGAGTGTTCTGTCTTGAAAACATAAGGAGATTGTATTATATATCTCTCCATAGTTTTGTCAATATAAGCTACCAAAATAGTTTTGGTTACATAGGCATCTTGGCTCATGTTTTGAAAGGCCAGAACGTTTGAGAATATGTAAAATGAGCCAAGATAGTTTTGGTAAATAGCTTTTTTCAACTGATGGTGAGGTAAGGTGTATCCTAAGATACACTTTCATAAGCACAAGTGCAAAGAAACAACAAGCAAGCACTGCACCAAAGCACAAGAAAAAGTTTTTGCTCCCCCTAATTTTTGCATTCTGGACAACAAATCAGGGTTGCTGAAATTGGGATGTTACACATTTTATCTTGATATCTATATGAGGGGTCATCTTATAATGCTACCAAAAGCGCCAAACTAGCAATATAAGATGCTAACATCTAATGTGTGAAGTGAGATGATATGGTCCATGCATTTGATCTCTATCATTTGCATCGTGGTATGATCTCTATCATTCCTTTCTATGTAAGGCCAAGGTCTATGGAACTTACAGTTGAGTGTGTTGTAAGAGTATCTATCATACATCTACTTACAACAATACCATATCAAGACACTAGCCCATCAACGATCTAAACTAGATGCCTCTAATTTATCAATTGCAAGTTTTACCTGGCTTAGGGCTTTCAGAGATAGAACCATTCTTACCTACGAAAATGAACCACAACAAGGATAACCAAGTTATTAGCAACTCGTTGTAAATCAGATATTGACTATAGTAGGAGAGACAGACACCCGCTAGCCACTTATGCAAAGCTAGTTACATGTCAGTCGTGGAACCGGTCTCATGACTATAGTAGGAGAGACAGACACCCGCTAGTCATGTAAGGTTGGTCCGGGCCACTTCATACCACTATGCCACCAATATCCAAAGTACATACAAGATCCAATAACATGATCATCATCACCCACATATAAACATATGTGTACTACCCGTGCAAAGCACCTACGCATGGATTAGGCTCTGATACCACTTTTGGGTTCGCAGCATAGAAAACAAAAAAAATCCTACGATGAGAACTATACGCCAAGATCTATCTACTAGATATAGAGAAACATGTGGACATACATCCATGGAGAACTTACCCTCGAAGATAACGAGTTTTGTTAACGATTAGGAACTCGTGGTTGATGTAGTCGTACGCTTGCCGATCTCAAGATCGTGTGGAAGTGCGAGCGCCGCAAATCAGCAGCACATTCGTCCTCGCACACACGTTCAAGCTACCGGACAACCTCCACCTCATCGCTCCAGTGAATCAGCAGAAGCAGCAACTCCTTCCAGACGCAAAGCCACTAGGAACATGTATCTCGCTAATCCGAGACCATGGGAGAATATCTAGAGGGGGAGAGAGATCCTTCATGAGGAGGTGTGGTTTGTGAGAGGGGAGAGGGGGGGTTTATATAGGAGGGAGGGAGACCCCTCCCCTCCCATAGCTGGCGCATGAGGGGGGGGACTCCTCCCCTCCTTCATTCATGTGGTGAACCTCCACTCACATAAACATGGCCTCCACCCAAAATCCCACTCACATGTATTTAATTTCCACCAAAATAAATGCAACTCTCAATTTAATAAATCTCTTTTAATTATTTTATTCAGTATTTTGTTAATTACTTTACTTAACATAAAACCCCTTGCAACATTTCAATATCACATGCATAACCACTTTCTGCAATTTCACCCGAAACAATTCCGGTTTATATCAAAACAATTCATGTTTCTATCGAAACATTTCCTATTCTTTCCAAACCTTTTGTATGGAACATATGTCCTCCTAAATAGTGTTGCGAATAATGCAGACATGATTGATACTCCTCTCAGATCAATAATCAAAAGCGGGACCTAGAGATCGATACTGACTCCTGCACATTCAACGATGACTTCTGTGAATGTGAGAACCTTTAATGCTAGCAATTTAATCCCTTTGTCTCATGATATAATACATGTCTGAGATTTGATCATCGGTATCCAAATACCTAGTTTGATCTCGTTACTGACATGCACTCTTTTCTCGTTCCCGTGATATAACATTCTAGTGATCACATCACTTGCTTGCAAGCTATCTTAATGTGATATCACCGTGAGGGCCCAGAGTATATCTATCCGTCATCGGGATTGACAAATTCCACTCTTGATCCATAAGCCTCAACATAACACCTTCATAGCACTGAACCCACATTTATAGTCATCCTGTTACGGTGTAACGTTTGATGTTATCAAGATACTCCTCCGGTGTTAGCAATTAACATGATCTCATGGTCTAAGGATAAATATTACTTCGTATGATGTTATAGCAATATAAATATAATGACTTGATTTTAATGCTATACTTCATATGAATGTTCATCACATCATTTCACAAATGTTGTGACCTTGTTATTAACAACATCCAATGTCCATGATCAAGAAACCTTGATCATCATGTTAATCAAGAAGCTAGTTTATAAGAGAGGCATAACTAGGAACCCTTTCTGTTTATTAAACACACATGTATTTACGTTTCCTATCAATACAATTATAGCATGCAAAATAAACATCTATCATATACAAGGAATACATAATAACAACTTTATTATTTCCTTTTAGGGCATATATCTGTGAGAAGTGAAATTATGAAATTTAAACAATCTGATAATGAACATGTTGCTCAAGGTTGGGAAAGAATGAAATCTTTGGTAAAGAATTGTCCCACTCATGGACTGACTGCTTGGATGATTATCCAAACCTTTTATGCAGGAATGAACTATTCTTCAATAAATCTGCTGGATTCTGCTATTGGAGGTACCTTTATGACCATTACTTTGGGTGCTGCAACAAATTTTCTGGATAATAGGATGGTTAACTATTCTGAATGGCACACTGAGAGAGCTCCACAAGGTAAGAAGGTAAAGTCTGTGAAGAAACATCCTCCTTGAGTGATAAAATTAATGTTATTATGTCTATGCTTGTTAATGGGCAAGCTCATATTGATCCAAATCATGTTCCCTTAGCTTCTTTGGTTGCTCAAGAAGAGCAAGTTGATGTGAACTTTATTAGAAATAATAATTTTAGCAACAATGCCTACATAAATAATTTTGGTAATAATAATTATAGGTTGTATCCTCCCAATAATGTTTATGCTTATGGAAAGTCCTACAACAATAATAGGAGTGCAACCTCTGAACTTGATGTCATGCTTAAAGATTTATTAGCAAACAAACTGCTTGCAATAAAACTATTGAAGAAAAACTTTCTAATGTTGAAAGAAATATAACATCATTGTTTGAAGCACAATCTTCTTTGAATAAAATGGCTGCTAAACCTGAAACTATTAAAAACCCTTTGCTGCTACTAATGACATACACGTTAGAATTGATGAAAATGTTAGACTGTTAGCTGAATTGCATGCTAAGTGGGAAAGAGAAGATGAAATTGCTAGAAATATTAGTATTTCTACTATCACCACCACTAGTGTTAGTGCTAGCAAACCACATGAAGTTCCTTTTGCAACAATGCCTAAAACCAATGGAACCTTTTCTAATAAAAATGCTGAAATTCTCAGAAATATGGGAAACAATAGCTCTACTACTTTAGATGGTAATTATGATTTTGATCTTGATGGTTTCAATATCTCTAAAGTAATTATGTTCCTACAAAATCTTGCTAAAAGTCCTAATCCTAGTGCTATGAACATGGCCTTTACAAAACACATTACTGATGCTCTCATAAAAATTAAAGAAGAAAATATGAAAAATAAAGCTTCTATTCCTATGAAATTAGAAGATCGTTCGGAACCCATCATTAATATGAAATTTAATGATTTTGATCTCAAAGCTCTATGTGATCTTGATAGTAGTGTTTCTATTATGCCTAGAAAGATTTATGAAATGCTTGATTTGCCACCATTGGAAGATTGTTATTTAAATGTCCAACTTGATGATAATGCTAAAAAGAAACTCATGGGGAGTGTTGATGATGTTCTTATTATGGTTAACAATTCCTATGTCCTCGTTGATTTCTATGTTTTGGATGTTGAATACAATGCTTCTTGTCCTATTATTTAGGGAAGACCTTTTCTTAGAACTGTTGGTGCTATTATTGATATGAAAGAAGGCACCATTAAATATCAATTTCCACTCAAGAAAGGTATAGAACACTTACCTAAGACGCGAGAGAAGATTACTTTTGCCTCTCCTATTAAAACAAAATTTCCTCTTAATGCTTCTTCATTTGAGAATACTTGATTGTTTTCATGCTTCTTATGCCTAGCTCAAATGCGTTAAAGAAAAGCACTTATTGGGAGATAACCCAAATTTCATTAGGAGTATTTTTGTTGAGTCTTGGAAGTTATTAACTCTGTAATAACCGCTTCTTATCTTTTTTTTGTGGTTTTTGTGCCAAGAGTGACCTCTAAAGAGAGAGAAGTAATGCTTGGGAAAGTTACTATCCCGAAACAGATTTTTGTGCTTAACTTTAAAAATTCGTGAAAAATATCTATACGTCGGATTGAGCTGTAATTTTTTGTGATTCTGCCCCAGGTTGTTATCTAACTTTCGCTAGTTCAACACCTTTCGATTTGAGCTACAGAAGGTCTTCGAAAAAATCGGTTTTTACCTGCTGGTCTGTTTTGACAGATTTCTGCCTTTATTTGCATTTGCCTCTTAATCTATTTCTCTTTGAGTTCTTTTGATCATTTGAACTTTTTAAAGGAAGTGATACAGTAGCTTGTGTTTTAATGGAAATTTTACTTGTGTTGAAACTGAACCAAAAGACTTATTATCTTGAGTGCACTAATGTTGCTAATGTAGATTGTGTGAAGTTTTGTATGAAGGAAAATTTTCAGGTGTAGGGAAGAACAATGTGATAAAATGAAGTATGGACAAAATCTCAAGCTTGGGGATGACACCCGTATCTCCCCAAGAAATATTCAAGAATTAAAAGCGTCAAATCTTGGGGATGCCCAAGGCATCCCCTTCTTCATCAATCAAAATCTCAGGTTTTCTTCCAAACACTTCATTTTTATTGTTTCATGCACAGTTGTGTTGTTCTTGGAGTGTCTTCTTTTTTTGTTGTTATTGGTTTTCGTTTTCTTAGTTTTCTTAGTTTTATTGAATAAATTGGTTGAACCCCCGTATTCATACATTAGTTTTCAAATAAGTTGGTTTGGATTGGAAAAGAGTAGGAAAGTTCATGCTTATGAGTGGTATAAAAAGGAGCTTCTTTTTTACTATGGTCTAGGCTTTGTCATGTCATGCTTCATATTGTTTTAACTTTATGCTTAGTGATTATTTATTTAGCATGACTTGTTACATACAATTGCGATTGCTTAATGTGCCTTGAAAGAATCATGCGTTGTTTTAGCATAGTAATGTGGTATTCTCCTTTGAGGCTTTATTTGGGTTGACTTGGCGCATGCTCACACCATGTTAAGACTATACCAAGTCACCATAGCCTCTATGATCATTCCTTTGCGTGTAAGGCCAAGGTCTATGGAACTTACACGTTAAGTGAGTTGTAAGAGTATCTATCATACATCTACTTACAACAATACCATATCAAGACACTAGCCTAGCAATGATCTAAACTAGACGCCTCTAATTTATCAATTGCAAGTTTTACATGGCTTAGGGCTTTCGGAGATAGAACCGTTCTTACCTACGAACATGAACCACGACGAGAATAACCAAGTTATTAGCAACTCGTTGTAAATCAGATATTGACTGTAGTAGGAGAGACAGACACCCGCTAGCCACTAATGCAAAACTAGTTGCATGTCAGTCGTGGATGGTCTCATGTACGATGACATGTAAGGTTGGTCCGGGCCGCTTCATCCAACTATTCCACCAATATCCAAAGTACATAGAAGATGCAATAACATGATCATCATCGCCCACAGATAAACATATGTGTACTACCCATGCAAAGCACCAACGCATAGATCATGCTCTAATACCATTGTTGGGTCCGCAACATAGAAAACAAAAAATTTCCTAGGATGAGAACTATACGCCAAGATCTATCTACTAGATACAGAGCAATGGGTGGACATAAATCCATGGAGAACTTACCCTCCAAGACAATGAGTTTTGTTAACGATCAGGAACTCGTGGTTGATGTAGTCGTAAGCTTGCCGATCTCAAGATCGTCTGGAAGTCCGAGCGCCGCAAATTAGCAGCGCATCCATCCTCGCACACACGTTCAAGCTACCGGACAACCTCCACCTCCTCGCTCCAGCAAATCAGCGGAAGCAGCAACTCCTTCCAGACGCAAGGCCACCGGGAACATGCATCTCGCTAATCCGAGACCATGGGGGAATATCTAGAGGGGGAGAGAGATCCTTCATGAGGAGGTGTGGTTTGTGAGATGGGAGAGGGGGGCTTTATATAGGAGGGAGGGAGACCCCTCCCCCGCATAGCTGGCACATGAGGGGGGACTCCTCCCCTTCTTCATTCATGTCGTGAACCTCCACTCACATAAACATGGCCTCCACCCAAAATCCCACTCACATGTATTTAATTTCCACCAAATTAAATGCAACTCTCAATTTAATAAAACTATTTTATTTATTTTATTCAGAATTTTGTTAATTACTTAAATTAACAAACATTCACATAAAACCCCTTTCAACATTTCAATATCACATGCAGAACCACTTTCTGCAATTTCACCCGAAACAATTCTGGTTTCTATCGAAACAATTCCTATTTCTATCGAAACATTTCCAGCGCTTTGCAAACCTGTTGTATGGAACATATGTGCTCCTAAATGGTGTCCAGAATGCCTTAAGTGTGTCACCCTACGGTTCACGAATAATGCAGAAATGATTGAGACTCCTCTCAGATCAATAATCAGAAGCGGGACCTAGAGATCCATACTGACTCCTGCACATTCAACGATGACTTCTGTGATCGTGACAACCTTTAACGCTAGCAATTTAATCCCTTTGTATCATGATATAATACATGTCCGATATTCGATCATCGGTATCCAAATACCTAGGTTGATCTCCTTCCCGACATGCACTCTTTTCTCGTTCCCGTGATATAACATTCTAGTGATCACATCACTTGCTTGCAAGCTATCTTAATGTGATATCACCGAGAGGGCTCAGGGTATATCTATCCGTCATCGGGATTGAAAAATTCCACTCTTGATCCATGAGCCTCAACATAACACCTTCATAGCACTGAACCCACATTTATAGTCACCCTGTTACGGTGTGACGTTTGATGTTATCAAGATATTCTTCCGGTGTTAGAAATTAACATGATCTCATGGTCTAAGGATAAATATTACTTCGTATGATGTTATAGCAATATAAACATAATGACATGATCGTATTTCTATACTTCGGATGAATGTTAATCAGATCATTTCACAAATGTTGTGACCTTGTTATTAACAACATCCAATGTCCATGATCAGGAAACCTTGATCATCTTTTTAATCAACAAGCTAGTCTATATGAGAAGCATAACTAGGAACCCTTTTTGTTTATTAAACAAACATGTATTGACATGTCCTATCAATACAATTATAGCATGCAAAATAAACATCTATCATATACAAGGAATACATAATAGCAACTTTATTATTGCCTCTCAAGGCATATTTACTTCATTACCATCAATCTACAATCTGCTATTTACTTTTTACTATTAATTTTTGCAAGCAATTACTATGTTCCACACAATACGTTTAATCCTTTGTTTTCAGCAAAACTGGTGTGATTGACAACCTCACTGTAAGTTGGGGGCAAACTTCAGTGGTTGTGTTGTGTAGGATTCCAAGTTGGAAACAACACCTTGGAGGTGTTTCCTTGCTCCTACTGATTCGATAACCTTGTTTTCATAACTGAGGGAAAAACTTGTTTCTGTTGATTATTGACATGTAAGTATGAAGTGCCAAATATAGAATTTGGGATGAGAGCTACATTAGTTTTACTAGTTTGCTTCCTTCATTAAAAACACAAAAAAATGACTACTCTTTAAAACACTAAGTTGTGTGACTTCACTAGCACAAACAACAATTATTTCATGTGTACGCCTATTTCTCCACTTGTTCCTGAAGCTACTTTCTTTGAAATTAAACCTGCTTTGCTAAATCTTGTTATGAAAGAACAATTTTTTGGTATTGATATTGAAGATGCTGCTGCTCACCTTAATAACTTTGTTGAACTTTGTGAGATGCAAAAACATAGGGATATAGATGGAGATATTATTAAGATTAAATTGTTTCCTTTCTCTTTAAGAGGAAAAGTTAATGGATGTTTGCTATCCCTAACTAGAAATAGTATTGATTCTTGGACTAAATGCAAAGATGCTTTCCTTGGAAAATACTATCCTCTTGCTAAGATTATATCTATGAGAAGTGAAATTATGAAATTTAAACAATCTGATAATGAACATGTTGCTCAAGCTTGGGAAAGAATGAAATCTTTGGTAAAGAATTGTCCCACTCATGGACTGACTGCTTGGATGATTATCCAAACCTTTTATGCAGGAATGAACTATTCTTCAATAAATCTGCTGGATTCTGCTATTGGAGGTACCTTTATGACCATTACTTTGGGTGCTGCAACAAATTTTCTGGATAATAGGATGGTTAACTATTCTGAATGGCACACTGAGAGAGCTCCAAAAGGTAAGAAGGTAAATTCTCTTGAAGAAACATCCTCCTTGAGTGATAAAATTAATGTTATTATGTCTATGCTTGTTAATGGGAAAGCTCATATTGATCCAAATCGTGTTCCCTTAGCTTCTTTGGTTGCTCAAGAAGAGCAAGATGATGTGAACTTTATTAGAAATAATAATTTTAGCAACAATGCCTACAAGAACAATTTTGGTAATAATAATTATAGGTCGTATCCTCCCAAAAATGGTAATGCTTATGGAAATTCCTACAACAATAATAGGAGTGCATCCTCTGAACTTGAAGTCATGCTTAAAGATTTTATTAGCAAACAAACTGCTTTCAATAAAACTATTAAGGAAAAACTTTCTAATGTTGAAAGAAATATAGCATCATTGTTTGAAGCACAATCTTGTTTGAATAAAATGGCTGCTAAACTTGAAACTATTGAAAATCCCTTTGCTGCTACTAATGACATACAAGTTAGAATTGATGAAAATGTTAGACTATTAGCTGAATTGCATGCTAACTGGGAAAGAGAAGATGAAATTGCTAGAAATATTAGTATTTCTACAATCACCACCACTAGTGTTAGTGCTAGCAAACCAGATGAAGTTCCTTCTACAACAATGCTTAAAACCCATGGAACCTTTTCTAATAAAAATGCTGAAATTCTCAAAAATACGGGAAACAATAGCTCTACTACTATAGATGGTAATTATGATTTTGATCTTGATGGTTTCAATATCTCTAAAGTAATTATGTTCCTACAAAAGCTTGCTAAAAGTCCTAATCCTAGTGCTATGAACATGGCATTTACAGAACACATTACTGATGCTCTCATAAAAATTAAGGAACAAAATATTAAACATAAAGCATATATTCCTATGAAATTAGAAGATGGTTGGGAACCCATCATTAATATGAAAGTGAATGATTTTGATCTCAAAGCTCTATGTGATCTTGATAGTAGTGTTTCTATTATGCCTAGAAAGATTTATGAAATGCTTGATTTGCCACCATTGGAAGATTGTTATTTAAATGTCCAACTTCATGATAATGCTAAAAAGAAACTCATGGGGATTGTTGAAGATGTTCTTATTATGGTTAACAATGCCTATGTCCTTGTTGATTTCTATGTTTTGGATGTTGAATACAATGCTTCTTGACCTGTTATTTTGGGAAGACCTTTTCTTAGAACTGTTGGTGCTATTATTGATATGAAAGAAGGAACCATTAAATATCAATTTCCACTCAAGAAAGGTATAGAACACTTACCTAAGAAGCGAGAGAAGATTACTTTTGCCTCTCCTATTAAAACAAAATTTGCTCTTAATGCTTCTTCATTTGAGAATACTTGATTGTTTTCATGCTTCTTATGCCTAGCTCAAATGCGTTAAAGAAAAGCACTTATTGGGAGATAACCCAAATTTCGTTAGGAATCTTTTTGTTGAGTCTTGGAAGTTAGTACCTCTGTAATAACCGCTTCTTATCTTTTTTGTGTGGCTTTTGTGCCAAGAGTGACCTCTAAAGAGAGAGAAGTAATGCTTGGGAAAGTTGCTATCCTGAAACAAAATTTTGTGCTTAGCTTATAAAATTTGTGAAAGTATCTGTACGTCGGGTTGAGATGTAATTTTTTGTGATTCTTCCCAAGGTTGTTATCTAACTTTTGCTAGTTCAACACCTTTCGATTTGAGCAACAGAAGGGCTTCGAAAAAATCGGTTTTTACCTGCTGGTCTTTTTTGACAGATTTCTGCCTTTATTTGCATTTGTCTCTTAATCTATTTCTCTTTGAGTTCTCTTTGATCATTTGAACTTTTTAAAGGAAGTTATATAGTAGCTTGTGTTTTAATGGAAGGTTTACTTGTGTTGAAACTGAACTAAAAGACTTATTATCTTGACTGCACTAATGTTGTTAATGTAGATTGTGTGAAGTTTTGTATGAAGGAAAATTTTCATGTGTAGGGAAGAACAATGTGATAAGATGAAGTATGGACAAAAGCTCAATCTTGGGGATGCCACCCGTATCACCCCAAGAAATATTCAAGAAGTAAAAGCTTCAAAGCTTGGGGATGCCCGGTTGTGTTGTTCTTGGAGTGTCTTTTTTTGTTGTTTTTGATTTTCGTTTTCTTAGTTTCTTAGTTTTCTTGAATAAATTGGTTGAACCCCCGTACTCATACATTAGTTTTCAAATAATTTGGTTTGGATTGGAAAAGAGTAGGAAAGTTCATGCTTATAAGTGGTATAAAAAGGAGCTTCTTTTTTACTATGGTCTAGGCTTTGTCATGTCATGCTTGATATTGTTTTAACTTTATGCTTAGTGATTATTTGTTTAGCATGACTTGTTACATACAATTTTGATTGCTTAATGTGCCTTGAAAGAATCATGCGTTTTTTTAGCATAGTAATGTGGTATTCTCCTTTGATGCTTCATTTGGGTTGACTTGGCGCATGCTCACACCATGTTAAGACTATACCAAGTCACCATAGCCTCTATGATCATTTATCTTTCCACTTGTAATATCACTTTATGCTTTAATTAATAATGTTTTGTCGCTTTGCATGATAATGGCCATTATTGCTCTCTTAGTTGGTCGCTCCCATTCTCTTGCTAGCCTACATACCAAGTATGAGTTCCACTCGTGCATACAACTCCAAATAAAACCAAGTTATTCCAAAGATTCCACCATACCTACCTATTAGCATTTGCTATTCCAAGTATATTCATGCTTTTATCTACCTTCCGAATTAAACTCGTTATGTGAAAATTAGTGATTAAAGCTCTCATGAACTTGATGGCACACTTTACTTTTCTTGCACTTAATGAACTTGAACCATTGTGCACATCTATGTTGCGTATATGCTTACATTTTTTAAGTTGTGAATTAGCAGAACCATGTTATTATGGGGAACACTTTCAACATTGTACTTTATTTAGTTGATATCATGTTCTTTTGCTTATGGATCCCGGTGGTGTGAAATGAAAGGGGACCTTGTAAGGGTCATGGAGTTCGTATATGTGTTAGAGAAATGCTTGGGTGGCTGGTCTAAGCCATGCCTAATCGTGGTGGAAACCTACAGCGTAACCATAGTGAGCAATCTATGAAGCATCCTCTTTATAAAAAAATAAGCCTATGCAAATAGGAAAGAAAAAAGAAAAAAAAGAAAAGCCTATGTAAATAGGAAATAAAAGGATTGTTGAGATGCTCACAGTTTGCTTGCCTTGTCATTTTGATGTGGGGATTCTTTCGTATCATCGGGCAAGGGGTACCATGTTGATGGTTCTCTATGATACACATGTACTTATAATGACAAGAACTTACTTGTGACTAAACTTTAGTAGCATGAGGAACGGTCTTCATAAGTAAGGGGCATGAGATTTTTAGCTTATAACTTTTCAAGCATGTCCTCATATTTGTTCACTTTAACCTTAATCACCTAAATATGCTTATGATAGGGGCAATTGGAGCTGAAATCTAGAAGTACCATAATTTTTGGAAGCTCTTTATGTGACTTGGATCCCTCCTTCCTTCTATGAAGGGCCTTTCTTTTACTTTTATGTTGAGTCTCCATCTTCTATCTTCATGCACCTATTGAGAGAGCATAGTGGTCATTCTTAGTTTAATGTGCATTGTCCCAAAACTTGTTGATTGATTCATAACTTTGTTATTGTTTGATCTTAAACTACTCGTATCTAGTCACCCATATGAACTTTGAAGGTGTCCTATGCATTTATGTTTTGCTACACTATGAGGGACAAGATGAATGCCATTCTCATTATGTTTTCTATATGTGAAACAAACAAACGTCTTTCACAACATTGTTATTCATGAATATTTTGTTTGTACCTTCTCATGTTACAACATAGTTTCTATGTCTTATTGTTAGAACTATATCTTTCATGCTATGTTAAAGTACTATGATCCCATCTATCAATGTTTTACAAATTCCTTGATCAAGATTGTGATGGTGCATGTCACCTCGCAAATTATTCTTCTTTTTATCACTTACCTACTCGAGGACGAGCAGGAGTTAAGCTTGGGGATGTTGATATGCTGCAAACGTATCTATAATTTTTGATGTTCCATGCTTGTTTTATATCTACTTTCTTATGTTTTGTCCACACTTTGGAGTATTTTTACACATTTTATGGAACTAACCTATTAACAAGATGCCACGGTGCCAGTTTCCTATTTTCTACTATTTTTGGTTTCAGAAAAGCTAGTAAGGAAATATTCTCGGAATTGGACCGGACAAAAGCTAAAGTCAATATTTCACCAGAAGGAAGACGGAGTCCGGAGGGGAGACGAAGTGGCACACCAGGGCGGCCACACCTGGTGGCAGCGCGGCCTGGGGGCCGCGCAACCAGGGGGTGTGGGCCCCTTGGCGCTCCACCGACCTTGCCCCTTTGCCTATATATTGCCCTCGGGACGAAAACCCTATGTACCTGATCAAAATTCCACGATAGAGTCTATAGTCGTTGTCATCTCCATACCTAGATCGGGATGGATCTGAAGCTCTTCCCGGCACCCTGCCGGACCGGAGAGATCACCCTGGAGGCCTTCTTCATCACCATGCCTGCCTCCGATGTGATGCGTGAGTAGTTCATCCCTGGGCTACGGGTCCATGTAGTAGCTAGATGGTTGGTTTTTCTCCTTTGTGCTACCATGTTTAGGTCTTGTGAGCTCCGTTCATGATCAAGATCATCTATTTGTAATCCTACATGTTGTGTTTGCGACGATCCGATGGATATTGAGATGCTATTTCAGATTGATTATTGATTCTATCATGTGTTTGTTATTTCTGATCTTGCATGCTTTCTGTTGTTAGTAGCTATCTTGGCCAAGTAGATGCTAGAAATTCCAAGAGGGAGTATTTATGCTCGATAGTGGGTTAATTCCTCTAGGAATCTGGTGAAGTGACAGAAATCTCTAAGGTACTAGATGTGTTGTTGCTACTAGGGATAAAACATCAATCCTTTGTTCATAGAACAATCGTATTGTTTACTTTACACTCTTTGCTTAATGCAATTATCTGTTGCTTGCAACTTAATACTGGAGGGGATTCGGATGATAACCTGAAGGTGGATTATTAGTCATAGATGCAGTTGGATTACGGTCTATGTATAATGTTGTAATGCCAGATCAAATCTCATAGGAGTCAAGATGATTAGTATATGCGTGTATGCTTTCTCGGTGTCTATCAATTGCCCAGCTGTAATTTGTTCACCCAACATGTCAACTATCTTAAGGAGAATCACCTCTAGTGAACTATGGACCCGGTCCATTCTTTTACCATCGATCTACAATCTGCTATTTACTATTTACTATTTACTTTCTGCAAGCAATTACTATCTTCCACACAATACGTTTAATCCTTTGTTTTCAGCAAAACCGGTGAGATTGACAACCTCACTATATGTTGGGGGCAAAGTTCTGTGGTTGTGTTGTGCAGGATTCCAAGTTGGAAACAACACCTTGGAGGTGTTTCCTTGCTCATACTGGTTCGATAACCTTGGTTTCATAACTGAGGGAAAACCTTGCTGCTATGCTCATCATACCTTCCTATTGGGGATCCCCAACGAGATCAATACGTTGAGCCAATAATCACTAGGTCACCACAAAATACCATTCGGATTCCTGTGGACATTGGTCTGGGCGGTGTACTTCTTCAAGAAACGATGCCTGCATTGGTCACACTTAATGATGAGCAGCTCTATGTTGGGCACACGATACTCCTTCGTACTCGAGCTCGAACCACTAGAGCCGCCACTAGCCATGCTCGAGCTCCAACCACGAGATGCGCCTTGATGTCAACAAGTGCACGGATTGTTTGTAGCTAGTTTTGAAGAATAGATATCGATCCCATAGGGATCCCAAAGGTAAGTGTTTATGAGTGAAGTCTCTATTATACTCAAAGTTGTCACATGTGTTCGAGTGAATTGACTACAAGTGTGGAAATAAGAATGAAATTTGGATTAAATTGGATGTATTTAAATAAAACTAAAATGTAAACTTTAGAAATAAAAAGCATAAAAGTAAAGGATGATTCAGATGCTTGTTGTTTTCTGCAGATGACGAAAAAGGCGCAGGGAGATATAGTTCATGGTGATAGTGACTGTGCCTAGTGGACGAATGATAAGTGTAACAATTATAATCTTATAAATATATGTGTAGGCGAGCAAACCATAATTAGCCAGAACTCCACTTGGTAGATTTCATCCCAACTTCAATAATCCTACTAGTCCGTTACCAAAACCATGGTCAGACACTAGACGATTAAGACCCTTTAGGTTGCTTCGCAATTAAGCTCCTTGGATCATACTAATGCAATAAGCCTAGTGGTTCCGCATTATCCTCGGGTTAACTAGTTTTCCATTGATATATCCATGTCACTGAGGGGTCGCCGGTCTGCTAGCAAACAAGTCCTATCTATGTAGACCAAAGCATCATGTTGGCTGGGCCCTTTAATTGGACAGCAAGCATTAGGCATCCCACAGATAGTCAAGCACACATAATATAGTAATTAAAATCAATCATAAACTGATGGAAAATATATGGAGGCACATCACATCTCACCAATCCCTTACATCTCCCACGCGCAAGGAACTTACTCACACATGAGAGAACAAAGCATTATCGATGTAATTAAATAAAGGGAGTTCTTCTCGATATTATCGTGGAGATAACAATAAGAATGGAAAATTAATCCAATACAATTCAAAATAGGAAGAAACAATCTCAAACCCTAATCTTGCAAACTGAAGATCTCTCTCTCTCTCAAGTAGAAGTAATGGCTATGAGGATGTGATGGCTAGGAGGTCGAAGATCGTGGAGCAAGATGAAGAACGTCTCCTCCCTTCTTCTCTGGATCTCTTCTTTCTCCTTTCTAGATAGGATGGCGGCTGTTGTGTTATCATTTTTGCATCTGGCCTCTTCACGGAAGTTGTCCCTTTTGACAAGACATAGGCGGCGGCAGCTATACGGAAGGAACTATACGGCCTAAAAAATATTCCCGTCGTATAGTTGCTCGTTAAAGCCTATATATGCCTCCCTCGATTTCTTCCAAAAAGAGACTTGCTTGTTTTCGCCTGAATATTGTGTTTCTCTTGTTAAAACCTTCTGTTGACGTTCAGAACCTGAAACACACATTAAAAACCAAGTTTTCTTCGCTACCAAAGTATTAGTGCTAGGTAAAGCTAGAAAACAATCAAATCCAGGGGAGAACCATAAATAAAACCATAAAAAATGTGTTGAATCTCACAGCTATAAACTCCCCCAAGCTTAGATGTTGCTCTCCCTCGAGTTAAAAGAAAATAAGGAAGAATATCGGAGATTCGAGACTGAAATAAAAGAACTTACAAGCTAGAATTGGTGTCAAATTCTTTACTTCACAATTCCTGCAGTCTTAAACATGATCATACAAGTATTCAAAATATTGCACTCAGTACACTTCCTAACCACGTATATCTTGCTAGCAAATAAATCATATGACTGAGCAAGTGTCAAAAGTTCAGCTAGGAAACTGAAACAAATTATTTTGGTGTCTTTCTTTTTGATAGATGAAAACTTTTTGCTCTTGTTTCTTTAATCAATTAAGAGTACTAAAGTTGGCACCAAAAACATTCAATTTATGAACAACTCATCTATTCCCATGTCAAAATTTCAAGACTCTCAAAGCACCTTTTCCTTTCCTTGCTTTTCAAAAACTTCAGCTTTTTCATAGAGAAATCATGCCACTATTTTTAACATGTTAATTGGGACTGTGCTGTGCACTAGTGACCATGCCAATAAATAATTGTTGAGCAATACTGGGTCAGAGGAGTACTACAACTTCACGTGGAGCATAAAACCATGAGGAGACTAAAATTTTACCCATCATAGCATTGCTTCTATAGACGTTTACATAACTCAATAGCCGAAATCAAGTGGTTTCCCACATTTAGATCGTTTGAAGGCCAGCGGAGTTAATATGTCCCCATGGAGCATGAAAGTGTTGTAATGACACGCGTAAAGCAATAACATACGTTAATTATTAGAAAAGGCAGTGGCATAATCTCTACTACTTCGAAGCATCCATTTTATCAGATAATTTCATTCAAGGGTGCTATCGAGTCTATTTACATTAAGCTCAAATGGGATGGAGTAGTTCAAAAATCAAATCCTTTGGGATAAACATGGACTCAAGTCATCTTTTGGATACTTTTTATTGTTGTAAAAATGTAGGAAATATTTTTAACCAAGTTCATTGCTCATTGTTTCAAAGCTAAAGGAATAGAATTTATACGATAGCAAGCTAAGTGGGGTGTGACTCTAGTGCAACTTAGTAAATATTTGTAGGATAAATTTAAGGTTGCAGAAAAGGAGATGAAAGGAATGTGATACCTCCACTTGCTTGCTTCATTCTTGTACTTGAGTCGAACCCCCTCTATATTTCCCTATTGCCAAGTCACCTGAAAATGAGCAATCTCCGAGAGAAAGACAAAAACAATTTTGCAATATTAAAACTAATTTTTTTTATATTTTTGGTTTAGGAATGCAAACTGAAAGTAAACATGCAATTTTGAAGAAGTAAAATAAATCAAAAGAAGAAATGAAAATATGAATGCAAGGTTTGGAGGTTTTCAAACCTCCTCCAAGCTTAGGCTATTGCCTGGCTCAGTTGTTGCATCATTCGGTGGCTAATGCGGATACTGCTGGTAGTAGTTGGGGAAGTTAGGCATGAAGTGGCTGAAGTTTTGAGTTAAGGCACTCACATCTTCATTCACTCCTTGTAGAGTGTGGTCAATCTCCTCAACGCGCTGGTTGAGCTGCTGAAATTCTTGATAGGGGACGTAGTTGAACCCCTTCTACGACTGATTGGGCCATGGGTCCCAGGATCCCCCTGCTGCTGCTGCTGTCCCTCCCAAGCAGGGTTGTATTCCTGCTCCTGCTCCTACTCCTGCTCATCCTCACCCTGCTGCTCTCATTCTTCATCATCCTCTTGATTAGGCTGGAGTTCAGCCATGAGCTCCACCACTAGCTCCTTGGTGAAGATCTAGGTGTCCTTCTCCAAAATCGAGAAGGCTTGGGGACAGGGCAAAGGAACATGCTAAACCTGTACATCACCTAGATAACCA
This sequence comes from Avena eriantha, assembly GCA_910589775.1. Taxonomy (NCBI): domain Eukaryota; kingdom Viridiplantae; phylum Streptophyta; class Magnoliopsida; order Poales; family Poaceae; genus Avena; species Avena eriantha. The sequence goes on from OU342744.1 coordinate 382,464,013, forward strand.
AACTGATATGCTCGGAGCCTTTTGTTAGCTCGGTGAACACCGAGGAAACCACAAGCTGTCAAATATTTGACATCCATAAGTTTGGATCCATCAACAGGTTGCATCATAGGTAAGATAATGTTTAATGCATGAGCAAGGTGGGTTACCAATCCACCAATGCGAATGTCACCTTTCATCTTGCTACTCTGGTTACGAAAGTGCTGGATGAGTAGAGCCTCGAGATTGGACTTTGCGGTGCATTGGGGAAGAGCGCCTTGGTGATCATTGCCATGTTCGCATTGGCCATGGAACCGGTATCTCCTCTTCCTAGTAGTGTGTTGGCGAGGAACAAGGCGTTGTAGCAAATTGTTGGGTTCTGAATGGTGGACATCTTCTTCTGGTAGAAGTCCCTGCCACCGTTAACATAAACAACCTCCCAAGTATCTCCACTTCTGATGTTGTATAGATTAGTAACGGTTGACTCCCCATCATAAGGGAAGCCAAAAGCATCACAAAATTGTTCAAAAGTTATTTCATAATGCCAATGGTTCATGGTGAAGCTTACCGTGCACACATTACCTTTCTCCCTGTGGTCATTGTAGAAGGAGGCATGGAACTCATAGGTGAGCTCAGCATAGGTATTGTGACTTGCATAGGTGAGTACTTCAAGTCTTGAATTTGCACACATGAGGTTGAAGTCCGCCCTCAACCCTGTCGTGGCGAGAAAGATATCATCGGCGAACGTATGGGCATCATCCTACTTGATGAAACTATGCCCATCTTGGGGTTGAGCTCGGACCGGTGCCCCAAACTCTCACCACATTGGCGCTTGCCCTTGTGAAAAATGCTACCAATTTTGTTCATCTTGATGCACTGAAAAATTTCACCATGAAATCTTAGGCATATAGTTTCTACATGATATACAAATGATTCTACGTGGAAAAATTTAATCCTAATGTGAGGAATCATAAATAAAAACAAAATAAGCTTGAGTTCATCCACTAGATCAATGTGAGAGTTTCAACCATGGAAATCTGAAAATAAAGCATGGATAGGGAGAGAAACATACCGATATGTTGATTCCCCCACTCAAACGAACGAAATCGGCGAAGAATCAAGAGTTATAGGTGGGTTTTTAGAGGTTTGAAGAGAGAATATGAGAGAAAAAGTGAGGGGGAGAAGAAACCTAGCCGCCCTGGCGCGATTATGATGTTGCGCCAAACTATACGGCCGCAACTATACGAGCGGGATATGTTGTTCCCGCCGTATAGTTGCGGCGGCACCGCCAATTAGGGTTTGTTTATGCATATCATAGCTATACGGGCGCAACTATACGGTCGGATCATAATGATCCCGCCGTATAGTTGGTCGTCAAACCGTTTTTATCCTCGAGAAATTGTTTCTAAAACAGGCATCGATATCTATATGACCGGAACTATACGGCCGGAATTTTTATACCCACCGTATAGTTGGTTGTTAAACCATCAGTACCTTTCATAAGAAATTGTACGAAGGCATCGATATATATATGACCGGAAGTATACGGCCGAAATTTTTATCCCCGCCATATAGTTGGTCGCTAAATCCTCTGTGCCTACGCAAGAAATTTTGTTGAGGGCAAAGATATCTATATGGCAAAACTATACGGCCGGATTTATTATTCCCGCCGTATAGTTGGTCGTTAAACCTTCAGTAGTCATCAAAAAAATTATGTTTCTTCGAGAATACCGTCTTACCCTAAAACTTGGCAAAACAGCTTGTTTTTGACTGAAAACATGACAGTAGAAATTGTCGACCAAAAACATGACAGCAGAATTTCTAGTACTACCTAACTTCTTCTCCTCAAATGGAGGTTCACTTTTTGATCTGGACAAAAATGATTAAGCTAGTTTTTTAAGATAAAAATCAAACTTTTATTTTTTATACTTATTTTACGCTTGTTCAATCAATATTTCTACTACTTTTTGATAGCTGCATCTTTATGGGCGCGCTTCCGCAAGAATGTCTGTGAAAAAGTTGTAGGAGTGCGATGAACATTTTATTATTTATTTTATTTTATTAATGCGATGGGTTGACTCCCATTTAGCATTTTATTAAGAATGGTTGAATAACTCAACCCCTTCTATGTTCGCAAATTCTTACTTTAGGTTGCCCCTTATCAAAGGCACTTACCACATGAACTCGTTTTGCCGGTAGGATATATCTTTCTCCTGCTTCTAGCTTCTTTGGAAAATACCGGATGATTATAGCATCATAAACATCGAAGATTATTTTTCCTTCAGCACAATCAACTGATGCTCCTGCAGTAGTAAGGAACGGTCTTCCATGTATTATAGATAATTTTACATCCTATGGCATTTCAAGAATAATAAAATCAATGGGAATAACATGCTCATCTATTCTAAGTAGAACATCCTCAATCATACCAATGGATTGTTTAGTGGACTTGTCAGCCATCTGTAAAGTGATAGTAGTAGGGGAATACTCCCCTAATCCTATCCTTATATAGAGGGAATATGGCATTACACTAACTCCTGCACCTAAATCACAAAAGGAATTGTGAATATCAGTTTTGCCAATTGAGCATGAAATAATTGGTATTCCGGGATCTCCAGATTTAGACAATAAAATGTTCCAGATTTAGACAATAGTAGAAATTGTTGACCAAAAACAGCATGTATAGAGCAGGATTTCTAGTACTACCTAACTTCTTCTCCTCAACTGGAGGTTTACTTTTTGATCCGGACAAAAATGATCAAGCTTGTTTTTGTAGATAAAACTCAATCTTTTATTTTTTATACTTATTCTACGATTGTTCAATCAATATTTCTACTACTTTTGGTCAGCTGCATCTTTACGGGCGCGCTTCCGCAAGAATGTCTGTGAAAAAGTTGTAGGAGTGCGATGAACATTTTATTATTTATTTTATTTTATTAATGCGATGGGTTGACCCCCATTTAGCATTTTATTAAGAATGGTTGAATAACTCAACCCCTTCTATGTTCTCTAATTCTTACCTTAGGTTGCCCCTTATCAAAGGCACTTACTACATGAACTCGTTTTGTTGGTGGAATATATCTTTCTCCTGCTTCTACCTTCTTTGGAAAATACCGGATGATTTTAGCATCATAAACATTGAAGATTATTTTTCCTTTAGCACAATCAACTAATGCTCCTGCAGTACTAAGGAAAGGTCTTCCAAGTATTATAGATAATTTTACATCCTATGGCATTTCAAGAATAATAAAATCAATGGGAATAACATGCTCATCTATTCAAAGTAGAACATCCTCAATCATACCAATGGGTTGTTTAGTGGACTTGTCAGCCATCTGTAAAGTGATAGTAGTAGGGGAATACTCCCCTAATCCTAACCTTTTATAGAGGGAATATGGCATTACACTAACTCCTGCACCTAAATCACACAAGGCATTGTGAATATCAGTTTTGCCAATTGAGCACGAAATAGTTGGTATTCCAGGATCTCCAGATTTAGACAATAGCTTCCCTTTAGCAGGATAACTAGTCACCATGGCAAAGGTTTCAGTTATTTCTTTCTTTCTACTAAGAATATCAGAGAGCAATTTCGAATAGGTGGGAACTTTTATTGCATCCGCAAATGGAATTTCTAGACGAAGATCACCAAGTGCGTTTTTTAAAGAATCATAGATTACCTGATCCGATGCATTCTTTTTTCGATCTGGATAAGGAAGCTTTTTCTCACCTTTCTTATTTTTGTCTTTTACCTTTTGTGGGTGATCAGGCTCTTTTGTTGCTTTCTTTTGTTGTTGTTTGTCGCTTTTCTTATTTTCTACTACAATAACTTCAACTTCATTGATTCTCTCTTTTTCTTCTCTTGGATCAACCGTCTCTGCATCAAGGTCATAACGGTCATCCTATGCATCATGTTGGTCCTCCTTGGTTTGATCTTGTGTTTCTTGAGTAGTTTCATCTTGAGGATCCACCAGTGTATCATCTTCTTGGCTTGCTTTGAGCAAGGCTTTTTCCTGTAACAACTGCACGTCTTCTTGTAACAACTGCACATCTTCTTGTAACAACATTAGTAGAAATAGGAATATCTATATCATCTCAAAAAAAATTTGATAACCAGATGCTATTTGTTCGCAGTGGGTTTAAATCATATTAAGATACTTGTCAAATAATTTAATTTTTGGCTAATCTCATCATAATTTTTTGTGAGTTCTGCCAAAATCTTTTTATGTTTTTTGAAAATACTTATGCAAGTTATTATGAGATTTTGCTTGTCGATGTTTTAATTCTTGAAAAACATTTCTAGTTTCATCTTCTTGAGTAAAAACTTATAACAAGTCTACTTTGTTTTCCTTAACAAGTTCAGAAGGTATACCTTTTCTTTCATTGTTTTGCGTACTTCAGGCATAAGATCAGGATTTATACGAAGCGTCCCTTTTTCTAGCTTAGTGTCAAAATCAGGATTGTATATAGAATCATTCTTGTCCCTAGTAGATATTAATTCCAAACATGCTTTAATAGCTAAGTATTAATCAATCCTCCTGCTGATAAGTCGAGCAACTCTCTACTTTGAGTATTAAGACCATGGTAAAATAAATGGCAAATAGTTGATTCGGAATAGCCATGATTATGAATTCTATTGATCATTCCAAAGAATCTATCCCAGGCTTGTGGGTAGTTTTCTCCCACGTTCTGACTAAAGTTGCCAATATTTTTTCTAGTTTTAGTTACCTTTTTGAAAGGATTAAACCTGTTTATGAATTTGACAATACAGTTTTCCCAACATTTAATGTAATGGCGAGGGAGAGAATATAACCAATCTAGAGCTTTACCTTTAAGATACCAAAGAAATTATTTGGACGAGAGAAGTCTCTTGGCAAACCTTTTGGTCCAAGTGTTGTCATCAAATCGTCAAACTCTCTAATATGTCTACCTGGGTCTTCATCTTCTCTTCCACTCAAAGCCTTTTCCTGCAAAATTTTAATAATTACACCATCAAATCGAAATTCTCTAACTCCAGGGTTAGGAAATTCTATTGGTTGTTTAAGGAAAGTTGAGTTTGGAGCACTGTATTCCCTGAGAATTTTCTCGGGTTTCTTGGGAGTTGTCCTGTGAATGGACATGATTTCCATAAACTCACATAGTTTTTCAACTTTAACCTTGTCTGATCTTAAAAGGTTTCAATAATTTCTTTGTGTCTTTGAATAGGGACGGGCTCAAAATAATCTAGTAAATAGGTCCTACTAGAGTGTGTAGACCCTTTGTATCCTAGGGAGACCATTTTGTAGTAGTAACACCTAAAATGTCAAGACATAAACACTTAGCACTTAGCTCCCTGGCAACGGCGCCAGAAAATAGCTTGATGTGTAGAGGTGCACAGATTGTTTGTAGCTAGTTACGATGTATAGATATTGACCCCACAGGGAGCCCAAAGGTAAGTGTTTATGAGTAAAGTCGTTGTCACACTCGAAGTTCTCACAGGTCTTCGAGTGAATTGACTGTAAGTGTGGAAATAAGAATGAAATTTGGATTAAACGGGATGTATTTAAATAAAACTAAAATGTAAACTTCATAAATAAAAAGCATAAAAGTAAAGGACAATTCAATTGTTTGTTGTTTTCTACAGATGACAAAGAAGGCGCGGGGAGATACAGTTCATGTTGATAGTGACTGTGCCTGGTGGACGAATGATAAGTGTAAAAATTATAATCTTGTAAATATATGTGTAGGCGAGCAACCCATAATTAGCCAGAACTCCTCTTGGTAGATTTCATCTCAACTTCAATCATCCTACTAGTCTGTTACCAAAACCATGGTCAGACACTAGACGATTAAGACCCTTCCGGTTGCTTAGCACTTAAGCTCCTTGGATCGGACTAATGCAATAAGCACAGTGGTTCCTCGTTATCCTCGAGTCAACTAGTTTTCCATTGATATCCCCGTGTCACTCAGGAGTCGCCCGTATGCTAGCGAACAAGATCATATCTATGTACAACAAAGCATCATGTTGTCTAGGCCCTTAATTAGACAGCAAGCATTAGGCATCCCATATATAGTCAAGCACACATAATATACTAATTAAAATCAATCACAAACTAATGGAAAATATATGGAGTCACATCACATCTCATCAATCCCTTACATCTCCCACACCCAAGGAACTTACTCACACATGAGAGAAGAAATCATCATCAATATAATTAAATAAAGGGAGTTCTTCTCAATATTACCGTGGAGATCAACAATAAGAATGGATAAGTAATCCAACACAATTCAAGATAGGAAGAAACAATCGCAAACCCTAATCTTGAAAAGTGAAGATCTCTCTCTCTCTCAAGTACAATTAATGGCTATGAGGGTGTGATGGCTAGGAGGTCAAAGATCATGGAGCGAGATGCAGAACGTCTCCCCCCTTCTTCTCCGGATCTCTTCTTTCTCCTTTCTGGATAGGATGGTCGTTGTTGTGTTAAGATTTTTGTGTCCGGTATCCTCATGGAATTTGTCCCTTTGACAAGACGCAGGCGGTGGCAGCTATACGGAAGGAACTATACGGCTGAAAAAATATTCCCGCCGTATAGTTGCTCGTTAAAGCCTCTGTATGCCTCCCTCGATTGCTTCCAAAAAGAGACTTGCTTGAATATTGTGTTTCTCTTGTTAAAACCTTGTATTGACGTTCAGAACCTGAAACACACATTAAAAACCAAGTTTTCTTTGCTACCAAAGTATTAGCACTAGGTAAGGCTAGAAAACAATCAAATCCAGGGGAAAAGCATAAAAAAAGTGTCGAATCTCACAGCTATCACGTTCGCATGGGAAGATCAGGGCATAGGCCAAGGGAAAAAAATTGAACTAGGGTTAGGTATGTGCAATATTTGGAACATAACATATCTTATAATTATCTGACATGTTAGTTTCAGAAAATCAATCTTGCAGGAGATTAGCTCACCCTAACTGGCTATTATACGAGAGGCGTTAGGTGCGATGTTATAGGGCAGATGCTCTCCTGCATGCATGACCAATGTCCACTTGTCATCCAGGCTAACACAATTTTGACTGCAAACCTCGCTTACAACTAAATTTAGTCATGTTGACAATTTGGTGTGTAAACTTTAGCAAATCATGAGTTAGAGGGCTAAATCGAGCCCCACACACAAGTACAAGGATTGTTTGTGTTCGGTAAAGCAAATTGGTATAATCAAACAACCATGCATGGTTCCGATCTACGAGAGGATACAACACGGTGGAGAATATTTTACATTTTATGTGATCGTCAAGCACAAGCTCATACCGTTCATGAGTACATGCCATAAATACATTGATGATTTTGCTCATAGTTTTTGTTCGGTAAAGCAAATTGGTATCACTTCTATGTGTTGCGGTACGCCGACTGACTTCATGACGAACACCAATATGTGCTAATCGAGCCTACAAGCTACATATCCCGGGGTATGGTCACGCTTTGAGATATCACGTTCCTCACGATGCCTGCGGTACAATACCACTACTGTTGGAACGTCCGAGATGACGAAGAGGTCTTTTTCAGTGTTGAGGCTTCCTTCGGTTCCTCCCTATTTTCTCAAATTTAAGAAATTGAAAACACAAGGAGGGTCAGGATTAACCAATGCCTATTTGGCTTGGAGGACATGAAGGGTTATCGGCCAGTCCTAGTTATTCTTATGTTTTCAGTTTTCTAAGTTTGGGAGAACAGGATGACATAAGAGTAAAACTCTTATTTGTTTCCATTAACAAGAAAAATTGATCTTCATCTTCTCATCTAATGGTCCTAACGTGAATCGAATGATGCATTAATTACTAGTAGTCGGAGCCAAGGTCTCTTTGGGATTAGGAAGGTTGTATTTTGCTATAGAAACAGTTTTACTACTTACTACTCCATACTATATTACTTCGACTACTACTAGTATAGAGTAGTACTCCATCCATCCCAAATTAACTGACTTCACATGTACTCCCTCCTTCCTAAATTAGGACGCGCATTATTTTTTGTCAAAGTCAAATATAATAAACTTTGACTAAATATCTAGAAAATAATATGGACATCTACGACATCAACTCAATGTTATCAGAATCATCATGAACCATGTTTTCATATTATATGCGTTTGACATTATGTAAGTTAGTATGTTTGTACATATAGTTGGTCAACTTTATAAATATTGACTTTGACGAAACCTAGTATGCTTTCTAATTTGGAAATGAGGGAGCATCTACGTACTAAAATGCGTGAAAATACATGCGTATCTAGACAAAGCCAAGTCAGTTACTACTATTTTAGGATGGAGGGAGTAATTATATATGTGTATTCAATTTTTCACAAAAATTTTTACTGCTACGGCACATGCCTGATGGCTATGCAATATAGCCATCTACATCCACATTTAAACTGGATATTATTCATAGTTTTGATGAAATATCTCTCTAAACCCTGCCACTGATGCCTAATGATCAAAGGGGTATGCAATCCTTTCTTTCTATTTTTCCCTACGCAGATAATGACGTTTGATGATGGGAATCAAACATTAAAGTCAAAGATACGATATTTCTAACAACCCAAAGAAACTAGGTGTCGTGAAGTGGAGACAGAAGCTTTAACGACCAAATATACGGTGGGAATAAAATTTCGGCAGTATAGTTCCGGCTGTATAGTTGACATCGACACCGCTACGTCAAACAGAAGAACTTTCGTGAAGGGACCCCTATATAAAGAGGCTTCGGGCAACGAGAAATGGGCGACCCCAGAACCCCAGAAGCCTGCATCCATAACACCGAAGAGACACCGAAGGAATAGACTTAGATCTAATCTCCAAACCCTTCTCTGCCACCATAGCCATATTCCACCACTTCTAATAGTAGATCCCATCTTCGATTGGCAACACTTTAAGACTATTTGCCATCAATCTCATGATTTCCATTGCAATGTTTATGATTGTTGATTTCATCTCTATGCGTGAGTAATTCTCTTTGGGCTAAGGGCTTCAGCCTAGCCATGTAGCTTTTGTGCGGGTTATTTATCATAGATGGGATCATGTATTAGTTTCTATGACATGATGATTATTGTATCCTCTCTTGACTCAATCCAAGGACTTGTCAGGTACCCAAGGCCCTGAGGATTGAGCCAAGTATAGGGAGTATGAGTAATGACTAATCTGCAGGTTGGGAAACCTACAGACAGAAGGGGTAGTATGGCTGTATGTGAGGGATTTACTTGGGATTAACAGTGACATCACTACACATATCATTAGTTCTCTTTCTTTTATGGATGAGACTAGTAGGTTATTGCTATAAGCGGTTGTGGAGGCAATAACAATTATGGATGCATTGCTCACATATGATTATCTTGCTCTAACAATTACATGCATACTTTATTACTATCTTTTATTCCCATCAGATGTTTTGCACAGCTATAGGTGAAACTGAAATCCCTAGGCCCTCTCTCTCCATCATCGACAACAACAAAAGTGAGCAAACTCTTGGTCCAGAAAAAACACAAAAAGAATTCTAAAACTCCTAAAGGTCTGTTAAAGTAATTCCACTATGCTTTCTGCTTCCCGAGGATTCGATAACCTAGGTCTACTAGGGAAAAAGAGCTATACTACATCTGTAATCCGAATCAAAGGTATAAACCCTTTTTCTGGAGCCATTGCCAGGGAAGCAATAGCTACCGTGGTGAGGTTAGTAGGAACCTTACTAGTTTTAATTCTTGTTTTTAATTTTGTTAGTTTGCTTTTAGTCTTTATTTGAAATACCAAAAAAATTAGTTAGTCTTTAAATTCTTGTTTTTACTATCATAAGTCTTTGTTTAAGAAAACCCAAAAACATAGGAAATATGGCTGAAAAGAAGATTGCGGAGTTTGCAACTCCCAACAATGATTATTTGTGTACTCTTATTACTCAGCCAACAATTACTGCTAATGATTATGAAATTAAGCCCCACTATTTAAGTTGGGTTCAACAGAATCAATTTGGAGGATCTGCTGTTGAGGACGCAGGTATGCACTTGAACACTTTCACTGAAATATGTGATAGGATGCACATAAAATATGTTGACCCCGATGCGGTCAAATTGCGCTTATTTCCTTTCTATCTTAGAGGAAGAGCAAAAGAATGGTTGCTATCTTTACCTAGAAATACTATTGCATCATGGGTGGAGTCTACTTCTTTATTTATGACTAAATTTTCCCCACCTACAAAGATTATGCAACTAAGATCTAATACTACTGGTTTTAGATAGGAAGAGTGTGAGGCACTAGCGCTTGCATGGGAGAGGATGAAAGAATGCATGAGAAACTGTCGCAGTCATGGGATGGAAGATTGGTTAATTCTCCATTTATTTTATAATGCTCTTAACCTTGTGTCTAAGTCTATGCTTGACACTGCAGCTGGAGGAACATTTATGGGCAAACATATTACCGAAGCAAAGTAGCTACTAGACAATATGCAAGACAACCATGCCCAGTGGCATGTGGATAGATCAAACACGAAGAAAGTGAACTCCGTCTCACCACAAGAAAATAAAGAACTCAATGCTAAGCTAGATGTGCTCATATTAGCTGTAAAAGGAGAAGCTTAGCCCAATCCTATTGAAGACCTCAAGATGATGAGAATCCAAAGGGAGGAGCCTGAAGAATTTGATTATAGGAATGCTCCTTCACGAAATTACACCATTGAAGATCTTATAAAAAGGATCAATATCAAGATTCTGGTAAGTGAAGGAAATAAGGAAGCTATGTATCAACACTTCGTTAATCAGGTAGAAATGAAGGTACGTGAGCTTGAGGAAGAATATAAGAAAATTGCTAAAAACTTACTTGTGAAGCTTGATGATATATTTGAGCCTACTATTAAGATTAAAATTGGGACCAATGAGATAGCTGCACTTTGTGATCTAGGTGCAAGCATTTCAACAATTCCTAAAAGTCTTTTTAATAAGTTAAATCTTGACTCCTTTGAAATCATCGAGTAAAAATTACATCTAGAAGATTCTACCTACAAACAAGCTGTAGGGATTAAAGAAAATACTTTAGTATAATTTAAGGCTGTCCTGCTCTTATTGATTTTGTTATTGTTGACATGCCTGATGATGCTACTGCTCCTATTATATTAGGCCATCCATTCTTAAGAACTATTGAGCCTTTGATTAATATACATGAAGTAAACGTGAAGCTTCAGTTACCTTCATGGGATCCTTTCGTTATTCATTTTCCCAGGAAGAAGAAACCAAAGCATGATGAAAAGGAGTCCATCACTTTGAAGGCCAACTATTTTGGAGTGGGTGTTCAACTCATCTGGCCTATGTGAGCAACATCAAGGTCAAGCTATTAACCATAAAAGAGCGCTTCATGGGAGGCAACCCATGTGAAATAAAGGTTTGAGTAAAGCTTTTAAGTTTTACTCTAAGTTTTATGTTTAATAAAGAGTGTTAGTAAGCTCCAATTGAGGAGCAGGAGTTTGGTAGTACTAAAAATCATGCTTTATACATGTTGATCTTGGTCGACAATTTTTACTATCATCTTTTTGTCACAACATGGTGTTTCGCTGAGTTTAGGATAAGAAAGAATTCTGGAAGAAATAGAAATGTTTTGATGTCTATAAATGGTTTAACGACCAACTATACGGTGTATAGTTCTGGCCATATAGTTGCGCCCCCAGGTGAAAACCCTAAATTTTTGTCATCAGAACAACTATACGGCAGAAAAAATTGTTCCGGCCATATAGTTTGGTCGTACAGTTGCGTCCGACCACAAAATCGCCACGGGAAGGTACCCCCAATACCAAAACTTCAATCCTTTTTTATCTCTTCTACCTCAAAACTCTCTCAAAACCTTAGGATATCTTCATCTCTACTTAATTTCGTTCGATTTCCTCGCAGACAAGTGATCTACGGTATGTTTCTCCTCCGATCCTCCAATTACTTTTTGCAAATTCATTCTCGATCTATTATCATTATCAATCTAGGGGGAGACCTCCTATGAACTAATTGCCATGATTCTCTTGCCTAGATTGTTATTTTGAGGGGGCTCTTTAGTGTGCTAAGATAAGGAATATGTTATGCTTATTATTGTTGGATCAAAAAGTTTTATTTTTTGTCTTTCCCTCTTAGTTTAGATGATGAACACAAGGATCCAAACTCATGCTCGTGCCACCTCTAGTTCTTGTCGGGATAACGCTCAAGAACGCATGGGGATACGGTTCAAGGATGAGCTCCAACATGATCGCTTGAACAAGATCAAGAACCGAGAAGTTTAGACAACAAAGTGGGCTTGCCCCATTATATTGAATCAACTCGGTATGTCTAATGACTTCAATTTACTTTGCAATAGAGTTGGCCTCCAAAAATTTGTATTCAATGATGTGCCTACTTATCTCCGGTTAACTCTTGAATTTCTAAGTTCTTTGCAAAGCACCGTAAAAGCATGGCATGGAGAGGACATGATTTCTATACGACTTATGAACAACAATTAGGATTTTTCACTAGATGAATGGTGCGCATGTTTTAATTTTCCAAACAATAATGCTAATGCCTTACGTGCATCCTTTACTGGCATAGACCCTTCCCCAGAACTTTATTATAATGGAATGAGTTTCACTTCTAGAGTAAGCAAGGGGAAGGATATTCAACATCCTGCAATTCACTATTTGTTCTATGTTATTGCTAACACCTTGCAGACATGAAATGAGTTCACGAGACTCAATGAGTACGACATCTTAGTCCTCACAAAATTTTCTTTCAACCACATCGACTTGTCACTCAACTTGGGCACAATCCTTGTGCGCTACCTGGAGTACCAATCCTCCCAAAGCCAAGGACCAATCACAGGTGGAGGCATCATCACCGTGCTTTCCATTGCCCTAGGCATCGACCTAGGTGAGTTGCAACCAGTGCTAGGTGAGCGACGTGTTGGTTTCTCTACTTTAAAAGCTTGTGGAATGCTCACTAGGAGAGGTGGTGTTTATTACTTACATATGGCTAGAGCTGGGCGTCTCTTCCCCGCTCCTTTTCCTAATGGTATTTTCTCTATCGAGGAAGGGAATTTGTTGTGTGACTTGCAGGTTGAGCAACACCAACCCTAGAAGGAGATTCTAGATGAGGATGAGGACCAAGAAGAGGAGCAAGAAGTTCCTTATCAAGAGGAGAAGCCATCAACCCGGTTCGCTACATACCAAGACTTCCAAGAACTTGGAGGAACTATGGAGAGGATGCATAGCCTCTCCATGAACCTCCGAGAAACAACTAGTAATTTATCAACTCAATTTGCAAACTGGAGTTACGACTTTTTCCTGCCACCACAATGATTTGAAGGGCTTGCAAAAGCCTAAGCTTGGGAAAGTTTCCTCATTATCTTTATTTGGCATTCATTTGATTTTATTTATTTTGAGGTTATGTTTTTAATTCGAGTTTATAAGCACTCATGTTGGTTTCGCCAACACTTTATCTTTAGTTATTTATATTTGTTTTAGAGACTTCCTAGCTAAGTTTTCCTGCCAATTTTCTATTCTTTAATTCCCTCTCTTAAAAACAACAAAAATATTTTTCAATTTATCTTTATTTTCCCTCTTCCTTCCTTTCTATTCTCCTTGTGGCTTTCACATATTTGCAGGAGGGTGATCGACTTTGAGTTTCCAAGAAGAAAATCAAAAGGGAAGAGAGAAGTGGAACCAATCATGAGAGGTATGCCTTAAGACTCCCCACTTTTGAAGTTTGAGAAACCCATGCGATTTAGTAGTAAATGTGATGATATTATATTGATCGAGTGAGTCCTTGTATTGTAGTAAAAAAATTATTTGCATGGGTGTTTAGTTGCATACGTTTTGTTCCAGCTCTTGTAGTTAACCAAGTCTGGAATAAAAATTTTGCTAAACAGTTGTAATAAGAAAAAGTCTCACAATTGAAGGCTTGGGTGTTGTAGTGTTTAGTCTTGAAGGATTTTTTCTAGAGACACTCAACAACACAGAAAATAATGATTAACTTTATGGCTCTCTTTAAAAGGATTTGTTTGATTGAATTAATTTTTAGAGGTTTTTGTTAGCATGTCAAAGTTTGACTTGTGAATCATAAGAATGATATAGCTTTATGTGTGTCAAATTTAATGGGATGCCAACAGCTTCGCTGGCCTATGAACGATCTTCATGGAGGAAACTCCTAGATTTCGGCTATGAGTTGATTAAACATATGTAGTAGTAATGTTATAATGGGTAAGATTCTTGGCATTCTCGGGTAGATGTGTTCATGAGGGAATCACTCCTCTGGCTGATATGAGTAATCATTGTGGAAAAGGAACCAAAACCTTGGTGATGCCACGAGTGTCCATCACAGCCCGATAAACTAATTAAATTTTTCCGCATGCTCTCAATTAATTAAGAACTGAAATTCTTGAAGGACAATGAACAGAAAAGTAGTGCTTGAAAAGTCTTTACTTATAGATGTGGGAGAAATGAGATACTCTATTGTATATGTTTTTCATGACAAACTCTCAAACTCTCAATTTTACATGATTATACTTTTGTGTTCAAAGGCAAGCCTATGAGTTGATTACATGACATGGAATAAGGTATACTCATTTGAATCATCCATGTTAAAAATTAATTTTGTTGCACTATAAGGATGCCTAAAAACCTGTATGATATGCTTGACATTAATCTATCTATTCTGAAGTTTTTCAGATTAATAAAGTGTATGAAACATCAGACTACCAATCATTAGTAAGATCACCATCTCGTTATTTAAGTTTAAATGCTGAGTTCCTTTTTGATTTTGGTTTTCTTGCTCGAGGACGATCAGTTTAAGCTTGGCGAGGTTGATGGCTATGAAATATAGCCATCTACATCAACATTTAAATTAGATATTATTCATATTTTTTATGAAATATCTCTCTAAACCCTGCCACTAATGCCTAATGATCAAAGGGGTATGCAATCCTTTCTCTCTATTTTTCCCTGCATAGATAATGACGTTTAATGATGGGAATCACAACATTAAAGTCAAAGATACGATATTTCTAACAACCCAAAGAAACTAGGGGTCGTGAAGTGGAGACAGAAGCTTTAATGACCAAATATACGGCGGGAATAAAATTTCGGCGGTATAGTTCCGGCCGTATAGTTGACATCGACACCGCTAGGTCAAAAAGAACAACTTTCGTGAAGGGACCCCTATATAAAGAGGCTTTGGGCGACGAGAAACGGACACCCCCAGAACCCTAGAAACCTGCATCCACAACACTGAAGAGCCGCCGGACGAATAGACTTAGATCTAATCTCCGAACCCTTATCCACCAACATAGCCATATTCCACCACTTGTAATAGTAGATATCATCTTCCATTGGTGACATTGTAAGACTATTTGCGATCAATCTCATGATTTCCATTGCAATGTTCATGATTGTTGATTTCATCTCTATGCGTGAGTAATACTCTTTGGGCTAAGGGCTTCGGCCTAGCCATGTAGCTGTTGTGCATGTTATTTTTCATAGATGGGATCATGTATTAGTTTGTATGACATGATGATTATTGTATCCTCTCTTGCCTTAGTCCAAGGACTTGTCAGGTACCCAAGACCCCAATGATTGAGCCAGGTATAGGGAGTATGAGTAATGACTAATTTGTAGGTTGGGAATCCCAGTGACAGAAGGGGTAGTACGGCTGTATGTGAGGGATTTACTTGGGAGTAATGGTGACATCACTATGCATATCATTTGTTATCTTTCTTCTATGCATGACACTAGTAGGTTATTGCTATAAGAGGTTGCAGAGGAAATAGCAATTATAGATGCAATGCTCACATATAATTATCTTTCTCTAGCAATTGCATGCATACTTTATTATTATCTTTTATTCCCATTAGATCTTTTAATTAAACCAAAACCCTAGGCCCTCTCTCTCCATCATCGACAACAAGAAAAGACAGTAAACTCTTGGTCCGGTAAAACACAAAAAGAATTTTAAAACTCCTGAAGGTCCGTTAAAGTAACTTCACTACACTTTATGATTCCCGAGGATTCGATAACCTAAGTCTAGTAGGCAAAAAGAGCTATAATACATCCGTAATCCGGATCGAAGTTATCAGTGCCCACGACTAGGGCATGGACCAATGCATAATAATCACGTAACCATGAAGTGGCGATCTACTCCGTACTAGTAGTACTGAATTACCCTACGTGTGGAGGCGCAATAGTGGAGCACATGCTCGTGCCGTTCTTGATTAGTACTACTAGTATACGCAAATAGGAGTACATAAATAGATAGATCTTGTTGCTCATCATACTATTTTTTTCCTATAAAGAAACGTGGACGTGACTACTACAATACTATATTGGCACAACTTCTTCCTTTGGCACTACAAGATGAATGTGGAACTCTCTATGTAACATTACTATACTAGTACTTCTTGTAGTACGTACTACATGGTAGTAGTAGTACTACTACTATACTCTGTAGTTTTTCGGATCCGCAGTAAAGTAGTGCAGTAAGTTTGTTTGGTCAAGTTGCATGTAACAAGCATTGGTTTGACACGACAATTCAGGTTTTTAGATATCCAAATTTCTACTCCAGCTCGATTGCTCAAGACAAGAAGCAGCTAGTACACCTCTATCTTCCGGTTGTCGCCCAGATCAAAATGAACAAGCAAAAGATTGTGTAACTTGGAAATTGTCATGGCCATTTATTACCTACAGAGCTTTATTTAGTTTCCTTCGAGGCACCTGCAAAGACTGATGCGTACTAGTACTAGTAATAAAATGTTATGATTGGTCCCTATAGATAGTACTAGAACTCTAGTAGCTACTCTCGTCGCACTGAATTGTCCAAGAGGTGGAGTTCCTTTTTTTCTCCAAGAGGTGGAGTTCCTTTTTTCTCGAAGACGTGGACTTCCTTTTTTCTGAGAGAGGAAACCTTTTTTATTCTTCTTTGATTTAAAGAAAATTCAAAGGATTTGTGAAGGATTTTGTCCCTTAGGAAATAATCCTATGTTGTTTTTTTGATTCATAAGATTCCAATATATAGGAATTATGTGCCGTTTGGAGCGTAGGATAGGAAAAATACAAGAATAGGAAAAACATGGTAATTGAGATTCCTTCAAAGTATTCCTAATCCCTCTATGTTTTAGGAAAATTTCCATCCACTCCAATCTCATGGTATAATTGCTTTGCTTTCCCTGTGATTCAAACACATACTTGATCCAAATTCCTGTAATTTCCTCTTTCTTTGTTTTGAGAATCTTGCAAATCAATCGAGCCTGAGAGACTGTCTTCCTTTTTTTTTCTTTGAACATTTTTTGTTTGAACATAGGGTCATAGAGCTTCCTCGAAACATGAGGAGGGAGGAAATTGCACAACCTCCAACAACTGGATTCAAAATTGCATGGAACTTTAGATAATCAGGATAGTATAGTTGGAAGAAACTACTACAATTACTTTTGGGGTACAAATGCTGCACATAGCACAAAATTTTCGATTAACCCTCTTAGAAATTATTTCTTACATACCCTGGGCTCAACAGTTGGAGCTCTTTACAACTATGGCTCTAATTGTTGGAGGTTTGTGCAACTAGCCTCAATTGGAGCCCCACCCCCCACTAGCCCACCTTCTACAGTACTAGTAGTACTACTACGCACCATCAGCCTTTGTCTTCTCCATTTAACCCTGGCCACCAGCTCCCGCCAACAATCTTCCCTCCCTCCCCCAACCCACCCGCCCCCACCCCACCCCAAAGAAATACCCCAAAGTACCATTTGTAGCCTGCTTCCATGGTGAGATTGAGCAAGGTCAGTAAAGATCCTAAGCAGTTTCAGAAGGTGTTCACGTAAGGCCCCCTTCAAGTACTCATCAACCATTATGACACCACCACCGCCGCGACCCTCGTCAGTTCATCCAAACATATTCTTCAATCAGCAAAAATACAGTGGAACTACGCCTTCTTCTCATCTGTTTGGCCTCCCCACGTGTTCTTTATTCTCACCCGACGGTGAGACCGTGGGAATCCAAAGACTGCTTCAAAGTGGCGGCCAGCTAGGGCAAGCTGACAGTGCAAGACAGGTTCTCCTCCGATGTTGTGATGCCAAATGGTTTTGATGAGAAGCGAGCAGACAACAATGGAGATTGGATCATCACAGTTGGGCCCAATTTCATGTGGGACCTTGTCAACGTGTACACTCGACGCAAGATTGTTATTCCGCGAGTGCTAGGGTTTGAACCGATTGAAGGTTCTGCACTTACATTCTAGGATGACGCTAATGAAGGTCGACGTACTAAACTACAGAAGATAGTCATTTTCCAAGTTCTGACAACTGCTGGGGGATACAGATATTTCTCACTTGTCGCCATTTTCGAATTCAAGATTAATGTCCTTAACGGGAATCATAGTCATGGATGGTAAGTTTGTGTGAACGATTTCTAGGGCTACTTCAGATACTGCGATGCTATTATCCAACACGATTGTATGTTCGCCGTGACCTAGAACGGCTGTGTTTATGCATGGAACTCTATGGAACTTGGTAAATTCACCTCCCTACGTATTTTATTAGCTTTATTCCTAAATCGATGCAAGCTAATTTTTCTGAACTTTCATTGGTTAGTAGGAATTCCATAAAAAAAATAGTTTCTTCGATTTGATGGAATTCCCTAGGAATTTCAGAGGAACACAATATTTAGGAAGTTTTCTTACATATAAGTAGTTTGTTTCATATGATTGAGTTCTGCTGATAGTATTGCTTCGTCTCCTAGTACAACCCATGGAAAATATGGTATCTACTAGTAGTACTTATGTGAGACTCAGATATTATTCCTGAATCAATGTAAGATATTTTTTCTGAACTTTTATTGGTTAGTAGGAATTTTAGCCTCTTTGATTCGTACGAATTCCGTAGGAATTTCAGAGGAATGCAATCCTTACTAAGTTTTCTTACATAAGTAATTCGATTCATAGGATTGAGTCTTGCTGATAGTATTGCCTTGTCTCCTAGTACTAGTACATCCATCGAAAATATGGTATCTACTAGTAGTACTTACGTGAGACTCAGATACTAGACATATGACATATCATCACTATATAGAATTATAATACTAGGTAAAGCTCAAAACATAGAAATTTGATCGACATCTATAAAGTATGGGTGCATATTTAGGTCTTGTATGATGTATCATATTGAAGTCAATGTTTATTAGGTACTAGTATGTAGCACCCCAGGTAAAATCACTACTAGAAAATCGCGTGTTTTTTATTTTTGTGCATCATCATGACTGCATGCTCGTGTTATCATACCACATTGCATTTTAGCATCATCGTGTCATCATGCATATTTTTCCTAAAACTATTTTCAAAACGCCTATAATTGTTTTCTAAATATCTCCCATCTTTTATTTCAAATCAAAATCCCGGCCTTTCCGAATATTTGGTTTGTCTTTTTATAAAATGTTTTGTTTTAAAAAATAAGTAATAAAAACGTATTTTATAAAACCCCGGGGAGGCAGTCCGGCTGGCCAGACAGAGGCCCAACCGGCTGGACCACCTACTTCCCGACCCAAAACAAACCCTAAAACTAAAGCCTAATCCCCCAACCCTAACCAACCTACCCAGCAGCCGTCGCTGCTCTCACACGCCCGTGCAGCCCACGGTAAACGCCCACCCCAGCGCGCATGGCCTAGCCTCAACATCCTACAAGGAGGCACGTACACATCCCTGCCCGATCCCGCACGTGGCATCACCCCGCACCGCCTCGCGGTCATGCCCGGCCCCACCACCCCTCTATAGACGCGCCCCTTGCAAAACCCGCCTCGATGCGTCGCGACCCAGCGGCCCACCCTATTATCTTCTTCTTGCCCTCATGCGCCTTTGTCTGCATCGTCACCAACCACCGGCAGTTTTACAACCGTCCCTTCTGTCTTCTTCTGAAAAGCGATCAAGCCCTCCACCCCATCCTCTTGTTCCCGAGCAGTAGCTCGACTTCTTGAGCCCGTGGTCCCCGAGCGCCTCCTCCCTCTGTATGGGCACCGCCCCTCACACCTCACCTCGTTGCTACATGGCCCCTTCATCCTCCTGTTCGCGAGATGCCGTGAGCGACCACCCTTGTTCTCTACCAATGGCCATCGTCCTCTGTCCCTACCGCTGCGCGCTTCCCTAAGCTCGTTCGGCCTCCTCTGTCCCTGCCTCCGCGCGAGTCCCTCACCACCGAGCTCCATGGACGACCTCCTTCCTCTGCCGTCTTCCCTGATGCCCGCCCTGTCACTCAACATCGCCACAAGGAGCCCGCGGTCGTGCCCCTGCACCGGCTAGTCCCTGCGCCACCTCTCCTATCTTCGGCCGCGCCACCAGCGCCCGGGCGCGCACCGGCCAGCGAGCCTCGTTCCCTCTTTGGCTCTGCCCTCTGCGACCCTCCCTTCTCGGTGTCGTCACCCATGCAGCGCCCTCGCCCTCTCCTGCAGGTCGCCGCCAGGAGCAGCGCCGCAATGTCCCCGTTGACCTCGCCATCCCTGCAAGCTCCGAGCGCGCCTCACGCTCGAGGTGCTGCCCGGAGCCTCGCCGGTTTCTTCGTCGACTATCCTCGAGGCCCCGCCGCCCTCGCTGCACGCGAGCTAGGCCCTCCACGTGGAAAGGCCTTGTTGTTTATCTCCTCACCG
Source organism: Avena eriantha (assembly GCA_910589775.1). NCBI lineage: Eukaryota > Viridiplantae > Streptophyta > Magnoliopsida > Poales > Poaceae > Avena > Avena eriantha. The sequence goes on from OU342744.1 coordinate 382,484,611, forward strand.
ACAGCACGCCGTCATCCCTGGCACCTTCCTCGCGTCCCCTCGCCACTGCCTCCTCTCTCCAGGCAATGCTTGTTGCGCGCCCTCGTCTGGCAGCGCATCTGCTCCGCGTATGCACGTATCGGCCTGGTTCTAGCATCTCCGACCATGCTTCCTTCAGTCAACACCAGCCATGTTGGTTCCTTCAAGGTACTCGGGACGATGCCCGCACGGGACATTCCCTTTTAACCTTGTTCTTTCTTTTATCCTACCGCCTGGTTCTCGCATTATTGTTCGTGTGTTCTACCGGTGGTGACACATTAGTTCTCTATGATATGTTCTGATGATGTACGAGTGTGGTTTTGTTGTTCTAATACCACAACCGATTTGTCTCTAGTGCCAACAAGACGGAAGAATGTGATCGTGCTAGTGGTGTCAATCGGTTCAACAAGACATCTTTGTGGCGTTGACACAAGGTCGCCACCGACAATCAAAGCCTCGACGTTCTTTGCTCTCCCACATGGACCCGGCACGCCAAGTTCTCACTCACGGACCCGAACACCTCGAGTTTCCCTTCACGGATTTGAGACTCCGAACCTAAAGGCCCTGTTTTCGCACCCCGACGACCGATCCCGTCGAACCCTGAAACCCAAGATCGTCGAACCCCGATGTGTGACCCCCTTTTCCAAGACCCCTATTTTATAAATGACATCGACTTGTTGCATATTAAATTGTTCATGACTGCATACATACTTGTTATTTGGGGTATTTTGCCGATTCACCTCATAATTAAATATGGAGACCATATGCGGGAAAATCTAGCCTTGTATTGCCTCCATTTAAATCTGTGTATCGAACAGATGACATGTTTTGCCTTGTTAAGACAATATTTAAATTGCAGGGTACCTAATAACATGAACCTTCTAATTAATTGTCGGGACACCCGGTTCCGCTTAATATTGCCTAATCGCATCGCATCTTCGCGATGTCATGCATCATACATGCATCATGCCCGATCTTATGCAGTAGTATTAAATAGTTCATCCGGTGTTTCTTTTAGTGTCGACAAGTTCTTTGGATAATGTACCTTCGGTAGTGTTTCACAGGTGAGCATTCTCCCCATTTCTACCTATTTTGTATTTATAGTCTTTACTTCCTCCTGTTGATCTATTGCTATCCATGTGGCGATGCTTTAGTTTCCGTGCATGATTTATATTCCTTGTAGCCTCTATGTTGCCTTGGACACATCCTATTGCCTGTTGTTTGATAGACAGTGGGCCTTGTGAGTCGTAGTTGCTTGCTCAAGTGCAGCTTCATGTTTTTGTCGTTCCACCATTGATGAAAGGTTGGGACATGCTTAATGGTGGAGATGATCATGGCTTTGATTTTAACTTGTCAATTAAAATGCTGGAAATAGATATAATACAGAGGCACCCGTGGGTAATAGTCAATATTTGGTTTTCAACCGCCCACTTGTGTCCACCTAGGACCCGAGTTCTTGACACCTGTCCCGAGATCGAGCATGCTAACCATAGGTGGGTGTGTGGGCACCCCATCATCTTACTACCTGATTTCAAAGTACTGTGTTGGGGACAACAAAGTAGTTTGGGGATTTATTACTATCTTGTACTTATGTCATGCTTTACTGCTTTATTTACGATTGTGTGTGGAGCACCTGTACTGTTTAGAAATATCGTGCCACGTTTCTGCTATATCGACAAGCCTAGTCACACTTTCAGGTTCCCTGTCGTTGATAGCCGTCGCCGCATACCCTGGGTCCGTATCGGAGACAGCCGACTTTGTTGCGGGTAGCATAGTGGGGTGGCCCCCATGTACTGCTTTGGGTCTGGGAAACGTCATGACTGAGGCCCCGTCACATACCGTTGGCTATATGTTTGGATCTTGCTCATATTCGGATATGACAATAAGGGTTGAAGTGTGTGTGGATACATTGGTGCACCCCTACAGGGTTGAATCTTTTCGAAAAGCCGTGTCCGCGGTTACTGATGACCTGGAGCACAATTTCTTGATCATAGACAACTATAACTAAAGAATTGATGTTATAATATGACTTGTGTATGATATGACTAGTAAGTTTCACAACCACCATGGAATGAATGAATAAAACTACCAACTATGTGAGTTTCCTCGGAATGACTTCATCTGTTGGTACGAGGGGGGAAATGCCAGGATGGGTATGTTTGGTGTTAGTATCATGTGGTTCAGAATAGGTCTTTCTTATCCCTCTCTAATAGCCGACAATTGTATCCAGTCTCTATAGGTTGTTTAGTGCATGCTTCGCTGCTGCTTCAGTCCACCATTCCTATGTAGGCGAGAGCCGCCAAATTCTAGACTCGCCATGTACTAGCCTTAGTACTGACCGCTCCCTTATTCCTTTGCCCTTTGTCCGCACCCCTTTTGTTTGACAGGTACAAGTTCGACGTCGTTAGCAGGGTTACCCTACCGGCTTGGCTTGGGCATGGTTACGGACGCCATTGGTTATTCTTCAGTGCTCTTAGCCCCATTTGCATCTTATCCGTACTCGGATGTTGTATCATTTTCAAGGTGATTTGGGTCTTTGTATTGTATGTCTGTATTCTAGACTCGACGAGTCGATGTTTTATATGTATGTTCTGTGGGTTCCATCGTGGACTATTGTGTAATGATATTACTTCGTATTCCATCCGCACACAAGTGCCTGGTGGGCATCTTTGAATCATTTCTATGTGGATTTGGCGGGAATCACTGAAACTTGCATAGGGTCAATTCGAGGGTGTTACAAAGTGGTATCAGAGCTCAACAGTTACAATACCCCAATGGTCCATCCTATAGGATAACCTAGCTAACGGACGCTGTAGAGTGTCAAAACTATTTTGCAAAATCAGTTGGATAGATCTGATTAGGTCTGCTTTTACTCCTTACCCCTATGCTATTCTCCTCCTACCTCGTCATGTTTTGAACCTACTCTTATTTTTTCTTCGAGTCCATGAATTCTCGTGGTTGGGTTTCCGTCGTACCTCCGGGTTTCGCTTCCTCCCTTTTATAACGGTGGAGCTACAATCATCAAATTTGCATCTTGTTTGTTGTACCCTTTATCCAATATTTTTGTCCTTGAACACTTTATTTGTATGTGCCCTTTGATGGTAATCTGTATTGTTGAAAAACATATGAGAAGGATGAGCATTGGTGAAGTTGGAGTATATCTTGAGAATGTGTTGTTCATGCCAATAGAACCATCGCGAAACCTAATCATTCTGTATTTCCATATGATGCCTTTTGTATCTTCTAGTGGTTTTCAAAGAGATGACATCATCTACATTAGAAGATCCTACATTAATCCTTTGTTTCGAACATTTCTTATAAAGATCTTCAGACTGAATTCTGAGAGTTGGTTGCACGATTCTTTTGTTCATGTACAGAGTAATGCTTCGAGTGTGGGATGGAGTAGCTACCATACCACTACTCTTATCATTCGCTTGTGTACGTTGAATGGTGGATCAATGCGATTTTACTCCTTCCATGGAAGTTAAAGGTGGCCTTACCTTTTGAGACCTTTACTTTCGTCCTTTGTTTCTCCGGAGTGTTCTCTCGTCAAACGTGAACAATGACCTCTTGTTCGTGGTGTTGCCGATTTCAAGATGGAGCAAGAATCATTATTAGTGGTGTCACGAAGATCTACATGAAGCAAGAAGATTCAGATCATCGACCTTCTTCCACGTACCATTAGGTGGATCTCGAGGGCGAGATCCATTGCTAGTGGTGTCGAATTGTAGCACCCCGGGTAAAATCACTACTAGAAAATCGCGTATTATGTTTATAGTTGTGCATCATCATGAACGCATGCTCATGTCATCATGTCACATTGCATTTTGATCATCGTCATGTCATCATCATATTTTTCCTAAAACTATTTTTTAAAAGTCTATATTTGTTTTCTAAATATCTCCCATCTTTTATTTCTAATCAAAACCCCGGCCTTTCCGGATATTTGGTTTGTCTCAATTATTTTTATAAAATGTTTTGTTTTAAAAATAAGTAATAAAAACATATTTTATAAAACCCCGGGGAGGAAGTCCGACTGGCGAGACCAGAGGCCCAACCGGCCAGACCACCTACTACCCGGCCCAAAAGAAACCCTAAAACTGAACCCTAATCCCCCCAAACCCTAACCCACCTACCCAGCAGCCGCTGCTACTCTCACACGCCCGTGCAGCCCGCGGTGCATGCCCACCCAAGCGCACGGACCCTAGACTCGACACGCTACACGAAGGCATGTACACGTCCCTGCCCGATCCCGCACACACCAACCGCCCCGCACTGCCTCGCGGTCACGCCCGGCCCCACCACCCTGCTAGTGATGCACCCCTTCCCGCGAGCCTCACAAACCCCACCTCGACACATCGTGACACAGCGGCCCACCGCGTTGTCTTCTTCTTTCCCTCATGCGCCTTTGTCTGCATCGCCACCTACCACCGGCAGTTTTGCAGCCGCCCCCTCTGTCTTCTTCTGAAAAGCGATCAAGCCCTCAACCCCATCCCCTCGTTCCCGAGCGGTAGCTCGACTTCTCGAACCCGTGCTCCCCAAGCACCTCCTCCCTCTGTGCGGGCGCCACCCCCTCGTGCCTCACCTCACTATTTCACAGCCCCTTCATCCTCCCTTTCGCGAGCCGCTATCAGCGACCACCCTCGTTCTCTACCTCCGTCCCCCGTCCTCTGGCCCTACCGCTGCGCGCGGCCAAGAGCTCGCCTGGCCTCCTCTGTCCTTTCCACCGTGCGAGTCCCCCGCCACCGAGCACCATGGCCGACCTCCTTCCTCCCCCGACACCCGCCCCATCAATCTGTGTCGCTACAAGGAGCCCGCAGTCGCGCCCCTGCACCGGCCAGTCCCTGCGCCGCCTCTCTTGTCTTTGGCCACGTCTCTAGCGTCCGGCCGTGCGCCGGCCAGACGCCTCCTTTCCTCTCTGGCTCTGCCGTGTTTGACTCTCCCTTCCCTGTGTTGCCACCCATGTAGCACCCTCTCTGTCTCATGCCGGTCGTCGCCAGGAGCAGCGCTGCCATGTCTTCGTCGACCTCGCCGTCCCTGCAAGCTCCGAGCGCCACCTCTAAGCTCGCGGTGCTGCCCGGAGCCCCGCCCGCTTCTTCATCGATCGTCCTCGAGGCCCCGCCACCCTCGCTGCGCCCGAGCCGGGCCCTCACGTGGAAAGGCCTCACCGTTCCTCTCCTCAGCGATAGCGCGCCGTCATCCCCAATGCCTTCCTCGCGTCCCCTTGCTGCTGCCTCCTCTCTCCATGCAACGCTTTTCGCGCGCCCTCCTCTGGCAGTGCCTCTACTCCATGTACGCGCGCATCGCTCTAGTTTCGACATCTCGGGCTATGCTTCCTTCTGTCAACACTGGCCATATTGGTTCCTTCAAGGTACTTGGGCCAATGCCAACACGGGACATTCCCTTTTGACCTTGTTCTATCTTGTATCCTACCGCCTGGTGCTCACATGGTTGTTGGTGTGTTGTACCGGTGGTGACACATTATTTCTCTACGATCTGTTCTGATGATGTACAAGTGTGGTGTTGTTGTTGTGCTCAGGCCACAACCAATTTGTCTCTAGTGGCAGTAATGTCAATCGGTTCAACAAGACATCTTTGTGGCGTTAACATAAGGTCGGCACCGACAATCGAAGCCTCGACATTCTTTGCTCTCCTACACAGACCTAGCACACCATGTTCTCCCTCACTGACCCGAATACCTCGAGTTCACCTTCACGGGTCTAATACTCTGACCCCAAAGACCTGATCCTGATGATGCGAAGATCCTATTTTTTAACCCCGAAGACCAATCCCGTCGAACCCTGAAAACCAAGATCGTCGAACCCCGATGTGTGAACCCCTTTTCCGAGACGCCCTATTTTATAAATGGCATCGACTTGTTGCATATTAAATTGTTCATGACTACATACATACTTGTCATTTTGGGTATATTGCCTTATATTGCCTCCATTTAAATTTGTGTAGCGAACATATGACATGTTTTGCCTTGTTAAGACAATATTTAAATTGTGGGGTATCTAAATAACATAAACCTTCTAATTAATTCTCGGGGCCCCGGTTTTGCTTAATATTTCCTAATCGCATCACATCTTCTCCATGTCATGCATCATACATGCATCATGCCTGATCTTCTGCTGTAGTATTAAATAGTGCATCCGGAGTTTCTTTTAGTGCTTTGCTTCTTGACGGATTAGTCCGTTCAGTGGATGTGAGTGTCGACAAGTTCTTCAGATAATGTACCTTCGGCAGTATTTCCTAGGCAAGCATTCTCCCCCTTCTACCTATTTTCCATTTATAGTATTTACTTCCTCTTATTGATCTATTGCTATCCTTGTTGCGATGCTTTAGTTTCCGTGCACCATTTATATTCCTTGCAGCCTCTATATTGCCTTGGACACATCCTATTGCCTGTTGTCTGATAGACAGTCGGCCTTGCGAGTCGTAGTTGTTTGCTTAGGTGCTACTTCGCGTTGTTGTTGTTTCACTGTTGATGAAAGGGTGTTACATGCTTAATGGTGGAGATGCTTAATGGTGGAGATGATCATGGCTTTCATTATAACTTGTCAATTAAAATGTTGGAAATAGATATAATACAGAGGCACCGGTGGGTAATAGTCAATATTTGGTTTTTAACCGCCCTCTTGTGTCCACCTAGGACCCGAGTTCTTGACACCTGTTCCGAGATCGAGCGCGCTAACCAGAGATGGGTCTGTGGGCACTCCATCGGCTTACTACCTGATTTTAAAGTACTGTGCTGGGGGCCACAAAGTAGTTTGGGGCGTTATTACCATGTACTTATGCCATGATTTACTGCTTTAGTTACGATTACGCGTGGAGCGCCTGTACTATTGAGGAACCCCGTGCCATGTTTCAGCTGTATCGACAAGCCCATGTTCCCAGTCGTTGACAGCTGTCGCCACATACCCTGGGTCTGTATCGGAGACGGCCGACTTCATTGATGGTAGCTTAGTGGGGTGGTCCCCATGTACTTCTTTGGGTCTGGGAAATGTTGTGTCTGAGGCCCGTCGCATACTATTGGGTGTATGTTCAGGATCTTTCTCATATCCGGATCTGACAATAAGGGTTGAAGTGTGTGTGGATACTTTGGTGCACCCCTGCAGGGTTGAATCTTTCGAAAAGTCGTGTCCGCGGTTATGGATGACTTGTAGCACAGTTTCTCGATCATAGACAACTATAACTAAAGAATTGATGTTATAATATGACTTGTATATGATATGACTAGTAAGTTGCACAACCACCATGGAATGAATGAATAAAACTGCCAACTGTGTGAGTTTCCTCGGAATGACTTCCTCGTTTGGTACGAGGGGGGAAATACCAGGATGAGTGTGTTTGGTGTTAGTATCAGGTGGTTCTGAATAGGTCTTTCTTATCCCTCTCTGATAGCCGACAGTTGTATCGAGTCTCTATAGGCTGTTTAGTGCATTCTTCGCCGCCTCTTGAGTCCACCATACCTATGTAGGCGAGAGTCGCTGAATTCTAGACTCGCCGTGTACTAGCCTCAGTACTTACCGCTCCCTTTTTCCTTTGCCCTTTTTCGGCACCCCTTTTGTTTGACAGGTATAAGTTCGATGTTGTTAGTAGGGTTACCCTATCGGCTTGGCCTGGGTAGAGTTATGGATGCCATTGGTTATTCTTCAGGGCTCTTAGCCCCATTTGCATCTTATCCATACTCAGATGTTGTGTCATTTTCAAGGTGATTTGGGTCTTTGTATTGTATATCTGTATTCTTGACTCGATGAGTCATTGTTGTATATATATGTTCTGTGGGTTCCATCATGGACTATTGTGCAATGATATTAATTCGTTTTCCACCCGCACACAAGTGCCTCATGGGGATCTTTGAATCGTTTCTATGCGGGTTTAGTGGGAATCGCTAAAACTTGCATAGGGACGATTCGAGGGTGCTACATAGTACTTGTAATTTTTTTAACATGGTCTTGAGAAATGAAGGACAAGATTCTAGAATGATAGAGAAGTGTGTTTTGAGGATTGTGCATAGCGTTCATTGTGCTAAAGACTATCAATAGAATCTTCAAGTAGATGCTAGAATGGAAAAGAAGATTGTAGCATCCCATCTGTCTAACATCTGTAATGCTACATGGTCTAATAATAAAATGCTACTTCCTACATATAATTGTTGCATCATAATTATATCATGCTCATGTCATCATGCCACATTGCATTTGAGCATCATATAAAACCCTTTTCTTTTGGATCTTGTCTCATATGCATTTATCAATTGTATTGGTTCTTAATAAATTGTATTTGGTTCTTGATACATGTCTATAATTCCCAAGTGGAGTTGAGGGCATATCTCTTCAATTCGTTCCATCACTAACAAGGCCCTATTCATTGTCCAGGATCATGCCCTAATTACATCACACATGGTTCATATGGGATCTTTTCTTTTGGTTCGGACTTAACTCTACCCATATGCTCATGTGTTGATCCATTCCACCAACCCTTCCAATATGATCTTGTTTATTCGATACACATATTTTACCTCTCTCATATCCACATGTGTGCTATTATTCTTTTTCTCTATGGCTCCTAACACACATGCAATAATAAGCCCATCTCTTGTCACATGTAATATCAACACTACTTGTGATTTTCCCTCCTTCTAATTAAATTCTTGGAATCTCTTGGCTTATTTGCTTGCTACCAACAGGTTTAAAATCATAAAAACCATCATTGTACCTTTGTCTATGTGCATGCCACATGAACACATCATAACCTTTCAACTTCTCACCTCCTTCTCTCTTTTGTTGGTGTTATTTTGGAACCCTTGTTTGTTTGATCTTTTGGCTTTGTTGATACCTTTTCTTCTAATCTTCCCATCAATCTCTAAGCAACTTTTCTCTCTCACACATACCTACACGTGAGTGCTCACACACACATGTATGGGTGCAACCTTGCATGGCACATGCAATGTAGATCCATCTGCATCTTCTCCCCACCTCTTCTCTTCTTTTGAGCTTTTGTTTTGAGTTAACAAACCAACTAAAATCTTTTTATCCCAATCTAAACTAACAACATCCTCTACATCTACTCCTTTCTCCTCCACGGAAGGTACCTCATGTGTGGTATCATGTGCAATTGAGTATCTCCCTCTCACCTTTTTCTCCTTTTAGCAAATCTCCAAACCACCACCACCCCATTCCTCTCTTCCTTGATCAGCCACCACACACAGCACCACCCACCATCTTGGTCCAGCCGAACCCCTTCCCTCTCTCTTTCTCTCTACCCTCACCTCCAGGACACCCCACCGAGCTCTGTGCCATGTCCCACCTGGTCCCAGCCGGTAGAGAGGCCAACACGTGCCCTTTTCCTCTTCCTGGTTGGCGAGCACATGCCTCTGCTGCACCGTGCACACGCTGAGCCCGTGGCCTCCCTCGTCGCTTTGGCATAAAGCAGACAGCGGCAAGCATATTCCTCCCCCCCCTCTTCTCTCTGCCTGCTCCACCAGACCGATCCAGATCGCCATCCCACCCTCTTCTTCATCTTCGGCCGCAAAAACCCTAGCCATGGCCGTCGCCGAGCCCACCTGAGTTCGGGCATTGCACCGCGTTGTCGCCCGCATCCTCTATGCAGGAGAACCGAAGCCGAAGCCTCTAGACCCGCGCGGAGCAAAGAGCAAGGAGTAGCAGCAGTGCCTCGACACCGTGCCACACGCCGTCGCCTCGGTCACTGTCTCCTCGTCGCCGCAGCGCCCAGGTCATCGTCGTCGTGCACACCGTCGCCACCATCTCCGTCTCGCCGACCTTCTCCAGCAGGGCTGGCTGGGTGAGCTCCATCACTTCATCTCCCCTTCCTCTACTTCGCCGACACGCGCAGTAGCCATCGCACGCAGCAGCAGGCAGATCTCGTGCACGCCGCTCGCGACAGCAGCAACAACAGCATAGCCCCCTCCGGCAGCCTCTGTTCTTCGCATTTTTCCCGCGCCTCTGTTGCTCCCCTGCAGAAACTCTCAACATGGCATCTCTTCTCCTCACTTCTAGCTATCTAACGCAGCAGACTGCGTTCAATTTGGTTCATCACAGCTCTTGTAAACGTCCTGTGAAGATCGACTCGAAGTCTGTTTTCTGAGAATTTTGTCATGTGTGAACTGAACATGACCTAAATCTCCATGTTTTGCAGCGCACACAGGCATCTGTTGAAGAAACGTTGTACACGAACATTGTAGAGCTAAGCGAGATCTACACTTTTTGTTTTTACATCATCTCCAAATTATCGTTACATTCATCGCCATCTTTTTCGGAACTCAGCCGGATTTCAATTGTATTCCAGATCTCAAATTCAGTTCAGCCACACCGATGAAGTTCTTGCTAAAAAGTCCATGTGTTTTCGGAATCCTCACCCCGCCGTCCTTACAACCCCACCAGTCAGCCCCTCCATCTTTTTACAAAAAGGCACCTCGTTTTTTATGGTTTCGACCCGCGCTCCCCCGGATCTGCCAGCTGGCACACACCCCGCACGTCAGTGACTCGGGCTAGCCCCACCTGATACAAAAAGTTTCTGTGAGCCTTTTCAAAATGAAGATAATGCCAGAAAATTGCATATTTGATTTAATATCCAGAAATTAATAACTTTTTATTGATAAATCCAAATAATACAAATAATGTATGTTTTGAATCAGAAAAATGTGAGGAATTCAAATATGCCATCCAAAATAATGTTTGGATAATTTAAATTTTCGAAATTGTTTAAGTTGCAATAAAAATGGCTTTTCCCAATTAATTAATAACTTTAATTCTATAACTCCAAATTTGACAAATAATATATCTAAATCGATCAGCGCGACGAGCCCGTTCTAACTATGCATTTCATGATATGAGTTGAAGCATGCATCATATTAATATTAAAAAATCAGAACTGTTTATGGTAATAAAACTTGACCAAATAATTAATAAAATGAGTTATTCTTGTTCCCACACCTCACACTTGCCATGCTACATTATTGCCATGTAAATTGTGCATCATTCATCATGGCATGCTTGTTTTCTTGTCGCATTTTATTCATATGCTTGTGCACTTTATTTTTGTTGGCCCTTGTTTGTTTGGTTCTTCTTTCGAATAAACGCCGAGCAGGGGCTTTATCAAGAATCCCAGGAGTACTACCCAGATCCATCTCTCTCTTCAACTGAACTACTAGGCAAGCACTACCACATGCTTGCATACATATAGTACCTATTGCCTCTATCTTATTCTTGCATCATTGAGTCGCGATTGCATTAAACTGAATCCCAAGTATTGCATAGCCTTACTTTTAAACCCCACCGAAACTTGTTCCTCCATCCTATGAGCCATTACTACAGGAGCTGTCTGAGCCATGCGAGTCATAGAATTGCATGTGTAGGGTATATGAGTGTCTGATGGATAATGAGGTACCTAAAAAACTTAACCTGAGTAGTAATGGGATAACTAATGAAAGAGGCACCGGTGGGCAATATCTGTTATTTGTGTTTTCATGCTAACTTGTGTCCCGTAGGACCCCGAGTGCTTGATACCTGTTCCTTGACTATTCGCACTATCCACATACGGGAGACTCTATGAATCCCCCTTTGCATGAGCTTGATTTGCACTTTATTTCTTGGGGCCACAAAGTAGTTTTGGGCTTTATTACTATCCTGTACCTATGCCATGCTTTACTGTTTATTTAAGATTGTGCGTAGAGCACCTGTACTGTTTTGGATCATGCCACATTTTCGCGGTATCGACAAGCCCAGTCACACTTTCGGGTTCCCAGTCGTTTACAGCCGTCGTCACAAACCCTGGGTCTGTTCCGGAGCCGGCCAACTTCGTTGCGGGTAGCTTAGTGGGGTGGCCCCCTGAACTTGTCGTGAACGCCTCGTTGGGTTTTGATTTGGTTTTTCCGAGGTCGATCGTGTGTGTGTTGCTATTTGTGCACCGCTGCAGGGTAAATCTTTCTGAAAGCCATGTCCGCGGTTATGGACGACTTGGAGCACAGTTTCTCGATCATAGACAAGTATAACTAAAGTACCGCTTTTAATCTGACTAAATATCTGACTAGTAACTAGTGCAATATTCACGGAATGATTAATAAAACTGCCAACGGATGGGTTGTTCGTCCGCTTTCTCGTTGGTAAGCGAGAAGGAGGATGGATCTGTTACTTTATACTATTATAACTGTTGTTTCTAATTAACGGACATCCGCCTATCATTGGTTAGGCGGATGGTTAGCGAGTATCTATAGGCTTGTTAGTTATTGGCTTTTGCTGCAATTGCGTCAACCCAGGTATATGTCCCCTTTAGAGGCATAAAGACTTGCTGAGTACCCCTAGGGTCTCACACGATAAATTTTTTGATTCAGATGAACAGGTGTATTCGCAATATGGATACTGGGTGGAGGAGACAGATGATGTTGGCAACGATCACTCGGTGTAGAGATTCCGGGGATGGGGATCTGTGAGATCTGTGGGCGGGATGTGCTTATTTATGTGGCATCTTATGCCGATTTGATTCTTATCCGTACTCGGATCTTGTTTCCCGCTTCCGCTTGATACTCTGTTGATTGGTGTATGAGGAGCTATCCTACACTATTATATCTATCTAGGATATTTGGATCTTGCCATATGGCGTTGCAATATTTCTATTTCTTTTAGATGGTATGGCTCTGAGAACTGTTGTAAGGTAGCTTGCATACATACTCACTTGTGTATGTATTTTATCTTTTTGCCTATTGGCTACGCCGCTCGCTCTTGTCCCGATGTTCTTGGAAGTGGTTAGGATGGTCGACGGTCCTACACGTGGGTGGCCCTAGGCCCTCGCTGTAAAACCCTTAACCACTTTTGGTTCATCCAGGCTTGAACTTAGAGCATAGGGTCCGAGGTTGTTACAATTGGTATTAGAGCCATCCCGCCCTTCAGGGTCTCAGCCAAATGGTCGTTGTCAGTCTAGCAAATATTTTGGTAGTTATGTATACTAGGGAAAAACAAAACGCGAGGGTAGGACTGCTTCCATTTTTCTTCTTACCCACCCACCCACCCTTTTCTGGTAAGGAAGTGTAACGTTTTCAATCCTCTTCTAAAAATTCAAACTAGGATTCACGTGTTCTGGGTTCCGTAGTACCATAGGTTGTGTGAGTGTGTGTGTGTGTGGGTAATCCCTTGTCTATCTGTTGCATCCAACTTGTTGTCGCTATCTGCCTTTTGGTTATCAACTGTTGGTACATTCCATACCGACAGGCTTTTGTAACCGACGCGATCTGTCTGATTCCTTGTAACCGACGCGATCTGTCTTACTCTTTGTTATCTGGCGCTATCTTGTTAGGGGTGTTTGTTTTCCGTAGTTGCTAATCTTTAGGTTCATCTTAAGAAGGAAGAGAGTCGAGATATGTGTTTTACTTATTCATGTGCGGAGTAATAATTTGAGTGCAGGATGGAGTCGCGACCATACCACTACTTTTATCATTCGCTCTTGTATATCGAATTGGTAGAGTTACTAATCTTGATTCGTTAAGTGGTTTTGTGCATATAGTGGTATTTTAATGCCGAAATTTGCGATTTTTTTTTCTTTGATAGCTTTGTGTACCACACTCCTTGTTCAGTCGTGTGCGATATGCTTACTATCTTCTAGGTGCTTTGAACTTTGTTGATATCTTAATATCATCTTAGTAATTTATATCCTTTAATCTTGGTTAATTCCATTTTGGTACTATTTTGGATTATTATTATTCTCCATTATGGTACTGACTTGAGTTTTATATCAATCACAGGATGGCACCACCACGCCGCACTGAGGAGGACATACCACCTGAACTGGGGGCTGCGTTGGCAAGTATTGCTAATGCCTTGGGAACAATGCAACAGAACCAGCAACGCTTTGAAGAAAGTGTCAGGAGGAATGAGTTTGTCCCGCTACCTCCACCTACCAAGCGAGGAGACATCAAGGGCTTTCTGAAGTTTAACCCACCCCACTTTGAGGTGTCTGATCAGCCACTGGATGCTGATGATTGGCTTCGTGAGATGTCAAGGTTGCTAATGACTGCTGATGTTCCTGAGCAAGAATGGGTAAAATGCGCCACTCACCTTCTGAAGGGAGACGCAGCTCTATGGTGGGAGAATTACCTGAAGGCAAACCACTCTGGTTTTCAGCCTACTTGGGAGCAGTTCACTGGGGCATTCAAAGAGCAATACCTGTCAGAAATTGTCATGGAAAGGATGAAGGAAGTGTTTCTCAACCTCAAGCAGGGCAATGACAATGTCAATACCTATATCAAAAACTTCATGAATCTTTCCCGGTATGGTGGCGATGAGATCTCTGATGACAAGAAGAAACAAAAGAGGTTCAGGCAAGGGATCAGTGCATCTATCAAATATGCAATCACTCACACAAGGCTGGGGTCTTTTCTAGAACTCCAACATACAGCTCTATAGGAAGAAGCCAGTAGGCAAGTGTTCGAGGAGTCCAAGAAACACAGTCGTGACGCAGCAAGCCCTTCAGCTATGACAGCTCCTTCTAAGCGCCGCGTGTGGGTTCCTAATACCGCACCGCCGCTCCCGGCTCCACCAAGACCTTCAAGCTACGTGGCAAGGCCACCAAACTCCTTCACCACTGCTCCTAGGGGCTACAACCACAACTACGCTAGAGCGCCTGGCGGAGTCCCTGGCTACGCTGCTCCACGTCCACCTGGTGCTTGTTACACTTGTGGGAACACTGGGCATCAACACTGGAGTTGTCCCATGAACAACAAAGCTCTTCCTCCACCACCTCAAAGACCTGCAGCAAGTTCTTCGATGGTTCATGCACCTCCACCGCGGGCTCTCAACATCAACACCAAGCCCGGGTCCACTGTTGCTCGTGCCAACTGTGTCAACGTCGCTCAGGCTAAACATGCACCTGGAGTTGTGATGGGTACGCTTTCCGTTAACTCAGTCCCTACACGAGTTTTATTTGATTTTGGTGCATCACATTCATTCGTGTCATACAAGTTTGTGGAGAATAATCGGTTACCTTCGGACGTTTTACCAACTCGCCTCATGGTGTAATCTCCTGGATCAAACATGAGGGCTTCAAAAATCAGCCACGACAATCAAATTGAGGTTGGTGGTTCTTCGTTCCTGGCTTCCTTAATTATTCTGGTCAATTCTGACATTGATGTTATCTTGCGCATGGATTGGTTAACAGCAAATGCAGCTATGATTGATTGTGCTGAATGCTCGGTTTCTCTGAAAATTCCTGAAGGCCATATAGTCTATTCTCCAAGTCTGACTCCTGCAATTCAGCTTTTCTCTTTGGCGGCTCTGAATAATGATGCTATGGATGCTATTCATAGTGTTCCGGTGGTCTGTGAGTTCCCATATGTTTTTCCTGAAGAGTTACCAGGTATGCCTCCTGACCGAGAGGCCAAGTTTGTGATTGAGCTTGGACCTGGAACCGCTCCTATCTCCAAGCGGCCTTATAAAATGGGTCCTGCTGAGTTGGCTGAACTCAAACATCAGCTTGATGAACAAGAGAAGTTGGGTTTTATTCAGCACAACGCTTCTTCTTGGGGTAGCCCAACAATCTTTGTGAAGAAGCGAGACCGCACTGATAGACTTTGTGTTGACTATCGGGCTCTCAATGCTAAAACCATCAAGAATAAATATCCCCTTCCGTGGATTAATGATCTCTTCGATCAGCTAGCTGGAGCTATGGTATTCTCTAAGCTTGACTTGAGAAGTGGATACCATCAAATCAAGATTCGCAAGGAAGATGTTCCCAAAACAGTTTTCACCACCCGCTATGGCCTATATGAATACACGGCCATGTCTGTCGGCCTCACCAATGCACCTGCCACCTTCTCGAGGCTTATGAACTCGGTTTTCATGGAGTATCTTGATAAGTTTGTGGTGGTCTATCTGGATGGTATTCTAGTCTATTCTAAGTCAAAGGAAGAACATGAAGAACACCTTCGGTGTGTCCTAAGCAAGCTTCGCGAGAACCGCTTGTATGCAAAGTTCTCCAAGTTTTAATTTTGGCTTCCCGAAGTCACCTATCTTGGTCACGTCATCTCTGCCAAGGGCATTGCCGTTAACCCAGAAACTGTTCGGACAATTGTTGAGTGGCTTCCACCCAAAAATGTCAAAGAAGTCCGGAGTTTCCTTGGTTTGGCTAGTTATTGCCATCGCTTCGTTCAGAACTTCTCGAAGATTGCGAAGCCTCTTACCGATCTCCGCAAGAAAGGCAAGAAATACCTTTGGTCTCCTGCATGTCAAGCTAGCTTTGAAACACTCAAAGAGAAGCTCACTTCCACTCCAGTCTTGATTCCTCCAGATACATCAAAGCCTTTTCAGATATTCTGTGACGCCTCCTTGCAAGGATTGGGTGCGGTCTTATGCAAGAAAAGCAAGTTGTTGCTTATGCCTCTCGACAGTTGAAGACGCATGAGATCAACTATCCTACACATGACCTCGAACTCGCAGCAGTTGTCTTTGCTTTAAAAGTATGGAGGCACTACTTGCTTGGCAACCGTTGTGAGATCTTTTCTGACCACAAAAGCCTGAAGTATATCTTCACTTAGCCGGACCTCAACCTTCGCCAAAGGAGATGGATTGAAACCATCAACGACTTTGATCTTTCCATTAACTACACTCCAGGCAAAGCTAATGTCATGGCCGATGGTCTCAGCCGAAAAGCTGATGTCAACAACCTCATGGTGGAAGAATAATAGCCTCTCTTGTGCGAGGAATTCAGCTAGCTCAACCTTGAAATTGTGGATCAAGGGTATCTTCGGAATCTTCCGGCAACCCCTCTCTTGGAAGAAAAAGTTCGCTCCATTCAACTTGGTGACCCTTACACTAAAAACATCATCTCTAAGATTTAGCTCCCGAAGTATGAACCTTTCTACCTTGATGACCAATGCACTCTATTCTTTAAGCACCGAATGTTCGTTCCGAAGTATCTGGGTTTGAGAGAGCAAGTTCTTAAAGAAGCTCACGATTCTGTTCTTTCTATCCACCGTGGCAGCACTAAGATGTTCATGGACTTGAAAACACAATATTGGTGGCCTGGATTGAAACGATATTGTGCCAAGTATGTCTCAGAGTGTGATGTCTTCCGTAGAGTTAAAGTTGTCCATCGGAAACCTTTCGATCTTCTGCAGCCATTGAAGCCTCCGGAATGGAAATGGGAGAAAGTAGAGATGGACTTCATAACTGGTTTTCCAAGGTCGCAGAAAGGCAACAATGCAATCTTTGTTGTCATCGTCAGGCTTTCTAAAGTGGCTCACTTCTTCCCGTAAAGGAAATAATTTCTGCAATTCAGTTGGCTGAGCTCTATATCAACAAAATTGTCTCTCTGTATGGGGTTCCTCTTGAGATCAGCTCAGACCGTGGAAGCATCTTCATTTGCATGTTCTGGGGAAGTTTCCAAAATGCTTTGTGAACAAAGTTGAACTTTAGCACAGCTTACCACCCTCAGTCGCAAGGACAAGTTGAAAGGATCAATGAGATTCGGGATGATATGCTCCGTGCTTGCGTCATCTCTTTCGGCATGAAGTGGGAAGAATGCCTTCCTTATGTTGAGTTCTCTTACAACAATAGCTTCCAGAAGAGTCTAAAGATGGCACCATTTGAGGTTCTCTATGGACGCAAATGCAGAACTCCGATTGGTTGGTCTGGTGCAGGTGAAAGAACATTATTTGTCCTTGACATTGTAACTCAAGCGGAGGAGAAGGTTCACATCATTGTCGAAAACCTGAAGGTTGCTCAAAGTCGCTAGAAGAGTAACTATGACAGAAAGCACACGGACATGGAGTATGTTCCTGGTGATCTCGTTTACCTTCGTGTCACTCCCATGAGAGGCACACACCGGTTTGGTATCAAAGGGAAGCTGGCTCCTAGATACATCGGTCCTTTCAAAATTCGTGGAAGAAGAGGAGAAGTTGCTTATGCTCTTGAGCTCCCTGAAAAACTCAAGGTCCATGATGTTTTCCATATCTCTCAACTCAAGAAGTGCTTCAAGGATCCCCGCAGGACCATGGACCATGAGCTTATCAATCTCCAAGAAGACCTGTCTTATCAAGAACACCCCACAAAAATCCTAGAAGTCGCAGAAAGAAAGACTCGCAACAAGTCTATCAAGTTTTGCAAGGTGCAGTGGTCGCACCATTCCGTTGATGAAGCCACTTGGGAACGTGAGGATGAGCTCCGTGCCAAGTACCCCTCCCTCTTCGTGTCTTCTTCTTCTTCCTAGAATCTCGGGGCGAGATTCATGTTTAGTTGGGGAGAGTTGTAGCATCCCATTTGTCTAACATCTGTAATGCTACATGGTCTAATAATGAAATGCTACTTCCTACATATAATTGTTGCATCATAATTATATCATGCTCATGTCATCATGCCACATTGCATTTGAGCATCATATAAAACACTTTTCTTTTGGATCTTGTCTCATATGCATTTATCAATTGTATTGGTTCTTAATAAAATGTATTTGGTTCTTGATACATGTCTATAATGCCCAAGTGGAGTTGAGGGCATATCTCTTCAATTTGTTCCATCACTAACAAGCCCCTATTCATTGTCTAGGATCATGTCCTAATTACATCACACATGGTTCATATGGTATCTTTTCTTTTTGTTTGGATTTAACTCTACCCATATGCTCATGTGTCGATCCATTCCACCAACCCTTCCAATATGATCTTGTTTATTTGATACACATATTTTACCTCCCTCATATCCACATGTGTGCTATTATTCTTTTTCTCTATGGCTCCTAACACATATGCAATAATAAGCCCATCTATAGTCACATGTAATATCAACACTACTTGTGATTTTCCCTCCTTCTAATTAAATTCTTGGAATCTCTTGGCTTATTTGCTTTCTACCAACAGGTTTAAAATCATCAAAACCATCATTGTACCTTTGTCTATGTGCATGCCACATGAACACTTCATAACCTTTCAACTTCTCACCTCCTTCTCTCTTTTGTTGGTGTTATTTTGGAACCCTTGTTTGTTTGATCTTTTAGCTTTGTTGATACCTTTTCTTCTAATCTTCCCATCAATCTCTAAGCAACTTTTCGCTCTCACACATACCTACACGTGAGTGCTCACACATACATGTATGGGTGCAACCTTGCATGGCACATGCAATGTAGATCCATCTACATCTTCTCCCCAACTCTTCTCTTCTTTTGAGCTTTTGTTTTGAGTTGACAAACCAACTAAAAGCTTTTTATCCCAATCTAAACTAACAACATCCTCTACATCTACTCCTTTCTCCTCCACGGAAGGTACCTCATGTGTGGTATCATGTGCAATTGAGTATCTCCCTCTCACCTTTTTCTCCTTTTAGCAAATCTCCAAACCACCACCACCCCATTCCTCTCTTCCTTGATCAGCCACCACACACAGCACCACCCCACCATCTTGGTCCAGCCGAATCCCTTCCCTCTCTCTTTCTCTCTACCCTCACTTCCAGGACACCCCACCGAGCTCTGTGCCATGTCCCACCTGGTCCCAGCCGGTAGAGAGGCCAACACGTGCCCTTTTCCTCTTCCTGGTTGGCGAGCACGTGCCTCTGCTGCACCGTGCACACGCTGAGCCCGTGGCCTCCCTCTTCGCTTTGGCATAAAGCAGACAGCGGCAAGCATATTCCTTCTCCCCCCCCTCTTCTCTCTGCCTGCTCCACCAGACCGATCCAGATCGCCATCCCACCCTCTTCTTCATCTTCGACAGCAAAAACCCTAGCCATGGCCGTCGCCGAGCTCACCTGAGCTCGGGCATTGCACCGCGCTGTCACCCGCGTCCTCTACGCAGCAGAACCGAAGCCGAAGCCTCTGGAACCGCGCGGAGCAAGGAGCAAGAAGGAGCAGCAGCGCCCCGACGCCGTGCCACACGCTGTCGCCTCGGTCACTGTCTCCCCGTCGCCGCCGCGCCCTAGTCATCGTCGTCGTGCACACCGTCGCCACCATCTCCGTCTCGCCGACCTTCTCCAGTAGGGCTGGCTGGGTGAGCTCCATCACTTCATCTCCCCTTTCCTTTCCCTGGCTCGCCCCTTCCTCTACTTCGCCGGCACGCGCAGCAGGCAGATCTCGTGCACGCCGCTCGCGACAGCAGCATAGCCTCCTCCGGCAGCCTCTGTTCTTCGCGTTTTTTCCGGCGCCTCCGTTGCTCCCCTGCGAAAACTCTCAACATGGCATCTCTTCTCCTCACTTCTAGCTAACTAACGCAGTAGACTGTGTTCAATTTGGTTCATCACAGCTCTTGTAAACATCCTGTGAAGATCGACTCAAAGTCTGTTTTCTGAGAATTTTGTCATGTCTGAACTGAACCTGACCTGAATCTCCGTGTTTTGCGGTGCACACAGGCATCTGTCGAAGAAACGTTGTACACGAACATTGTAGAGCTAAGCGAGATCTACACTTTTTGTTTTTACATCATCTCCAAATTATCGCTAGATTCGTCGCCATCTTCTTCGGAACTCAGCCCTATTTCAATTGCATTCCAGATCTCAAATTTCAGTTCAGCCACACCGATGAAGTTCTTGCTAAAAAGTACCTGCGTTTTCGGAATCCTCACCCCGCCGTCCTTCTAGCCCCACCAGTCAACCCCTCCATCTTTTTACAAAAAGGCACCTCGTTTTCTGTGGTTTCCACCCGCGCTCCCCCGGATCTGCCGCGTGGCACACCCTGGCTAGCGCACACGCGCGGTGGACCCGCCGTCCCCGGTCCCGCTTGTCAATCTCTGCGGCTAGGTGAAACCGCGGTGAGAAAAGCCCCGCGTAGAGCCGCTGCCCCACCTGCCGCTGAGTCAGCATGGCACCCCGCGCGTCAGTGACTCGGGCTAGTCCCACCTGAGTACAAAAAGTTTCTGTGAGCCTTTTCAAAATAAAGATAATGCCAGAAAATTGCATATTTGTTTTAATATCTAGAAATTAATAACTTTTTATTGATAAATCCAAATAATACAAATAATAGATGTTTTTGAATCAGAAAAATGTGAGGGATTCAAATATGCCATCCAAAATAATGTATGGCTAATTTAAATTTTCGAAATTGTTTAAGTTGCAATAAAAATGGCTTTTCCCAATTAATTAATAACTTTAATTCTATAACTCCAAATTTGACAAATAATATATCTAAATCGATCAGCGCGACGAGCCCGTTCTAACTATGCATTCCATGATATGAGTTGAAGCATGCATCATATTAATATTAAAAAATCAGAGCTGTATATGGTAATAAAACTTTACCAAATAATTAATAAAATGAGTTATTCTTGTTCCCACACCTCACCTTTGCCATGCTACATTATTCCCATATAAATTGTGCATCATTCATCATGGCATGCTTGTTTGCTTGTCGCGTTTTATTCATATGCTTGTCCACTTTATTTATGTTGGCCCCTGTTTGTTTGGTTCTTCTTTCTAATAGACGCCGAGCAGGGGAATTATCAAGAATCCCAGGAGTACTACCCAGATCCATCTCTCGCTTCAACTGAACTACCAGGCAAGCACCACCACATGCGTGCATACATATAGTACCTATTGCCTTTATCTTATTCTTGCATCATTGAGTCGTGATTCATTAAACTGAATCCCAAGTATTGCATAGCCTTACTTTTAAACCCCACCGAAGCTTGTTCCTCCATCCTATGATCCATTACTACAGGAGTTGTTTGAGCGTTGCGAGTCGTAGAATTGCATGTGTAGGGTATGTGAGTGTCTGATGGATAACGAGGTACCTAAACAACTTAACCTGAGTAGTAATGGGATAACTAATGAAAGAGGCACCGGTGGGCAATATCTGTTATTTGGGTTTTCATGCTCACTTGTGTGCCGTAGGACCCAGAGTACTTGATACATGTTCCTTGACTATTCGTACTATCCACATACGGGAGACTATGAATCCCCCTTTGCATGAGCTTGATTTGCACTTTATTTCTTGTGGCCACAAAGTAGTTTGGGGCTTTATTACTATCCTGTACCTATGTCATGCTTTACTGTTTATTTAAGATTGTGCATGGAGCACCTGTACTGTTTTGGATCGTGCCACGTTTTCGCGGTATCGACAAGCCCAGTCACACTTTCGGGTTCCCAGTCGTTTACAACCGTTGTCACAAACCCTGGGTCCGTTCCGGAGCCGGCCAACTTCATTGCGGTTAGCTTAGTGGGGTGGCCCCCTGAAATATTTTATGAATCTTGTGATCGCTTTGTCGTGAACGCCTCGTTGGGTTTTGATTTGGTGTTTCCGAGGTCGATTGTTTGTGTGTTGCTATTTGTGCACCCCTGCGGGGTAAATCTTTTTGAAAGTCGTGTCCGCAGTTATGGACGACTTGGAGCACAGTTTCTCGATCATAGACAAGTATAACTAAAGTACCGCTTTTAATCTGACTAAATATCTGACTAGTAACTAGTGCAATATTCACGGAATGATTAATAAAACTGCCAACGGATGGGTTGTTCATCCGCTTTCTCGTTGGTAAGCGAGAAGGAGGATGGATCTGTTACTTTATACTGTTATAACTGTTGTTTCTAATTAACGAACATTCGCCTATCATTGGTTAGGCGGATGGTTAGCGAGTATCTATAGGCTTGTTAGTTATTCTCTTTTGCTGCAATTGGGTCAACCCAGGTATATGTCCCCTTTAGAGGCATAAAGACTTGCTGAGTACCCCTAGGGTCTCACACGATAAATTGTTTGATTCAGATGAACCGGTGTATTCGCAAGATTGATACTGGGTGGAGGAGACAGATAATGTTGGCAACAATCACTCGGTGTAGAGATTCCGGGGATGGGGATCCGTGAGATCTGTGGGCGGGATGTGCTTATTTATGTGGCATCTTATGCCGATTTGCTTCTTATCCGTACTCGGATCTTGTTTCCCTCTTCCGTTTGATACTCTGTTGATTGATGTATGAGGAGCTATCCTACACTATTATATCTATCTAGGATATTTGGATCTTGCCGTATGGCATTGAAATATTTCTATTTCTTTTAGATGGTATGGCTCTGAGAACTGTTGTAAGGTAGCTTGCATACATTCTCACTTGTGTATGTATTTGATCTCTTCGCCTGTTGCCTACGCCGCTCGCTCTTGTCCTGATGTTCTTGGAAGTGGTTAGGACGGTCGACGGGCCTACACATGGGTGGCCCTGGGCCCCCGCTATAAAACCCTTAACCACTTTTGGTTCATCCAGGCTTGAACTTAGAGCGTAGGGTCCGAGGTTGTTACAAAGATCCAACGGTTCGCAAGTCCTGATTCAATAGTCAATATTATAAGTTATTCATACACTATATAGTGGTCAGATAAGATAAGAAAAGATAAGATATTAAACCTCCTATAAATAATCCTTGTTGGTTTTCCTTTGGTATATAACAAACCAAAATCTTGTATGATCCAAGCTTCCTTTTTTCCCTATGAACTTTAGTTCCAATATCCTATAGGATTATTTCCGATTTCATTTGATTTTATGAATCAAACCGTGTCTGTAGGAGAATTTCCATAGCATATACCCATTTTGAAAAGAATTATAATTTCCATAGCATCTCTCTAGGTTGGCATTTTTTATGCAATCAAACATCTTAAGTATAATCATGATTTTTGAAAATAGTACTATATATCAACCTCTACAATGTCCAATCAATATCACTATTATTTCCATGTTACATTTACTTTCCATTTGAAGGTCCTTTCCTTATCCTATCGCCGCGTGATGTGTTTTTCCTGACACATGGGTTTGCTGAAGAGGATGATCCTGGTAGGTGGTGGTTAGCAAGATCTTCCCAGGGTTCAAGACTTCTTCTGGTCTATACATATGGTATCTCAAGCAATGCAGTTGCTGATGATACTAGTGGTGTTCACTATAGTCGCACTATTCGCACATATCCTTCTGGGGTTGAGTGCATGGTGTTCTCGATGGACACAAGCCAGTTAACTGTAGCTAACCAATGGAAAAGGGATACTAACCTTGGATCATATTCTCTTTTCCTTGGCATGAACTTTCTGATTAACATTGCAGTAGGTGATGCAAATGATCCACTATGACATTTGACGAGAAGGAACTGAGTTACATATCACACCAAGAAATTGGCTACGAGTATATGCCGCGTCCTGAAATTTGCCATTTCAGAGTAAATGGTGACGCAGCTGTTGGTTTACACACCAACACTCGCTGGATATGGTCAGAGACTCTGTTTTAGTTCATCCCAAGCTTCTTAAACGCCTTGGAGTGGAACGAGCATTTTCAAGGATAGCTCATTTGGTCTTGGCCTTCTGTTGAACTCTTTCTTTTGGCTAGATTTTAGCTGATGTATGACTACTCAGCATTTAGTTTTGCACCCGGTCCGGCTTCTAAAATACACAGTATGACCAAACCCCTTTTGTACACTTGGTAGTTTCTCCAGTATGTATATTTCACAAAGCTTGTAAAATAACCTTATTAGGAGTACAGTTGTACTCTACTACTACATAATTTTATCCAGAATGTTGTATAATAATAGTACTATTAGTATTACTCATTGCACGTCTGTAGTTTTGTTTCTTTTTCAGTGCAATTTGGGTCCTGTAACAAGCTACTGCCTAAGTTGGACGTGCTGGTACTTCGCTCAGACACTGCATGCGGTGGAAGGAACACGATGTTTCCAGGTTTACCAGTAAAAACATGTCGCTCATCATGACATTGCCAGTGATTTTACAAGGAAATATTGTACGACGGTGTTCTATTCTAGTTTTTTCTTCTTTTGAACAAGTACTGCTTGTCTACCTAGTAGTATTAGTAAAGGTCTACTTGTAGGAGTACCAGAGAACTCGATGAAGCTAGTTGGAGTACTACTGTCAGTAGCTACCGCAGAAGAGAGAGGGAGGGAGTTTTCCACACCCTAGTGCACATGGCAGCGCATTCCTTTCGATAAAAAAAGATGGATTTAACTCCCTCACCGATCTCCCCCATGCACACACACAACCTGTTTTACTCATTCCCTTCTTCCCATCGACTACCGCCTGTGGCCTCTCGCTCCATATTGTTGCCGACCAGATCCTCAGTTCCGTCCTCTACAGGTGGCGGAGATATCGGCGCGGCAATCTTCTATAGGGCGGTGGCGCATCCGTCATCCATGCCCCACGGCAGCAATGGCGGTTTGTGAAATACTAGAACACTCGTACCTATTCCCTCCATTGCATAATATAAGATGTTTTAGCTTATGCCAAATGAGTGTATCTAGATTCACTCTGTCGTGGTATTGCTGACGAGTATGCCATGGATGGGTCCTCACAGTGCGTGTTTAGAGACATGGGGTAAGGTGGGGAGTTGGAAGGGTACGAGGTAACACAGCTTACCCAGGTTCAAGTCCCACAACGGTGGCGGAACTCTACTCCTGCTATAAATCACTATAATGGCAATACGACAAGTTACAGAGATAGGTTCGCTATGCGAGGTGTTGCCCGTTGTACGCAGCAATCTGAGAGGTTGTCTGTTATCGTTGACCTAAAGGCTCTGACATGCCGTCTTATAAAGGCGCCAAGACCTAGGGTTTACAAGGAAAGGTCCTTTCCGGACAAGGTAAAGAGTCCTACACTAATACGAACTAGTCTTTCGTGTCTTGTACTCCAAGGCTCCACATATGTCGGTGACTCCTGCGTAGCCTTCCTTAATCCGGCATTGGCCTCCCTTCAGTATCCGTCTAACAGGGCTGCCCAGCAGGCCATAGGCCTTGCTACTAACTATGTGCCACCAGGGTTAGGCGGATTGGTGATATGCTATCAGGATACCCATATAGCATATTGATTTCTACGCACTTCTATTCTTATAGATAGTTGTTGGGCCTCCAAGTGTAGAGGTTTGTAGAACATCATCGAGTTTCCCTTAAGTGGATTACCCAAGGTTTATCGAACTCGGGGAGGAAGTGGTCAAAGGTATCCCTCTCAAGCAACCCTGCAATCAAGATACAAGAAGTTTCTTGTGTCCCCAACACACCCAATACACTTGTAAGGTGTATAGGTGCACTAGTTCAGCGAAGAGATAGTGAAATACAAGTGGTATGGATAATTATAAGTAGTAACGGTGCCAGAAAAGAGCTTTGATGGCGTGCGGTTGATGGTTAGGAACAGACTAAAGGCAATCTAAAAAAAGATGGAAGCAACCAAACATGTAACAGATCTAGTTGCAAATAGTGTTTCAATGCTTAGAAACAAGGCCTTGGGATCATACTTTCACTAGTGCACACTCTCATATAAATATCTTCTCTTTATGATACTACTCTGAACTACTCTCCGGTTGGACACTCTAATAAACGGTAGGGCTATAACAACACTCCTCAAAGTTTGCTTTTCCCATCTAGATAACCCCACACTGTCACCTTGAGCACTAGATGGTTCCAACAAACACCACAATTTCATAGAGACATCCAACTCCAAATATAACTCATAACAAGTATTTGTAATCTCTAGCCTAAGTGCCACCATGGTGTGCACGCTATCACTTTCACACACGTGGGGAGAGACAGAGATTTATTAAAGCACTTGAGTAGCAAGGTAGATCTACTTGATTACAAAGCTCATGATCAAAATATGATCATGCATAGAGAGAGATGAACACATAGCTACCAATAGAGCCCTTAGCCTCGAGAGAGAACTACTCCCTCCTCATCATGGGAGTCAGCAACAGCGATGGAGATGGTGGTGGAGATCGATGGAGATGGCTCCGAGGGCACTTCCCCGTCCCGGTAGGGTGCCGGAAAAGAGACTTTCTGTCCCCCGAATTTCCTCTTCTGTGGAAGTAGCGTTGCGGAACTTTTCGTGGCTGGAGGCTGGATTATTTAGGGTTTCTGTATTGGGAGGCATATATGGGCAAAGGGGCAAGGTCGGTGGAGGACAGAGGGGCCCACAACACCCCCTATCACGGCCTGGCCTGGCCCGCGCCACCAGGCGGTGTGGCCAGCCCCTAGCCCCTCTCTGTCTCGTCTTCTGGCTCCGTGAGTCTTCTAGTAAATTATCGACTTTGGCATTTGTCTGGTCCAATTCCGAGAATATTCATTTTGTAGCTTTTCCGGAACCAAAAACAGAAGAAAATAGGCAACTGGCACTGTGGCATCTTGTTAATAGGTTAGTTCCAGAAAATGTGTAAAAGTACTCCAAAGTGTGGACAAAACATAAGAAAGTAGATATAAAATAAGCATGTAACATCAAAAAATATAGATACGTTTGCAACGTATCAACATCCCCAAGCTTAACTCCTGCTCGTCCTCGAGTAGGTAAGTGATAAAATAAGAATTTTTGAGGTGACATGCACCATCAAAATCTTTATCAAACCATTTGCAAGCATTGAAAGCTGGGATCAAAGTACTCTAAACATGAGCATGAAAGATGAAGTTCTAACAATAAGACATAGTAACTATGCCTGCAACATGAAAAGATACAAACAAAGATCATGAATAACAATGCTTTGAAAGCCGTTTCTTTGTTTCACATAAAGAAAACATAATGAGAATGGTATTCAGCTTGTCCCTCATAGTGTAGCAAAACATAAATGCATATGTCACCTTCAAAGTTCATAAGGGTGACTAGATACAAATAGTTTAAAAACAAGCAATATCAAAGTTATGCATCAATCAACAAGTCTTGGGACAATGCACATTAAACTAAGAATGTCCACTATGCTCTCTCAATAGGTGCATAAAGATAGAAAATGGGGACTCAACATAAAAGTAAAAGAAAGGCCTTCATAGAAGGAAGCAGGGATTCAAGACTCATAAAGAGCTTCCAAAAATTATGGTACTTATTAGCTTTCAGCTCTCATTGCCCCTATTATAAGAATCTTGAAGTGATTAAGGCTAAAGTGAACAAACTATGGAGTATATGCTTGACAAAGTATAAGGTGGAAATGTCATGTCCCTTGAATACGAGGGCCAATCCTCATGCTACTCAAGTTTAGTTACCGATAAGTTCTTCTCATAGTAAGTACATGTGTATCATAGAGAACCGCCAACGGGGTACCCCTTGCCCGATGATACGGAAGAATCCTCATATCAAAAGGACAAGGCAAGCAGACAATAAGCATCTCAGCATCTTCTTATTTACCATGGGAAATGGTGTTTTTCTCTCTTTCCTCTTTTCTCGTATTTTTTTTCTTTTTTCTCAATCTCTATCTCTTTTTTTATAAGAAGAATGCTTCATATACTACTCATTATGGTTATGCTGCAGGTTTCCACCATGATTAGGCATGGATTAAATCAGCCGCCCAGATGTTTCTCTAACACACATACATAACTCCATGGACTTACAAGCTCCCCTTTCATTTCACACCGACGACTTCCATAAACAAAAGAGCATGATATCAACTGGGTACAATGTACAAGTGCAATGTTGAAAGCGTTCCCCATGACAGCATGGTTCTGCTAATCCCAACGTATAAGTGCAAGCATATACAATAGAGATGACACAATGGTTCAAGTTTATTAGGGACAAGAAAAGTAAAGTGTGCCATCAAGTTCCTGAGAGCTTTAATCACTAATTTTCACATAACAAGTTTAATTTGGAAGGTAGATAAAATCATGAATATACTTGGAATAGCAAATGCTAATAGGTAGGTATGGTGGACTCTTTCGAATAACTTGGTTTTATTTGGAGTTGGATGCATGAGTGGAACTCATACTTGGTATGGAGGCTAGCAAAAGACTAGGAGCGACGAACTAAGAGAGCAATAATGGCCATAATCATGCAAAGCAACAAAACATCATTAATTAAAGCATAAAGTGATATTACAAGTCGAAAAATAAATGATCATATAGGTTATGGTGACTTGGGATAGTCTTAACATGGTGTAAGCATGCGCCAAGTCAACCCAAATAAAGCATCAAAGCAAAATACCACAATACTATGCTTTAATATGCTAAAACAACGCATGATTTTTTCAAGGCACATTAAGCAATCTCAATTGTTTATAACATGTCATGCTAAAGCAAAAATCACTAAGCATAAAGCCAAAACAATATCAATCATGACATGACAAATCATAGGCCACAGTCAAAAACAAGCTCCTTTTTACCACTTAAGCATGAACTTTTCCTACTCTTTTCCAATCCAAACCAACTTATTTGAAAACTAATGTATAAAAGAGGGGGTCAAATCAATTTATTCAAGCAACTTAAGCAAACGACAAAACGAAAACGAAAATGAAGACGCTCCAAGAACAACACAATTGTGCATGAAACAATAAAAATGAAGTGTTTGGAAGAAACCTGAGATTTTTATTGACGAAGAAGGGGATGCCTTGGGAATCCCCAAGATTTTATGCTTGTACTTCTTGGATATTTGTTGGGGTAACATGGGTGACATCCCCAAGCTTGAGCTTTAGTCCATTCTTCATCTCATTACATCATTCTATTCCTACACTTCAAATTTTCCTTCATACAAAACTTCACATAATCTTCATTAGCAACATTAGTGCACTCAAGATAACAAATCTTTTGGTTCAGTTTCAACACAAGTAAAACTTCCACTAAAACTAAAGCTACTGTAGCACTTACATTAAATAGTTCAAATGATCAAAGAGAAAGATATTAAGGGGCAAATGCAGATAATGGCAGAAATCTGTCAAAACAGACTAGCGGGTAAAAACCAATTTTTTCGAAGACCTTCTGTTGCTCAAATCGAAAAGTGTCGAACTAACGAAAGTTAGATAACAACCTGGGGCCAAAGCACAAAAGATTACAGCTCAAACTGACGTATAGAGATTATTCACGAATATTTACATCGAAGCACAAAAATCTGTTTCAGGACAGCAACTTTCCCAAGTCTTACTTCTCTCCTATTAGAGGTTAGTCTTGGCACAAAAATGACACAAAAATGATAAGGAGAGGTTATTATTAAAGCAATAATTTCCAAGACTCAACTAAAACATTTGGGTTATCTCCCAATAAGTACTTTTCTTTAACGCCT
The DNA here is from genome assembly GCA_910589775.1 of Avena eriantha. Lineage (NCBI taxonomy): Eukaryota > Viridiplantae > Streptophyta > Magnoliopsida > Poales > Poaceae > Avena > Avena eriantha. The sequence goes on from OU342744.1 coordinate 382,514,543, forward strand.
TTAAGTTAGGCATGATAGTTTGGGAAGATGCTCACATAGGAAATATGAATTGAAGTAAAAGAGATATCAAGAAGCAAATTCAAAACACATTTAAGTCTAACCCACTTCCTATGCATAGGAATCTTGTAAAGAAACAACTCATGAAAGCACAAAGCAACAAGCATATGAAAGAAAAACAAGTGTAACTTCAAGACTTTCAACATAAAGAGGGGAAACCTAATATTATTGAGATGCATAAAACCATGTTTCCCTCTCTCATGATAACTTTCAGTAGCATCATAAATAAAATTGGCAATATAACTATCACATAAAACATTCTTATCATGAGCCACATGCATAAAAGAATTAATACTCCCCACATAAACATAGTCATTCTTATTAATTGTAGTCGGAGCAAATTCAACAAAATAGCTATCATTATTATTCTCATCACCATAATCATCAAATATAGGAGTCATATTGTAATCATAATTAATTTTCTCCTCAATAGTAGGACTGAAAATATCATATTCATCATTGTAATCATCATATATTGGAGGTATAGTATCATCAAAGTAAATTTTCTCCTCCGTGCTTGGGGGACTAAAAAGATCATTTTCACAAAAACTAGCTTCCCCAAGTTTAGACTTTCCATAACATTAGCAATAATGGTTTTCAAAGAATTCATACTAATAAAATTGCTATTACCATGCAAATAAAGTTCCATAGGTTTTTTAATTTTCTGTTCAAACACTTCATGTCCTTACTCAAGATAAATACTATAAAGCTCTCTAATTTTGTTGTTGTTTTCCATTAAGCCTAATTAGTGAAAATAAAAACAAGAAACAAAAATATATAATTGTAGAATCTAAAGGAAATAACTTCGAGCACTCACACAACAACAACTATACTAGAAGATAGCTTAGTAGCCAGAGGATGTGAGTACCTTTTACCTTACCTCCCCGGCAACGACGCTAGAAAATACCTTGATGTCTACGCACTTCTATTCTAGTAGACAATTGTTGGGCCTCCAAGTGTAGAGGTTTGTAGAACAGTAGCAAGTTTCCCTTAAGTGGGTTACCCAAGGTTTATCGAACTCAGGGAGGAAGTAGTCAAAGGTATCCCTCTCAAGCAACCCTGCAATCAAGATACAAGAAGTCTCTTGTGTCCCCAACACACCCAATACACTTGTCAGGTGTATAGGTGCACTAGTTCAGCGAAGAGATATTGAAATACAAGTGGTATGGATAATTATAAGTAGTAACGGTGCCAGAAAAGAGCTTTGATGGCGTGTGGTTGACGGGTAGGAACAGACTAAAGGCAATCTGAAATAAAGATGGAAGCAACCAAACATGTAATAGATCTAGTTGCAAACAATGTTTCAATGCTTAGCAACAAGGCCTTGGGATCATACTTTCACTAGTGCACACTCTCATATAAATATCTTCTCTTTGTGATACTACTCTGAACTACTCTCCGGTTGGACACTCTAATCCATGGTAGGGATATAATAGCACTCCTCAAAGTTCACTTTTCCCATCTAGATAACCCCACACTGTCACCTTGAGCACTACATGGTTCAAAAAAACACCACAATTTCATAGACATCGAACTCCAAATATAACTCATAACAAGTATTTGTAATCTCTAGCATAAGTGCCACCATAGTGTGCACGCTATCACTTTCACACACGTAGGGAGAGCCGGAGATTTATTAAAGCACTTGAGTAGCAAGGTAGATCTACTTGATTACAAAGCTCATGATCACAATATGATCATGCATAGAGAGAGAGATGAACATATAGCTACCAGTAGAGCCCTTAGCCTCGAGAGGGAACTACTCCCTCCTCATCATGGGAGTCAGCAACGACGATGGAGATGGTGGTGGAGATTGATGGAGATGGCTCTAGGGGCGCTTCCCCGTCCTGGTAGGGTGCCGGAACAGAGACTTTCTGTCCCCCGAATCTCCTCTTCGGTGTTGGTGGCGTTTTGGAACTTTTCGTGGATGGAGCGTGGATTATTTAGGGTTTCCGCATCGGGAGGCATATATAGGCGAAGCGGCAGGGTCGGTGGAGGCTGGAGGGGCCCACACCACCCCCTGGCACGGCCTGGCCTAACCCGCGCCACCAGGTGGTGTGGCCAGCCCCTGGCCCATCTCCGTCTCGTCTTCTGGGTCCGTGAGTCTTCCGATAAAATATCGACTTTCGCTTTTGTCCGGTCAAATTCCAAGAATATTCATTTTCTGGCTTTTCTGGAACCAAAAACAGAAGAAAACAGGCAACTGGCACTGTGGCATCTTGTTAATAGGTTAGTTCCAAAATTTTTGTAAAAGTACTCCAAAGTGTGGACAAAACATAAGAAAGTCGATATAAAATAAGCATGGAACATCAAAATTATAGATATGTTTGCAACGTATCACATATCCCCAACAGTAGCCCCTGGAGGACTTTGAAATCTTGCTTCGTCTTGCTCGTTGTTCTCTGAATGTCCTTTCTAAGTGATGCCGGCAATCCGTCAAGCAGTCTCTCAAAGGTCTCCCAAAGAACCCTGCAACCCTCTCCAGCTTCGCAATGTAGCCGGAGATTCCTTAAGTCTTTGTTTCTAGAGTCGGATGATCTCCGTCTTCGATGGAACCTTCAGACGTTACCCTTCACTTAAAATCTAAGGAGGATGACGTAGGGTACAGCCTTTGCTACCTTGAAACTCACAAAAGCAGAGAATTAATCATCAGCTATTTTCACGCGCGCGAATTCCGAAACCGTGGAGCAGCAAAATACGGAGGATGTGGCGAAATTACCACGCACGTTCACTTCCACGTCGGCAACATTCCATCCATCAGATCTCTTTGCATGAAACTTGAGGTGAGGCTTATATATTTCCACCACCGCCAATTTATTTATTTTTACCCGCATTCGCTTCCCAGTCTTCGTCTTCCTCCAGCCCCACGACCGTTTGAGTTGTCCTGCGAAAATCCTACCAAAGCCCTTTCTTCCTCCACCTTTTCCTCGTCGCAATGGCCTCCAGCAGCTCTGCTCCTTCCACGACGGTAATTACCGAGGCTACGACGGAGCCATCCCAGGGAGTGATCGTTCCACCGAAGGAGGCGGTCATTGAGAATATCATTTTGCGGCCAAAAAGTTGAGGCGCCCAAGCAACACGGTACCCAAGTTCCCTGAAATTAGCCCCGATGACTACAATTGGTGTGCCATATAATCAGAGGGTCTTTTTCGGAACGAATTCAACTTTACATTTCAATACAACAAATCAGGCTAACAGCCGTCAAGTTGGGCCGCCTGTCAGTTCTCGCTGTTATGTCGCTCCCGTCGCTTATGTGTCAATTAGGCTTGCATCGTTGGCGCCTGCATCCATTACGCATCTTCTTCTTCCCCGGAGCGACAATCTGTAGGGGCGTCGTAGCCATGTTGTAGAGATAGGACGTGGCCGAACCTGCTCGGCCCAGCTCTCCTCCCTATAGGCTTGCAGCATTGGCGTCTGCATCCATTACGCGTCTTCTTCTTCACCGGAGCGGCAATCTATGGTCGTGGCCATGGCGCAGAGCTGGGATGTGACGAACCTGCTCGGCCCTGCTCTTCTCCGCATCCCGAACCAAAGCTCGCCCTCACCATGGACGCACCCATGGCACGGTGTAGGGACGAGAATTTTTCCCGGCGAGATCTGTCACCGTGTCGACTATGCTCGGTTCTGTTTTCCTCCTCTAGAATCTGAGCTCGCCTTTGCCGTGGCTGCACCAGCACCAATTCTGCCACCTCTGCCGAGATCTCGGTGGTAGCTCAAGTTCTGCCATATTGGACCTATAAGCGAATTCGGAGCTGGGCAGCGGCAACCTGTTATTGAACCTGCAAGGAATTTGCTGAAGACTGTGTGCCGCTCCAAGGTCTTCGGCTGATGCCTTCGGCTTCTGCCAACGTCTACCGCTGATGTGAGATCATTTAGTTACTTCAATAAAAAAATTCGACCAATTTAACTTGTTGATGTATTCCTTGACAATTATAATATAATCGAGCACTAGAAATATTTTGTAGTGTGCATGAGCATGGTTAGTAATATAATTGAGCACTAGAAATTTTAAGGCACTCCATATAAAGGAGTAGATTAATATAGAAGGTTCACCAGAGACACCACAGATATATTGTCTTACATGCCACACACAGGTAATAATTAACTAAAACAAAATAAAAGCAGGGGCGGCAGCAGGAGGCCGGGACACGGAGACGCCTAGCAGGGCAGGGGCATATCAGTAGGAGGCAGTGACAGTCTAGTAGTTGGGATACAGGCCAGTCCTGACGTACTCCCAGAGGAATTTCCCGAAGGTTGCATGTCATGCCAAGGTAATCGGCCTATGGCTTCTGCCTCCGCCTCTGGCAACGCCCACCGCGTGCTGGATCATGCTGTCGAGGTCCATGTCGATTGCTCTGCCACAGAATGGGCAAAACAGTCTCCCCCTACGGTCGAAACGGATTAGTCCACACCATAACCGCCTCAGCACGTAGCGGCTCTTGTTGTCCCTGGATTCCTTGCTATCGTCCACTTTATCATCCTCCTCCTATTGATTTTTAAGAACATAACTTAGAACTCATACATATGATTGAATTGTATTACAACTCAAGACTTGACAACATGTATATGTAAGAGAATATATCCATGGATATCAAAGATAAAGCATCTCGGTAATAGTTTGATCGCTTCATATATCATTTAATCTCAACACAATGACAAATAATTGCATTAGAGTGTATGTATAATAAAGATTGCAGCCTCATAAGTTTCTTCAGGGACAGCGTGAGTGAACCAAGTAACAATTGCACAACCTATATTGTTCTTGTACATCGCCCCAGGTTCACTAACTCGCCCCTGAAAAAATCTGACACCAATTTGTCCGCCTCTCTTTTGGGACAAATTTTAATTATTGGCCACAATAAGAAATTGAAATGTAATCGTACAAAACAATATTAAGGGATATACATAGTCAGGTACAAAAACAATTCTAAATATTGTAATTATAAATAAAAAACCAAACAATTGATCTTCAGGTACATGTTAAAAATACATATGATCAAAACCATTCATATACATATACATCATACCAATCATTAAAAGATCAGAAACAATTCAAGGATTATATATGTAGTTCCATATGAGAATAAATCTAGGGCCTCATAATTTGTTTTAGAGATGGAGATGGCGAACCAAAGTACCAACAGCACAACCTATATTGTTTTTGTGCATTGCTGCCTCAGGTTCACCAACCCATCCCTAAAACACGACACCAATCTATGTGTCTCTCCTTGAACTCTTTTGGGGCAAATTTCATTCATCGGCCTCGGTGACAAACTGAAATTTAATTCTTATACACTATGAACGCTGCAATAGATAATTCAAATATCATAGTTCTATGAATGTAGAATAAAGATTGCCACCTCATAAGTTTCTACAGGGATGGCGTAAGCGAACCAAGTAACAATTGCAGAACTTATATTGATCTTGTACATGCCCCAGGTTCGCCTACTCATCCCTGAAAAAATCTGACACCAATGTGTTTGCCTCTCTTTGGAGCAAATTTGAATCATTGGCCACAATAAGAAATTGAAATGTAATCGTACAAAACAGTATTCAGGGATATACATAGTCAGGTACAAAAACAAGCCTAAATATTGTAATTATAAATAAAAAACCAAACAATTAATCTTAAGGTACATGTTAAAAATACTTATGATCAAAACCATTCATATACATATGCATCATACCAATCATTAAAAGATCAGAAACAAATCAATGATCATATATGTAGTTCCATATGAGAATAAATCAAGGGCCTCATAATTTGTTTCAGAGATGAGTTGGAGAACCAAAGTACCAACAACACAACCTATATTGTTTGTGTGCATTGCTGCCTCAGGTTCACCAACCCATCCCTAAAACACGACACCATCATACGTGTCTCCCCTTGAACTCTTTTGGGGAAAATTTCAATAAGTGCCCTCGGTGACAAGCTAAAATTGTAATTGTTATACACTATGAATGCATGAAATAGATAATTCAAATATCATAGTTCTATGAATGTAGAATAAAGATTGCGGCCTGATAAGTTTCTATAGGGATGGAATAAGCGAACTAGTAACAATTGCACAGCTTATATTGATCTTGTACATGGCCCCAGGTTCGCCAAATCATCCCTGAAAAAATTTGACACCAATGTGTCTGCCTCTCTTTGGGGCAAATTTGAATCATTGGCCACAATAAGAAATTGAAATGTAATCGTACAAAACAATATTCAGGGATATACATATGCATCATACAACGCATTCATAGATCAGAAACAATACGAAGATTATATATAGGTTCCACATGAGAAAAAAATAAGGGCCTCATTTTTTTCAGCGATGGAGTTGGAGAACCAAAATACCAACAGCACAACCTATATTGTTTATGTGCATTGCTGCCTCAGGTTCACTAACCATCCCTAAGAAAACGACACCATCACATGCCCTTGCACTATTTTGGGGAAAATTGAATCATTGGGATCAGTACGGAATAGAAATGTAATGTTATAGGCACGCTGTGTATCGAAATTAACACTCAACTAGCAAACTAAACTAGATTGCAGATGAGAAGATTGGGGTTTTCTGACTAGACGGATTGGGGTTTTCTGACTAGATGGCAGATGCATCAATTGACCGATTGAACCATATATATACTACCCTACTTCAAGAGCAAAAGAATATGTACACGATTGAGCAAATCCTCTGTATGAACAGTGAAATCTGCGGCTGCGACTAGAGAAGCTAGCAATCTAGTACCTCGGACTCCTCATCAGGGACCTCCTCCTCGAACTCGTCATTCTCCGCGATTGCGTCGAAGATTTCTTGTATGGCAATGGGGTCGTTGATCTAGAGCACCGGATTGCCTCCGCCTGCCGCCTATCCCCATCCAGATCTGCCGCTGGCACCACGACATTGTCGGCCACCTGCTGCTCGACGGCAACGGCTACTGGTTGGACGGATGAGCTCGCACCCTCGACGGCGTGGCAACGAGCAGCGTTAGTTCCCGGAGAAGACGTCTCCGCCTGCTTGGCGATGACCGAGCCATCTGCTGCTGCCCCTTCAACTGGCTTCACCTCCGGCTCGTCTCCAAGTGTACGCTTCATGGCGCACCAAGGGAAGGAGGTAGTGCAAGCGAGGGAGCTTCGGCACGCGGGGTAGGTGCAAATTGGGGTCTTGGGACTAGACAGAATGGGGGGAAATGACACGAGCACATGGATGGAGAAGGTCGAGGGGGGTTATAAACACAGGCCCGTTCGTAGTCCTTGAGTGGACACGTGTGGTGGGCGGGGGGGGGGGGCGGGGGGCTACCACGATCTCCACCTTTTTTTGGGTTCCCTTTTTTTTGAAACAGCCACGATCTCTACTTTAGAGCTGCATTGAAAACACGCTCATGGCAGACCTCGATTCCACTTCATGCAAGTGGCGCGGAACCAATTTCTAGTAACGTTAGATCTACTCGAGGGGGGCCCTTGACTCATGGAAATTACTAGCGGTAGGGCCCAGTTGGAAGTGATATTGAGAGCGTTGCGTAAAAATGAGATATGTCTTATTAAAATCAAGTAGACAACCGTGCACTCGATGACCCTGTTGCCCTGTGCATGTGCTGTAGTAGCAATAGTAGCCTTTGCATACTAGATTAAACGTGACATGACTAATCGACGACTTTTTCCATGGACGGCATCGTGTTCCTTCTTGTAGAGGGAGACGTCAAGATGGGGCCTCGTCAAGATGGTAGCTCGTTAACTGGCAGTTTGAAAGAGTACCCTTTTCCTCTCTCGCTAAACAGATATGTTTCATTTTGCCCAAATTGGTAGCAAATCTAGAGAACATTCTGTTTTCTTTAATTCGTTCCCTTTTGGACCTCTTTTTTCCTTCGATTGGGTAGCAAATCTAGAGAAGCAAATCACACCAGGAAGAATACATTCATTCAGAAAACAAAACAAATGTAGATATAGATGTACGTAGCTAAATAGGATATTGCGATAGAAAGTAGGTTTCTTAACGAGGTTCGATGCATTCAGCTAGAAATAGGATGCAAGGAAAATATAGAAAATCAAAAGAAGCTGCTTAGCAGCAGCAGCCGCCGCAGATGCAGATACATTCAAGGACACATCCAACCTGTCCTTCATGCACCCGCGCCTCCGCCTCCTCCCTCCGGCGCTTCCTCCACTTCTTGCTGCCTAGTCCCTTGATCTTGGGGGCCTTGGGCCTGAGTGGAGGCATGCGACCCTCTTTGATGGCCACCCGCTAGAGGTTTCAGAGGTGAATGCTGAGAGTCCGGTGTTCAGCGATGTAGGCGTTGGTGTTCACGGTCTTGCGCTCGCCGCCTTTGTGGATGCCGGAGCCCGGCGCGTCTGCATGCTTCAGTAAGGAGTTGAAGGCGGTGCCAGCAACACTAACCCGGCAGAACGGGCAGCGCTAGTAGTCACCCTGAAGAAGGCGTCGTACTGGCCGGCCAGCAGCCTCCTCAGCACCTGACGAGTCTTGGTGTGCATGGACTCGTCATCGTTGCAGACACCACTGCCGGAAACCTATTGGAAGAAAAGGAAAATGGGGGAGTAGATGATGTAAGAAGATCGAGCAATCGAAAAGCGAACAAGCAATCCTAATAAACCAAGATCTAGCATCCAACGATGGGAACGGTAGAAGAACCAGGGTAGGGGAGCAAACCCTAGATACCTCCGACCATGGGTTGTCGATGTCTGTGTCGTAGGGCTTCAGCAGAGCGATGTACTTATCTGGATCGTTGGTGCCCCAGAAGTGCTTGATCTGCTTGTGACTGGCGGGGGCCTCCTCGCCGGTGGGGGCTACTCTTCGGTGGCTCCGTCGGTACCGGGGACAGGGGCCTAGACGGGCCATCGATGCCTCGACTAGGGCCTGGACAGGGACCGCGGCTGCTTTCAACGCGTCGAGGGGGACCGGCGAGGAGACGGGGGCCTCCTCGTCGGCGACCTCAGAGGTGACGATGGCCACCTTATCCTCCTCGACCATCGCCGACACGGATGGTGTATTCTCGGGAGTTCGCGGATGCTGGTGGGACAGTGGAGAGGGTTGCGTGGGGAGAGTGAGCGAGAGTGAGAGTGGGTATGCGGAGAGGGGCTCTATAGTTAAGGTGGATGGAAGAAAGGCATGTTTTGTTGTACCACCGTGCAACACGCCACGCAGTCTACTGCACCGTGCACCGCGACACACGCCTGGTACGTCACGTTTTTTTCACGGGCCATGCATCACAATTTCTATGTACGAAGTTTGACACGGCCCTAAAATTGGTGATAGTTAAAAGTGGAAATGTAGAGGGGAAGGTAGGTGGCTGTATGGCGAGATTTGTGGGGTTGTGCTAGATCGGGTAGTGGGATGTGTTGATGACGGCGAGTGACTCGATAAAGGCAGAGACGTTAGGTCTCGTCGAGTTCATCTCTTCGTCCTCCGGCTAGCGCGTGCAAGTTTCTTACGGTCAGGCCCAGTTGGAAGTGAGATTGAGAGCCGCTGCGTAAAAAATGGGATATGTCTTACTAAAATCAAGTGGCAATAAATTGCAGCTGTCTATCGACGACTGTGCACTCGATGATGCATGCGTTGTGGCATAGTAGTAGCAGTAGTAGGCTTTTCAGACTTGATTAAACATGACATGAGCGCTTGACGACTTTTTCCATGGATGGCATCGTGTTCCTTCTTATAGAAGTCTCGCTGAGGGAGACGTCCGTGCTGTCTCACGCTGTATTGTGAATGGAACAACGTGTGCAACGATCATCATTGGATCGCATAGAATCAACGGTTGGTGCGCACGATCCGCGTGACAACTATGGCAACCAATTAGGGAGTAGCAGACAGGGTGAGCACATGTTTGGGCTTCTACGAAAGATAGAGAGAGGGGGGCCAAACCGAGTAGTATCAAAAAACCAAGGGCAAAACTGAGTAGTATAAAAATGGAAAGTGAGTGTCTTGTACAATGAAATACATCGTGGCATACATCAAATTATGCCAAGATAGATCCACTAGAGTTCATTGGATGTGTGTTCTTCTCATAAACCACATAGACCCACTAGATTTCATTGCATGTGTGTTATTGTCATAAACCACATGGATCCACCGGTGTTATTGCATGTGTTTTCTTTTCATAAACCACATGTTGATCCACCAGTATCATTGGATGTGTGTTATTCTCATCAACCACACATGGATCCACCAGTGTCATTGCATGTGTGTTCTTTTCATGAACCACAACTAGAGGCATTGCATGTCTGTTCTTCTCACAAACCACATATGGATACACTAGTGTCGTTGGATGTGTGTCCTTTTCATGAACCATATCCAGAGTCATTGCATGTGTGTTCTTCTCACAAACCACACATGGATCGACCAGTTTCATTGGATGTCTATTCTTTTCATGACCCACACCCAGTGTCATTGGATGTGTGTTCTTCTCAGAAACCACACATGGATCCACCAGTGTCATTGCATGTGTGTTCTTTTCATGAACCACAGCTAGATTCATTGCATGTATGTTCTTTCCTTAAACCACATATGGATCCACCAGTGTCATTGGATGTGTGTTCTTTTCATTAACCACACCTAGTGTCATTGGATGTGCGTTCTTCTCACAAACCACGCATGGATCCACCAGTGCCATTGCATGTGTGTTCTTCTCACAATCCACATAAGGATACACCAGTGTCATTGGATGTGTGTTCTTCTCATGAACCACACCTAGAGTCATTGCATGTTTGTTCTTATCACAAACCACATAAGGATCCACCAATGTGATTGGATGTGTTTTATTCTCACAAACCACACATGGATCTACCAGTGTCATTGCATGTCTGCTCTTTTCATTAACCACAGTTAGAGTCATTGCATGTCTGTTCTTTTCACAAAACACATATCACCAGTGTCATTTCATGTAGGTTCTTCTCACAAACCACATAAGGATACACCAGTGCCATTGCATATGTGTTCTTCTCATGAACCACATCTAGAGTTATTGCATGTTTGTTCTTCTCACAAACCATACATCAATCCACCAGTGTTATCGCATGTGTGTTCTTCTCATGAACCAGAGCTAGAGTCATTGGATGTGTGTTCTTTTCATGAACCATAACTAGAGTCATTGCATGTCTGTTCTTCTCACAAACCACATATGGATCCACAATTGAAATTGCATGTTTGTTCTTTTCATGAACCACACCCGGTGTCATTGCATGTGTGTTCTTCTCATAAACCACATATGGATCCACCAGTGTCATTGCATGTGTGTTCTTCCCATGAACCACATCTAGAGTCATTGCATGTTTATTATTCTCACAAACCACATAAGAATACACCAGTGTCATTGCATGTGTTTTATTTTCATGAACCACACCAGTGTCATTGCATGTGTGTTCCTGTCACAAACCACACATGGATCCACCAGTGTCATTGCATCTGTGTTCTTCTCATGAACCACACCCAGAGTCATTGCATGTCTGTTCTTCTCACAAACCACATAAGGATCCACCAGTGTCATTGGATGTGTATTATTTTCATAAACCACACCCAGTGTCATTGCATGTGTGTTCTTCTCACAAACCACACATGGATCCATCGGTATTATTGCATGTATGTTCTTTTCATGAACCACAGCCAGTGTCATTGCATGTGTGTTCTTCTCACAAACCACATAAGGATACACTAGTGTCATTGCATGTGTGTTCTTCTCATGAACCACAGCTAGAGTCATTGCATGTCTGTTCTTCTCACAAACCACATAAGGATCCACCAGTGTTATTGGATGTGTGTTCCTCTCACAAACCACACATGGATCCACCAGTGTCATTGCATGTTTGCTCTTTTCATTAACAACATTTAGAGTCATTCCATGTCTGTTCTTTTCACAAAACACATATCCCCAGTGTCATTGCATGTGTGTTCTTCTCATGAACCACACATGGATCCACCTAGTGTGATTGCATGTCTGTTCTTTTGACAAACCAAATATGGATCCACCATTGTCATTGCATGTGTGTTCTTTTCACAAACCACATATCACCAGTGTTATGCATGTGTGTTCTTCTCATGAACCACACATGGATCCACCTAGTGTGATTGCATGTCTGTTCTTTTCAAGAACCACATATGGATCCACCAGTGTCATTGCATGTGTGTTCCTTTCACAAACAACATATCACCAGTGTCATTGCATATGTGTTCTTCTAACAAACCACATAATGATACACCAATGTCATTGCATGTGTGTTCTTCTCATGAACCACAGCTAGAGTCATTTCATATCTGTGATTCTCGCAAACCACATATGGATACACCTATGTCATTGGATGTGTGTTCTTTTCATGAACCACACCCAGTGCCATTGGATGTGTCTTCTTCTAACAAACCACACATGGATCCACCAGTGTCATTGTGTGTGTGTTCTTCTCATTAACCACACCCAGTCTCACTGGATGTGTGTTCCTCTCATAAACCACACATGGATCCACCAGTGTCATTGCATGTCTGCTATTTTCATTAACCACAGTTAGAGTCATTGCATGTGCATTATTTTCACAAACCACATATGGATCCACTATGTCATTGCATGTGTGTTCTTCCCACATACCACATATGGATCCACCAATGTCTTTGCGTGTCTCTTCTTTTCATGAACCACATATAGTGTCATTGCATGTCTGTTCCTCTCATAACCCACACATGGATCCACCAGTGTCATTGCATGCGTGTTCTTCTCATGAATCACATCTAGAGTCATTGCATGTCTGTTCATCTCACAAACCACATAAGGATCCAGCAGTGTCATTGGATGTGTGTTCTTTTCATGAACCAAACCCAGTGTCATTGCATGTGTGTTCTTCTCATAGACCACACATGGATCCACCAGTGTCATTGCATGTGTGTTCTTCTCATGAACCACATCTAGAGTCATTGCATGTTTGTTCTTCTCACAAACCACACATGGATCCACTAGTGTCATTGCATGTCTATTCTTTTCATGAACCACAGCTAGAGTCATTGCATGTCTATTCTTCTCACAAACCACACAAGGATCCACCGGTGTCATTGCATGTATGTTCTTTCATGAACCACACATGGATCTACTAGTGTCATTGCATGTATGCTCTTTTCATTAACCACAGTTAGAGTCATTGCATGTGTGTTCTTTTCGCAAACCACATATCACCAGTGTCATTGCATGTGTGTTCCTCTCATAAACCACATATGGATCCACCTAGTGTGATTGCATGTGTGTTCTTCTCAAAAACCACATAAGGATCCACCAGTGTCATTGGATGTGTGTTCTTTTCATAAACCATATATGGATCCTAACCTTAGGAGAGTCCTAACCTTAGCCCCCCAATGGGTGGCCGTTAGACCGAGTCTTCTAGAAGGCACGCCCTAACATAGTTGTTCTCCTTGACGATTGTTACATACCTTTCAATCGGGGAGCTTGGACGATTGGGATGGTCTTCATGAGAGCGATCCGCGAGTGGGCTGTTCTGTGGCATGATTGGCCACACTTGCTCTAGACAAACTGGCAACACCGGGCGCTCCCCTGTTGCCAGTGTCACGACTCACTAGTTCAGTGGGCCATACCTAGTGTCATGTCCCCATTACTTCTCTTCCTCCTCGTACGTCTCTTCCTTCCCCTCGATGCCACTTTCCCGACTTCACTCCCATCCTGCCATAGCCGCAAGTCCACGACGCCTCCATCCCAATCTCCTCTCCGGCAGCCACCCCCCTCCCTCTCGCCATGGGTTCAAAGGGAGACGGCGAGGAAACACGTCGTGATGACAGGGACGGTGATTTCGATGTGAGTTGTCTCATCTCTATCTCTATCATCTATGGCCAGTTATATATATTTTGAGCTAGATCTACTCTGTTTACGCATGCGCGTATGATGTGTTAGGCCAACTAGACGATGCATGACTCCGACTATCCTGGTTTAGCGGATGAAGACAGTCCTCTGCTATGTAAACATGGATATGTGCCCGCTAAATTTGTAGCGTTCGAAGGATGAAACGCACGCAGGAGGTTGCTATGGTGTGAAGGACATCGTGCAATGATGCAAGGCGGAAGTTGCGGTGTTGTCAAATGGGTAGATCTGGAGTGTTCCAAATCGATGCTGAAAACGCTGGACAAACTATGGGAAATGATTGTTGAGTTGAAAGAATCTATATTCAGCTCACTTCTTGACAGTGTTGAGATGAAGCTATGGGAACCAGTTGACACGACCAAGCATAAGCGAGATCTCAGATGGGTGCAAGACAAGGTTAGCAAAGTCGAGAAGGAGAGGGACGCAGCGTTGGCCCTGAAGGCTAAAGCAGAGCAAGAACTTACTCAAGCAAGGAATGATCTTCACCAGGCCAAAGTCCTGCAATTCACAACTACGAATATTGACAAGTGCATGAGGAAAAATGCAGAGAAACAATTGAAGCTATGCAAGGAAGATGCTAATAGGAAGGAGCATACGATTCGATCCTTGCTCTCGCAGGAAGATGCGCATCGGGCTAAGATTAGGAAGATCAAGGAGATGTGTGATAACTAGTTCTATTTAGCTTGAGTTCCGTGCCTTTTTAATTTGTAATAGTTATACTTGTTGACCTAGCGGTCTGAACTATTGGCCCTGGAGTCCTGGGAGGAAAAAAATTGGTCACCCATTAATCTGTCTTAGCCCTGCATTACTTTCTTTTATCTGACCAATGCCCCTTGGATATTCCGCCTGTCGCTCTGTCGTCCTCTTGTACAAATAGGAGGCACCACAACGCGTCACTTCGTCGTCCATCCCCTCGCCCTCTCCAATCTCCACCGAGTTGTCGCTTCATCGTCCATCCCCTTGCTCCCTCTCCAATCTCCACCGAGATGTCGCTTCGTCGTCCATCCCCTTGCTCCCTCGCCAATCTCCACCATGCCGCCATGGAGATGCCCACACTGAACTTCTACGAGGCGGTGATGTTCGCGCACTTCGACATCCTCACGTTGCTGGCCGCGACAGTGCCCTACGGATGGCTCCGCTCCTTGTCCCCATCGGAGCCGAGATGGAGAGCGAAATCGCGGCGCGCCGCCGCTAGATGCCCGCGTGGAAGAGGGCGCTGCCCCGGTACACGGCGGCCAGCCCGTACTGGCCGCCGCTGTTCAAGAACGAGTAGAAGGTCAAGATTGGCAACCGCATTGTTTACGGGCGCATGGTGCACCAGTATCTCCGCAACCGAGAAGGGTGAGAGAGGTTCTGGTCCTTCCCTAGACGGACCAAGTACACCGTCATCGCCGCCGCTCGCCGCAAAGAGGTGCTCCGTATCGCGAACAATGCAGAAATCGTGGAGGTTCTGTCCGATGATGACGAGGAAACCGGCGACTCAGAGGACAGCGGCAGCAGAATTGAAATTGTTGACTAGTGGTTAAATTAATGTAGGATGTGAAATCGCACCTTTGTTTAGAAGAATTTGTGGTTGAATTAATGAAATGCCTCGATTTAGATCTCTGTCTCTATTAATTTGTGGAAGAATTTGTGATTTAGATCAATTTCTGCCTCAATTTAGATCTCTGTCCCGGATTGGGAACATCACCGTGGACCAAAGACCCTTTATCTACTAGTGTATTCTGACATTGGTGGTTTGTTTAAATGTAATCTACGTGGATTGTGCCACATGCAAATGGCACAACCACAATTTATAAAGTGGAAGCACGTACACCCGGTTACTGGAGATCCGGGAACTTCGCCAGATGCAGGGGATGCAGGAGTAGAGAGGCGGTGAGATAGACGGGCTCAATATTAGGCCAGAAAATGGTACCGATTTCCTCCTCATCTGGGTATTATCGGTTGCCATTGTTGTTTATATTGCCACGTCATTGTGCAGCATCTGAAATAAGGTGCTGCTTCGTGCAGTGTGGGAGCTTAAATAATTTATTTCTGTGCCACTTACATTCCATCAAATTTGGAGACCTCCTGCCCCTCAGCAATCGCGGAACCGTTGCTGCGTGTTTTCAGATAGCAGTGGCACAATCACAATTTCGGATTCAACTACTGACTCGGGCGTTTCCAAACCCTAAGTTACTGTACATTTTACTCAGAGAACGTGGGTAGATTGTTTCGCCCAACAAAGTACCACACACAGAGCTCCAGAATTTAACAGAATTACATATATAGGTTCGAGTTCAACACATTACTATGCATCTTCATTGCCAGCAGCCTTCTTCCGTAGCCTGGGTACCAAGCCTTCATGTCCACTGGCTTCTTCATTTCCTGCGTTCTTCCTCTTCCTTGGTGCCAATTTTCTTAGCTTCACGTACTCTGCATTGCCGGGACAATGGGCACCAGAATCTTGTCCAGCATCATCTTTGCACTCGTTTTTAATTTCTTCGGGAAGCGAAATGACTGACCCAACAGTCATGTTTCTAACCTTGCGGCGCTTCCTGTCCAAGAAGCAAGACTGTTGCATAACTGCCTAATATTTACAGAGTAAATAAAACAAAAATTACAATTCAGCACAAACATGCGAACCCCAAGAGACTTTTGCTTACCAGGAGCTAATTGGGTTCGAGCAACCACCTGTCCAAGAATAGAAGGGCGACTCCTAGTTGCAGCAGCTTCCACATCCAGTACATCACAATTCAACTCAAACATGCAAGCCGAAGCATACCTTTTCATCAACCCAAGTAGCTGACTGTCACACGTTAGAGGAACCATGATGCCACGTTCATCCATGAAGCTGAACTTTGCAGTCTGCTTCGGCCATAATTCCTCAAGATTACACAGAGCAGCAACCATACCAGATATAGTGCAGATCTGCGAAGGCGCTTCTTCCATCGTGATACAATGGTGTCCATACCACTTGCCCTTAGAGTCATACCTCAAGAGAACTACCGTAACCAGGTAAGGGTGGTCCGCGGAGATCCCACTTGACAGAAAACTGTGGACGAAATATGTTTGTCAGCGTTGGGCTAACAAGCAATTTTAGGTTTAGTAGCCAGCTAGCTGTTAAAATTAGTGCGAATAGCCAAGAGAAGGGTAGCTCACCCGCTTGTAGCCAGAACTTCTTATTCCTTGTTAGTAGGATCTACCATCCTCCGAGTTGCTCGGCTCGTCAGCGGTGGAGGCGGGCTAGAGCCTCGCAACAGCGGCTATGGAATGCGCCATCGGGGCTCAGGATCAGCAACTGGGCGCAGCAACTGGGCGCAACAACTTGGCGCCAGAAGTGAAACGTTCGAAGGGATCATCCTGCCTGGAGGGTGGATTACGACGCCGCCGGTGCTAGGGGAAAGGTGGGAATAGATTTGTGAAATTGGTCAACACATCCAATCCACTTAGTTCCTCGATTTGCCTAAGAGGTTGCCGCATTGGCGCTTGCGTCACAGACAGATGACCGACATGAGGGTCCCGACCGTCTACTTCACGGGGCAGTTTCACGGAATGTTTGAATTTGGCAGGGGTGAGATGAGTTTGCATCGAAATGGCCCCTCTCAGTAGTTGGCGGCCCAACATTTTGAAACACGGCAATTTCAGGCAACTTAGGTACCACGGTGCGATGGCCTGCGAACTTTGGTACAGTAGACGAATAGGACCGTGGTCGTTCCCGTCTCCACCGTGACGAAATCTACCGGAGATGACCAAGAACGAGCGGTGCCCGAAGCCGCTGAAGAAGAGAACGATTCCCACAAGGGATGTGGAGAGGCTCTGATCTCTCCAGCGAAGATCTGCAGGAACTGATCGCCGAGGGGTATCTCCCCACGTTGGAGAAGTTAGTCTGGCGGGCGGCGCTGGCCGGCGAGGTGGTCCCTTCTTCCCATCCCAGAGAGAAGGTGTACCTCAAATCTCAGCTGGTACATGGCATAAGCCTGCCGGTCTCTAACTTCTTCTTGGATGTCCTCTGGCACTTCCGGGTACTTCCCCACAATCTCTCTCCCAACAGCATTCTAGTCCTTAGCAACTTTGTAGCTCTGTGCGAAGGATATCTAGGGATTAAGCCTAGACTAGATCTGTTTATATACTTCTTCATAGTCAAGAGAGAGTCCGTAGAGTCCAAAGATGAATTCTGGACCTATAGAACCAAAGATGAATTCTGGACCTCGACATCGTAGGGCACGAGGCTTGCAAGAACTGGCAGTGCACATATTTCTACGAGTTAGATGTCCCTCTGCTAGACCGCCTTGAGACCTACCCCGAATTCATCGATGGATCTTCCACTGAAGTGCCTGCATGGCGGACCCCAGCCTCTCTTCCCTTCGACGACGTAGCCAATCGCATCGTAAGGCGGATCGAATGGCTCGGAGACGGAGGTCTGACAGGCTTGGACCTTGCCATGTGCTGGTATGTTAGGCGGATAAAGCCTATGCAGCACCGTGCCGAGTTGATGTGCAAGTATATCGAAGACATGAGGGATCCCATGTGAATTTCACAGGATAACTTCTCTATTGACTCCATCAAGCTCCGGCTAAAGGACATCGTCAGGGTGAGGGACCGGAAGCGGGACTTCAAGATCACCTATGACATGTTCGGCTGCGGTACATGACGAGAGGTAGCTTCTATTTCCCTTGTTGCTTGTTACATACTCTAAGGTTTTTCTGACTTTGAAGTTGTCCATCTAACACTCCTTTGTATCCTAGCTGGCGACATTGGCGGCAGATCAAATGGCCTCCTAGGTCTATGATCCTAAGCTGAAGAATATCCAGGTGGTGTCCGACGGCGACGCCTCCAAGGATCAACCAGCTCCGGCAGCGTGAAAGCGGAAGAGCTCCACCTCTAACGTTGCTGTCAAGGCCAAGAAGAAATCGGAGAGTGCAGTCTCCAAACTTTCCACTGCCGTCTTAGAGGTGGAGAAGAAGAAGAAGTCCACTGGCATTCACCTCACCAAGGCTCTTGCCGTGGACTAAGTATTTTCATTCTCCGGCTTGTATTTTTCAGCTCACACCTTTTTTCAACTCTTGTACTTATACTTTGTACATTTCAGGAGGAAAGCCGGTGTTAGTTTGAAGCGATCCTCCAAAGATGTTGGTGGGTCAAAAAACATTCACGATATGCTGACCAAGGTTCCATCCGCCGAGCCCTCTCCCTCCACCGCTCCCCCTACTCCTGCCACAAAACCTTCTACTGGCCCCACTGGGCCGTCATCCCCCGTCATCCCTGGGAGCCTCCGAGCCATCATCTGCCTTGAAGGTGCAGGAGGCAACTAGGGCTTCTTCCATGCCTCCGGCTTTGACCTCTCCATTGGCTGCGACTCCTCTGACGTTGAGCCTGGATGACCTTATCAAGCAAGCCGACGCAATCTATAAGAATACCCTGACCTTCCATGATTCCTATGCTCATCTAGCCAACAATCTTAGGATCATTTCCATCGTAAGTTTTTTGAACTTCAGTTACTTTACTTTGTGTAGTATATCCCACTATAGCCCCCGAGCTCTTAGTCGGATAATCCAATAGTTATTGGCCTGAGTGCTCCAAAGAACTAAGGGTAGAATCTGTCTGTGTAGCCCCCGAGCGTTTTATATGAAACTGGAAAGTTCTGACTAGATTCTCTAGAGGAACTAGTTTACTTTAAAATCATGTACTGTATCCCTGAGCATTTAGTTGAAACTGGATAGTTCTGACTAGATGCTCTAGAGAAACTAAGCATGTTTACATCTTCTGCAGAATGAGAATTAATGGAGGATAGCTGCCAATGAGAGGTTTGCTGCTCTTCGAAAGGAAATGGACCTTGAACAGGGTAAAACCAAGTTCCTGAAGGAACAAACCAAAACTAGCCATAGTCTGTTTCCTACAGCAGCTCCTTGCTTTTCTCATTGAATCATTTCTTCCATCTTCTGATAGCACTTTCTGATTTCTGTCTTACAGAAGCCATTGCCAAGGCCAAGAGCATCATCGAGCAATCCAAGCATATTCAGGAGCTCGATGATGAAAACAAATTTCTGAAGAAGGACCTGGCCGAGGCTGTCAAGGGCCATGAGGCAACGATGAAGGCTATGCAAGAGTCTACAGACGTCGAGATGCAGTGCCTGAAGGATGAGATTGCACGGCTCAAAGACTAGAACCAAGCTGCCAAAGAGCAGAATGCTAGGAGTCTTGAGATGTTCAAGTCAGTCCAGAAGGAGCACGAAGACCTGGCGGAGACATGCAAGCAAGCGGAAACGAGCTTCTTCGGTAACCTTTCTCCGTCTTGGTAACTTGTTTATACTCATGGTTCTTGTATGTTTGTGCAAACCACAGCTCCCATTGGCTTAGCCAATCTGGGTGAGGGTGCTCCGAGTCCCAAGGAACGCATGATTCTTGTCGGCAACTTCATCAGCACTGCCATTGCCCGGGCCAAGGAGATAGCTCAACCTCTGGGCATCAATATCAAGGCGGCAGACTTAATGGCCAAGTATGCGAAAATCATGTGCCGAGCCCTCGAGAATGTCAAGGACTGGAAAGCCTCTTGCGTCCGGGCTAGTGCTAGGATGATCCTTTCCTTGGTCAAGGCTCACTATGACAATGCTGACATCGAGTTGGTGACCTCCGACATGCCCAAGCTATACGAGGAAGGACAAGAGATCGATAGAGATGCTATTTGGAACTCTATTTCTGGCTTCGATATCAGGGTTGCCAAGATGGTCAAGGATGATTTCTTCGTTCCTAACAAGATCCTCAATGATGATATGGCCTCGTCTGAGTCTAGCCCCTCTCCTTCAGAGTTCGATGAGCTCTCCCGGCCTGGCTCTCCTGATGATGCCACCACGAAGCCCCTATAGCAGAGCCATAAAAACAATGTTTGTATTAAATGTATCTCTGCAATGTGTATGCGGAAAAAACTTATGTTTTGGCTAAGGCAGAAAAACTTGTACTCAAGCTTCCTGCAACTTATCTGTTTCCAGCATGTGTATATATTTTTTAAGCAAGTGTTGGCTTATCCATAATTCTGGTTCGTATGTGATGACCCACAAGTATAGGGGGTGTATCGCAGTATTTTCAATAAGTAAGAGTGTCGAACCCAATGAGGAGCAGAAGGTGTTGACGAGTTTCTTGGATCAGGAATTCTCTGTGAATACTTAGCAAACAGATTTTTAGGGGTTTTTGGTAATGCAGATAAATAAAGTGCGAGTAAATAAAGGAGAATAAGAATAAATGCAGCAAGTGGCCCAATCCTTTCTTTAGCAAAGGACATGCTGGGAATATCATCAAGTGATTTCGCTTCATATAGTTGATTAATCTTCTTTAGTTTGATAAGTGTTGTGTGGGTGAAACTGTGCTAATGTACTGACCTTCCTAGGACTAATACATACTTGTGATTACACCCCTTGCAAGCCTCCACAAGTACAATAAAGTAATTAAGATAAAAACCTAACCATAGCTTTAAACTCTGAGATCCTAACATCCCTTGTGCAAAGGTTTCCTAATGGAGGTTCAGGTTTCTTTCACTCCAGCAACCCCTACGATTAGTAGCAAAGTACACAATGCATTCCCCTAGGCCCATAAAGGTGAAGTGTCATGTAGTCGACGTTCACATGACACCACTAGAAGAATAACACCACAACTTAAGTAACAAACTATTGAATCTTTCTCAACACAATTCCACTACTAACAACATGACTTCTCCCATGTCCTCAAGAACTAAACGAACTACTCACAAGACATCATATGGATCAAGATTAGAGATGATATAATGATAAGTAACAATCTGAACATAAACGATAATTCAATGGTTCCACTCAATAGCATCAACTACTACAAGTTATCAACACCGGGAAAGTTTCCCCTAAGAACTATGCAAGATTCAACCCAATTGTTACAGTGGTATGGAGTGGTGATGATGGTGCTGGTGGAGATGATGGTGGTGATGATGATGATGATGATGATCCCGATGAAGTCCAGCTCGATGACGGTGTTGATGGCAATGGTCTCCCCTCTCTGAGAAGGAGTTTCCCTGGTAGATTTCTGCCTGCCGGAGAGCTCTTTCTCTCTCTGTATTTTTCCGCCAAGCAGAGGCGGCGAAATCTTTTTGTGGTCACTCCCCAAGTCTTAGGGTTTCGTGGGGATAATATACGCCAAAGGGGAGAGCCAGAGGTGGGCTAGGGTGGCCAGACCACCTGGTGGCGCATCCAGGGTTGGCCTACGCCAGGGGGTGGTGTGGCCTCTTGTGGCCAACTCCGCTCCCCCTTCTGGCATCCTTCGTCTTCTGGAAAAATATGAATTTCCATGTATTTTCTATAATTGTCTGATCTTCGCGAATTTCACCTCCAAACAGAGCCTTTTCCATCAGAATCCTGACTTCAGCGGTACATCCTCCAAAAGTCATCAACCATGCATAAACAGATGAAATAACATAAGTATCATCTCTTAATATGAAATGTATCAATGAATAATAGTAAATTATGATATAGAATAGTGATGCAAAATGGACGTATCAACTCCCCCAAGCTTAGACTTTGCTTGTCCCCAAGCAAAAACTGAGCTTAATAAACATGACCTCAGCTTTATGGAGTGAAGTGTCGATAAAAGAATACGGACAAGAAGCATCACATTCATCAATACATAAACCATAATAGTAGACAACTCACCATCATACAACTTAATTTGCAATAAGTAGAGGAAACACAATAAAGATACACAAGGTAAATCATAATTGGTAATGGGAAACTTTGTTCTTGGTCAAAGAATAGTTAACAATTTGGAGGAGTTCAAACATAAAGGGGTTTTCAACGATAGCTTTCAAAGTAATACTTACTAAGATAAGAGTAACGTGCAAAACAAGGAACATAAGAAACATGATGGAATAAATCATCATATGAATGAATGAAACACATCAACTCAAAATACTTGCTAAGATAGAAGGGAATAGGTTTACTGACTCAACTAAAAAGTAAAAGATAGGCCCTTCGCAGAGGGAAGCAGGGATTTCAAGTTTCATAAAGAGCTCCCAAAAATTATGGTACTTATTAGCTTTCAGATCTCATTGCCCCTATCATAAGAATTTTTAGGTGATTAAGGTTAGAGTGAACAAACTATGGAGTATATGCTTGACAAAGTATAAGTTGGCAATCTCATGTCCCTTGAATGCAAGGGTCGATCCTCATGCTACTCAAGTTTAGTTACCGGTAAGTTTTGTCATAGTAAGTACATGTGTATCATAGAGAACCGCCAACCGGGTACCCCTTGCCCGATGATACGGAAGAATCCCCATATCAATATGACAAGGCACGCAGACAATAAGCATCTCATCATCTTCTTATTTACCATGGGAAAATGGTGCTTTTTTCTCTCTTTCCTCTTTTATCATCCTTTTTCTTTTTTCTCAATCTCTATCTCTTTTTTATAAGAAGAATGCTTCATAGATTGCTCATTATGGTTACGCTACAGGTTTTCACCATGATTAGGCATGGATTAGACCAGCCGCCCAGGCGTTTCTCTAACACACATACATAACTACATGGACTTACAATCTCCCTTTCATTTCACACCGACGACATCCATAAACAAAAGAGCATGATATCAACTGCGTACAATGTACAAGTGCAATATTGAAAGGTTCCGCATGATATCATGGTTCTGCTAAACCCAAAGTATAAGTGCAAGCATATACAACATAGATGACACAATGGTTCAAGTTTATTATGGGGAAGAAAAGTAAAGTGTGCCATCAAGTTCGTGAGAGCTTTAATCACTAATTTTCACATAATAAGTTTAATTCGGAAGGTAGATAAAAACATGAATTTACTTGGAATAGCAATAATGATAATAGGTAGATATGGTGGACACAAATGGCATAGATTTTGGTTTAAGGATTGGATGCACGAGAAGCATTCCCTCTCATTACAGGTTTTTGGCTAGCAAGGCTAGGTATCAAGTATAAGAGTTGAAGGAAGCAAACAAACATACAAGTGATAGAACAAAAATGCAATCTTCCTTGGAAGCGCAAAAGATCTTCACTAGAGAATACTAAGATTATGAGCCAATCAAGAAAGAAAGATGATGAAATTATATTTCTTGAAAGTACTTTTATCTTTTTCATTCAATTCTCATAATAGTGTTTATACTAACCGAGCCAGGTTTGCCAAAACCAACTAAATTTACTTAATGTTCCCAAAGTGATACCAATACTAACAACAAGATCAATCATATAACAGAAATTGAAAACTAATACAAGATATGCAAAAGAGTAAATGATAGAACTTCTCATTAATATTCTATAACGGCAACTCACACCAAGGGATTCATAGATATCTAACTTGAGGAGAGACACTTCCATAATGCAAACCATCCTATATGATAACTTCTCTATTCATGATATGACTCTACTAAAAAGGTAAAAAGATAGAAGATAATGATGTGATACCACGGCACTCCCCCAAGCTTGGAACATACAAAGGGGATGCCAAAACCTAATGACGAATTACTCCTTTGGTGGTGGCGGTGTTCTCTTGATGAGCTTTTCAATCAATTTCCTCAAGTCCTCAATCTCGAAGCCGAGAGTATGAATCAACTCCAAGTTGTGCTCAATGCGGTTCATGATCATGTTAGGTTGTGAATCCCAGCTCGTACGATTCATTCCCCACTCTTCCTCCTTGAAGTCTTCTTTTCCTGCATGGTTAGAACGGGGCATGTACCAATTGGAGGGTAGTTTCTCCTTTGGCATATTCTGGAATTGATGCTCATGTATAAGGGTATGGAAAGAATTCTTGGTGCGTGGAGAAGGTGACCGCGAAGCCAAAAAGTGACGCAGAGGATTCCCTCTAGTGGACATCTGTGCAATCCTTTTGAACCTGGCAGTGTTTACCACCACTCCAATGCTTGCAATGGTGTTGCTGGTGTGCGGATGCTGGTTTTTCTTTGCCTCCTCTTCATCTTTACTCTCGATCTTCTTCTCCTGCTCAAGGTCTTGGAGATCCTCCTCCGCGGGCTCCTTTCACTTATCGTTTGCAAAGACCATTGTGCTTCTAAACTTTAAGTATAGTTCCTAGTAGAAACAAATCGAAATGAAAACACGATGAGAACACGATATACAAACCTCAGGGGATCCAGGGGATTATATATTATGAAGTTTTACAACAAAAGGATGGTACTGGGAGAAAACAGGTCGGAGACGGACTCTAGGGTGGCCACACCCCTGGTGGCGCGACCAGGTTGGCCCGCGCCATGGGGTGGTGTGAGCCACCCTGGCTCCGTTTCCGTCCCTCTTCACTTTGTTGCTTTCCTTGTTAGATAAAAACTGCAAAAAAATAACTTGAGATTTTTCGTGGACCTTTTCTTACCAGAACTATTACCTATTCGAAAACAGACTCTGCACGTCTCTGAGCTTGGTATTTAATAAATTCTTCTGGAATCACTGCTTGAATAATATCAATATCTTCATCTTCATCCACATTGTTTGAGTCATTTAACCTTTCACTATCTTATTACACCATTTTCTCCTACAACCTAGAAATTTCTTTCACACAAATCTTCACACAATTCTCATTAGCAACATTAGTGCATGCAAAGTAATAAACCTTTTAAGTTCAATTTCAACTGAAATCCACCATAACATAAGCTACTGAAACAACTCCTTCTAAAATCCCAAAAGGAATTCAAAAAGGAAATCAATTTAAGAGGCAAATGCAAGAGTGGCAAAAATCTATCAAAACAGTCCAGCAGGTAAAGACCAATTTTTTCAAAAATCTTCTGTTTCTTAAATATAAAAGTGCAAAACTAACGAAAGTTAAATAATAACCTAGGGCAGAAGCACAAAACATTACATCTCAAACCGATGCACACAGAATTTTCACGATTTTTTACAGCAAAGCACAGAAATCTATTTCGAGACAACAACTTTCCCAAATATTACTTCTCTCTCATTAGAGGTTGATCTTGACACAAAAACCAAAGGAAAAGGATAAGGATAGGTTATTACCGAAGTAATAACTTCCAAGACTCAAATAAACAAAAACAAACTGAAAGAAAAAATATATTGGGTTGTCTCCCAAAAAACTCTTTCTTTATAGCCATTAAGATGGGCATGATAATTTTAATGATGCTCACATAAGAGTATGCATTGGAGTAAGAGAGAGCATCAAGAAGAAAAAATACACATGTTTAAGTCTAACCCTCTTCATATGCAAAGGAATTTTGTGAGAAAATAAATTGTTGAAACCAGAGGCTGCTAGCATAGGAAGGCAAAACAAGTGCAACATAAAGACTTTCAGCATAAAACGAGGAACCTTAATATTATTGAGATGTATAAGAACATGTTTTCCCTCTCTCATAATAACATTCAGTATTGTGCATAAATTTAACGATGTAGCTATCACAAGAACCATTGTAGCAATGGTCACTTATCCTAATAGAAAACACAGGGACACTAGTTCTTATAACAGTACTTTGTGAAACAATATTAGAAGTATCCTTAGAAAGAATGGTGTGTCCATCTTCTACATATTTAGTGACAAAGTCTTTCACATTTGCTATCATAGGTTCCACAGCTACTTGTTCATCAGGTTCAATAGCTTTATTTGTACTTTCATTAATCATACTAGCTATCATAGAATGTTCCTTTACCTTAACTGGGAAAGGCATTTTCTCAATGT
This sequence comes from Avena eriantha, assembly GCA_910589775.1. Taxonomy (NCBI): domain Eukaryota; kingdom Viridiplantae; phylum Streptophyta; class Magnoliopsida; order Poales; family Poaceae; genus Avena; species Avena eriantha. Next base: position 382,541,101 of record OU342744.1, read on the forward strand.
AAGGTTCGGGTAAAACATGATTAGCAGTATAAACTTCAGTATTTCTTGCAAGAACACAATTAACAATATCTTTATAAGGTGCATGGTACTTATTCCACTTCTTTTTAGGAATTTGAATATAAGAAGCAAAAGCTTTAAAATAACTCGCAATAGCTTGAGAGTCTAGACCATAAGCATTTCTAATATTTCAAAAGTCATCAGTTCCCATAAAAGATCCAATGCATTCATAATCATAATTTAGCTTCTTCTTTCATGCGTGTAAATGATCCAGCACAAGAAGCATCCAATAGATCCTTATCATGAAGAGAAAGTCTTGCATAAAATTTATTGATAATAATACTACTGCGGAGCCCATGAATAGGACATTTGAGAATTAGTAACTTCAATCTCCCCCAAGCTTGAGCTGTACTCTCTCCATCGAGAGGCCAAAAGTTGTATATTTGATTCCGATTTATGAATCTCACTAGGAGGATAAAGTTTTGAATAAAAGGGAGGCACTATTTCCTCCCATTCAAGATATTGACCATTCTTCAGCAGCTTATACCATTCCTCAGCTCTTCCTTTCAGTGATAATGAGAATAACTTCTTCTTGACTTGATCTGTTGTAATACTTGCACAATTGAATAACCCGCATAATTCGTGTATAAAGAGCAAATAATCACCGGGATGGACAGCTCCATCTCCAAAATAGTAGTTATGCATAACACGATCAATAATTCTTGTAGGTATCTTAAAAGTATCATTTTCAGTAGGTGGTTGTTCATCTACTACCTTAGCAATGGTAGTAGCATTCCGAAATAAGAAACTAAGTGAATTATCCATATTGAAATAACATAACTAACAGAAGTAAACAATACTCACAGTAGAAGTTTCCTTTACCAGTTCCACTCTCTAATAGCGCTGCACTCCCCGGCAACGGCACCAGAAAATAGTCTTGATGACCCTTAAGTATAGGGGGTGTATCGCAGTATTTTCGATAAGTAAGAGTGTCGAACCCAACGAGGAGCAGAAGGTGTTGACGAGTGTCTTGGATCAGGAATTCTCTGTGAATACTTAGCAAAATATTTTTAGGGTTTTTTGATAATTCAGATAAATAAAGTGCGAATAAATAAAGGACAATAAGAATAAATGCATCAAGTGGCCCAATCCTTTCTTTAGCAAAGGACAAGCTGGTTGTAATACTTAAGATAACCAAACGTTCTCGAGGACACACGGGAATATCATCAAGTGCTTTTGCTTCATATAGTTGATTAATCTTCGTTAGTTTGATAAGTGTTGTGTGGGTGAACCTGTGCTAATGTACTGACCTAACTAGGACTAATACATACTTGTGATTATACCCCTTGCAAGCATCCGCAAGTAAAAGAAAGTAATTAAGATAAAAACCTAACCACAGCTTTAAACTCTAAGATCCTAACATCCCTTGTGCAAAGGTTTCCTAACGAGGGTTCAGGTTTCTGTCACTCTGGCAACCCATACGATTAGTAGCCAAATACACAATGCATTCTCCTAGTCCCATCGATACGTTGCAAACGTATCAATAATTTTTGATGTTCCATGCTTGTTTTATATCTACTTTCTTATGTTGTGTCCACACTTTGGAGTGCTTTTACATATTTTCTGGAACTAACCTATTAACAAGATGCCACAGTGCCAGTTGCCTGTTTTCTTCTGTTTTTGGTTCCAGAAAAGCCAAAAAATGAATATTCTCTGAATTGGACCGGAGAAAAGCCAAAGTCGATATTTCACCGGAAGACTCACGGAGCTAGAAGACGAGACGGAGAGGGCTAGGGGCTGGCCACACCACGTGGTGGTGCGGGTCCCTCTAGCCGCGCCACCAGGTGGTGTAGGCCCCTGGTCCACCCTCTGACATCGCCCTTTCGCCTATAAGAAGCCTCTAATGCAGAAACCCTAAATAATCCAGCCTCCAGCCATGAAAAGTTCCGCAGCGCCGCCACCACCGAAGGGGAGATTCAGGGGACAGAAAGTCTCTGTTCCGACACTCTATTGGGACGGGGAAGTGCCCCCGAAGCCATCTCCATTGATCTCCACCACCATGTCCATCGGCGTTGATGATTCCCATGATGATTAGGGAGTAAATCTTCCTCGAGGCTAAGGGTTCTACCGGTAGCTATGTGTTCATCTCTCTCTCTATGCATGATCATATTGTGATCATGAGCTTTGTAATCAAGTAGATCTACCTTGCTACTCAAGTGCTTTAATAGATCTCTGGCTCTCCCCATGTGTGTGAAAGTGATTGCATGCACACCATGGTGGCACTTAGGCTATAGATTTCAAATACTTGTTATGAGTTATATTCGGAGTTGGATGTCTCTATGAAATTGTGGTGTTTGTAGGAACCATCTAGTGCTCAAGGTGACAGTGTGGGGTTATCTATATGTGGAAAGCGAACTTTGAGGTGTGTTGTTATAACCCTACTGTGGATTAGACTGTCCAACCGAAGAGTAGTTCAGAGTAGTATCATGAAGAGAAGATATTTATATGAGAGTGTTCACTAGTGGATGTATGATACCTAGGCCTTGTTTCTAAGCATTGAAACATCGTTTACAACTAGATCTATTACATGTTTGCTTGCTTCCATCTTTATTTCAGATTGCCTTTAGCCTCTTCCTACCAGTAAAGCTCTTTTCTAGCACCGTTACCACTTATAATTATCCATACCACTTGTATTTCACTATGTCTTGGCCGAACTAGTGCACCTATACACTTGAAAAGTGTATTGGGTGTGTTGGGGACACAAGAGACTTCTTGTATCTTGATTGCAGGGTTGCTTAAGAGGGATACCTTTGACCACTTCCTCCCTGAGTTCGATAAACCTTGGGTTATCCACTTAAGGGAAACTTGCTGCTGTTCTACAAACCTCTACACTTGGAGGCCCAACAATTGTCTACAAGAATAGGAGTGCATAGACATCAAGCTATTTTCTGGCGCCGTTTCCGAGAGGTAAGGTAAAAGGTACTCACATCTTCTGGCTACTAAGCTATCTTCTAGTACTGTAGTTGGTGTGTGAGTGCTCGAAGTTATTTCCTTTAGATTCTACAATTATATCTTTTTGTTTCTTGTTTTTATTTTCACTAGTTTGGCTTAATGGAAAACAAAATTAGAGAGCTTTTTAGTATTTTCCCTAAGGTAGAACATGAATTGTTTGAAAAGAAAATTAAAAAAGCCATGGAACTTCCTTTGCATGCTAATAGCAATGTTATTAGTATGAATTTTTTGAACACCTTTGTTACTAATGCTATGAAAACGTCTAAGCTTGGGGAAGTTAATATTTATGAAAATGATCTTTTTAGTTCCCCAGCTTTAAAGAAGAAAATTTGCGCTGATGATACTTTATCTCCCATGTGTGTTAATTCTAATGATACTTGTGATATTTTAAATCCACATACTGAAAGCATCCCTATTAAAATACCTATAAAAATTGTTGAACTTGTTATGAATAACTGTTATTTTGGAGATGGAACTGTCCATCCTGGTGATCATTTACTCTTTATACACGAATTATGCGAGTTGTTTAAGTGTTATTTTTATGCAAGGCTTTCAGGACATTACAAGGACTACTAGAGGGATCTTGTTTAGAGGGATCCCTCACAAGTAAGGAGGTCAAAGCTAAGTGGGATCTTCTTGAAACAATTGAAAGCAATACCAAAGATTAGGATAACGACAAAGTTAAAGAACCAAGTATACACTATGAGTATGATTGCATTAAGTCTTTCGCGAAAACTGCTAATTTTCAAGAGCTTAGTGCTAAATATGGTCTTGATCCCCAAATTCTTGTTGATTATTTTAGAGCCTTTGATTCTCATATTAATGCTCCTAAAGAAAAATGGGACCTGTATCATGAGCCTTTTAAAGACACTTGCATGAAAAATGAAACTGTTATTAATGATAGCAATAATGTAGCACCCCGCTAAAATCACTACTAGAAAATCGCTGTGTTTTTATTGTGTGCATCATCATGATCGCATGCTCATGTCATCATGCCACATTGCATTTGAGCATCGTCATATCATCATGCATTGATTTTCCTAAAACTATTTTCTAAAAGCCTATCTTTGTTTTCTAAATATCCCCCGTCTTTATTTCAAATTAAAACCTCGATCCGTTCGGATCTTTTATTTGTCTAAACTATTTTACAAAATAATATATCAAACTAAATAAAAATATAAACTATTTTTACCTGGGGAGGCTGCCACCGGCCAGGCCCAAAGACCCAGCTGGCAGCAGCCTACTACCCAGATAAAAACCCAATCCTCCCCAGACCCAAACCCCAACCATCCCCACTCTACTCCCTCCACCCTGCCGCCAGACCTAGCCCACACCTAACCAACACGACGTGCGCATGCTGCACACCCGCACTAACCCTAGCGGCACACCAAACGCACACGCGCACGGCAGCAGCGGCGTAAACCGTCGCGCGCGACCCCGTCCCGCTCGCTCGACCGTGTCCACGCGAGGACCCCACCCCTCACGATCCCCGCTCACCAACCACGCGCCAGCCCGACCCCCACCTACCCCGCTCACTCATGATCCCCACCCTGCTCGCTACCCTGCAACCACCGCCCGCTGCATCTTCCTATGATGACCCCCGCACCGACCGTCATCCTTCCTCGCTTCGCGGCCACCAACGGCCCGAGCTGCCGTTGCCCTCCTCCCATTCCCTCACAGAGCACCTCCATCGCTGCCCTCTGGCCTGTCGCCGCCATGGACGCCCTACACCTCGCCTCTGTCGCTCCTCTCGGACCCGCGTCGCCTGGGCCTCGCCGAGCCCTACGGCCTCCTCCTCACAGCCGAGCCCTGCTTCCCCCTTGACGCCAGCAGAGCGCCTGCGCTGCCCACTACACCAACGACGGTCGCATCTTCGCCGCCTCTGGACGCCGCCGCCTCCTTCATCTGGTGTTCTGCCTTGCCCCTGCCCTCGCTGGAACCGCACGCCACGACGCCCTGCTCGCCTCGCTGCGGACCACTTCGCCATGGCGCCCTCTCGCCGCCGTGACTCGCTCCCCGCGCCGTGCCGGACCACCCCGCCAGTGCCCGAGCTCGCCTTCCATGGCCTCCCCGTCGCCCTACACCTTCCTGTTCCAACGCCAAGCAACGAAGGACCACCATGTCCATGCGTTGGTTCCTCTTTGTGTGCTACTCGAAGGGTTCATGTTCATTTGTGCACATATGTGTATGTGCGTGTGTTTGTGTTCTTACGAGCCATCAGTGCACTTTGTGTTCCGTGTCCAATCCTCTTCATCCAACGTTGGCCACGACAAGATCTACATCAAAGCTATGTACTCGTGGGGTGAGAAGATACGACATGATCTTCTCGTCAGCCCGGTACATCGCAAGGAGCATGCCGAAACCCGCACCTTTTGGCACGCCATGTTCTCCCTCCCGGACACCAAGATCTCCGACATAGGAAGCCAAGATCTCGTTCCTGGTTTGGAAGCCCGGACTCGATCCCCTGAACCTTTCGAGCCCCACGACCTTCGCCCCAATGTGATCCCCTTTTCCGAGAACTCTATTTTCTAAATGCCATCTATATAAATTGTTGCATATTAAATTGTTCATACTTACATGCATATTGTGGGTGTTTGGGGCTATTACGAGGAATCACCTAAATTAAATATGGAGACCATATGCGGGCTTTTCTAGTCTCATATTGTCTTCATTTAAATTTGTGCAGCGAACCAATGCCATGTTTCGCCTTGTTAAGCCAACATTTAAATTGCAGGGTAGCTAAACAACATGAACCATGTAACTAATTGTCGGGACCCTAGTTCCGCTTAATATTGCCTAGTTGCATCGCATCTTTGCCATGTCATGGATCATACACGCATCATGCATGTTCTTCTGCCGTAGTATTAAATAGTGCATTCGGTGTTTCTTTTGGTGCTTTGGTTCTTCGCGGATTAGGCGTTGAGTTGATGCGAGTATCGGCAAGTTCTTTGGATAACGAACCTTCGGCAGTGTTTCCCAGGCGAGCATTCTCCCTCTTTCTTCCTATTTTGCATTTATAGTCTTTATTTCCTCTTGTTGATCTATTGTTATCCGTGTCGTGATGCTTTAGTGTTCCGTACCAGATATATTCCGTGCAACCTTTATATTGCCTTGGACACCTCCTATTACTTGTTGTTTGGTAGATCGATGGTCTTGTGAGTCGTAGTCGCTTGCTCAGGTGCGATCCCGTGTCGTGAAGTACCACACAGTTGTTGGAATGTTGTCATATGCTTTACGATGGAGAGGATCATGACTTTAAATACAACTATTAAATTGCTGGGATAACTAATGAAAGAGGCACCGGTGGGCAATATATGCTATTTGGTTTTTCATGTCCACTTGTGTCCCGTAGGCCCCAAGTACTTGATACATGTTCCTTGATTATTCGCACTATCCACATCCGGGAGACCCTATGGATCCCCCTTAGCCAGAGCTTGATTCATTTCTTATTTCTTGGGGCCACAAACTAGTTTGGGGCTTTATTACTATCATGTACTTATGCCATGCTTTACTGCTTTATTTACGATTGTGCGTGGAGCACATGTACTGTTAAGGAATTGCGGAGTGTTTTTGTGGTATCAACAAGCCCAGTCACACTTTTGGGTTCCCAGTCGTTTATAGCCATTGGCGCAAACCTTGGGTCCGTCTCGGAGCCGGCCAACTTTGTTGCGGGTAGCTTAATGGGGTGGACCCCTGAAATATTTTATGAATCCTGTGATTGCTTTGTCGTGAAATCCTCATTGGGTTTTAATTTGGTTTTTCCGAGGTTGATCATGTGTGTGTTGCTATTTGTGCACCCCTGCAGGGTAAATCTTTCTGAAATCCGTGTCCGCGGTTATGAACGACTTGGAGCACAGTATCTTGATCATAGACAAGCATAACTAAAGTAGTGCTATAAATTTGACTTAATATGTGACTAGTAATCAGTTTCACTACAACAGAATGGATAATAAATGTGCCAACAACTAGTGGTACTGGGTGTATCATGTAATGTTATACCTGCCTAGTAAGTATCACAACTCCAATGGAATGAAATAAAATTGCCAACAATTGCTGGGTTTGGGATGTCACATGCTAATTGTATCTGACTAGTAAATACTTCAACTACAACTGAATGATTAACTAAAACTACCCACTACTTATGCTACCAGGATGCCTCATGCTATCTATATCTGACTAGTAAGTTCTGCAACTATAATGGAATGAATAAAAATGCCAACTATGTGAGTTCCTCGGTTTGACTTCCTCGTCTGGTCTCGACGGGGAAATACCAGGATGGGTATGTTTGGTGTTAGGACCAGGTTGGTCCCGGATAGGTCTTTATTATCCCTCTCTAATAGCCGCCAGAGGTTTCGAGTCTCCATAGGTTGTTTGGTGCATGCTTCACTTCCGCTTTAGTCCACCATACCTATGTAGGCGAGAGCCGCCGAATTGTAGCCTCGCCATGTACTGTCCTCAGTACTGACGCTCCTCCTTTTTCCTTTGCCCTTTGTCGGCACCCCTTTTGTTTTAGCAGGTTTGTGATCAACGTCGTTAGCAGGGTTCCCTTCCGTCTTGGCCTGGGCTGGGTTATGGACGCCATTGGTTATTCTTCAGGGCTCTTAGCTCAATTTGCTTCTTATCCGTACTCGGATGCTGTATCGTTTTTAAGGTGATTTGGATCTTTGTACTGTATATCTGTATTCTTGACTCATGGAGTCATTGTTGTATATATATGTGTCTGTGGGTTCCATCATGGACTATTGTGTAATGTTATTACTTCTTTTTCCACCCGCACGCAAGTGCCTAGTGGGCATCTTTGAATCGTTTCCATGCGGGTTTGTCGGGTATCGCTAAAATCTGCATAGGGCTAGTTCGAGGGTATTACAAATAAACATGCTCAAACCTCTGAAAGTACTACTTCTTATAAGCATGTTAATTTTCGTGGAGTACATAGATCTTGTGAAATAATAAATTGAAGAAGAATAGTGTATCACCCATAGGAATGAAAAAACTAGAACGTGGTATAGGTCTCTAAATGATCTTGGTAAAAAAGTTTGTGCCCTCTATCCTTTTATTTGTGAACTTTGCTTTGAAGTGGGTCATTTCAATTTTCAATGCTTAGACCATAATAATAGCCCTTCTAATCCAATGAGTACTGCAAGTTTGTATTGTGATGACATGATCACTTCTAATCATCATGATGAACTTACATTAATTTTGGGGTGTGAAGAATTATCAAGAAAAACTTGTTTGGTAGATATGATTGCTTTTGATATGAATAGTGTCATGCGTGGTTGTCATCTTTATTGGGTTGATAATTTCCACACAAATACTTACATACAAAATATTATAAAAGATGAGATTTTACCAAAATATGACAAGTCTAATATGTGTTTTGATCTTATTAATGAAAAGAAAGAATCCTCCAAAGTTTCTTCTATTGTCTCTAACAATAAACCAGGGTATATGGAGAAGCTTCCGTTCAAGCCTCTCCCTCCTAAAGAGAAGAAGAAAAAGAAGAAGAGGAGGAGTAAAAGGAGAGAGAAAATGGTATTTTCTCCTAAGCATGTTGCTCCTATTATAGTTCTTGATGAGTCTGAACTCGATGATGTTCATATGCCTATTAACTATGGTAGTGATCATGATTAGGAAAAGAACACTACTTTTGATATTGAAAATCTCTTCGGTACCAATTCTGAAAATGATGATATTAATAATTGGTGTACTATTAGTGCTATCCATGTTCCATCCAATGATGATATGTTTACAAATGAACACACTTTGGTAGATAATTATTCTATTGCTTATGATGATACTACAGCTCCAATATATGATGATTACAATAATGAATATGATATTTTCAGTCCACCTACTATTGAAGAAAAAATTAATTATTATTACAATATGCCTCATATATTTGATGATTATGGTGATGAGAATAATAATGATAGTTATTTTGTTGAATTTGCTCCCACTACAATTACTAAGAATGACTATGTTTATGTGGGGAGTATTAATTCTTTTATGCATGTGGCTCATTATAGGAATGCTTTATGTGATAGTTATATTGTTAATTTTATTAATGATGCTACTGAAAGTTATTATGACAGAGGGAAACATGGTTTTATGTATCTCAATAGTATTAAGTTTCCCCTCTTTATGTTGAAAATATTGAAGTTGCACTTGTTTTTCTTTCCTATGCTTATTGCTTTGTTCTTTCATGACTTGTTTCTTTACAAGATTATTTTTCATAGGAAGTGGGTTAGAGTTAAATTTGTTCCATATTTTCTTCTTGATGCTCTCTTTTACTTCAATTCATATTTCTTAAGTGAGCATCCTCGAAATTATCGTGCCTAGCTCAAAGGCGTTAAAGAAAAGCACTTATTGGGAGATAACCCAAATTTCTTTAGGAGTATTTTTGTTGAGTCTTGGAAGTTATTCCGTCAGTAATAACAGCGGTATGGAGTGCTGATGATGGTGCTGGTGGAGATGATGGTGGTGATGATGATGTTGATGATCCCGATGAAGTCCAGATCGATGACGGTGTTGATGGCGATGATCTCCCCTCTCCGGGAAGGAGTTTCCCTAGAAGATTTCTGCCTGCCGGAGAGCTCTTTCTCTCTCTATAGTTTTCCGCCCCGCAGAGGCGGCGAAATATTTCTGTGGTTGCTCCCGATTCTTAGGGTTTCGTGGGGATAATATACGCCAAAGGGGAGAGCCAGAGGTGGGCCAGGGTGGCCACACCACCTGGTGGCGTTGAAAGGATCGTATGGGCACCTAGAGGGGGGTGAATAGGTGCTACTCCAAATTTTACTCTTTATCAAATTAGGGTTTGACACAAAAGGTAAATTCTCTAGATTATGCAACTAAGCAGAATTAACCTATATGTCAACCTAGCACAAGAACTAAACAAGAACTAGATAAGTAAAGTGCAGTAAAGGATAGAGGTAACCAAATTGGAGCACTCGGAGATACAAGGATTTGTTTCCCGTAGTTCCTTCCTTTTGAGGGGAAGTACATCTACGTTTGGAGAGGGGGTGGTATCAAACCACCAACGCCACGAGATCCCTCCCTTGTTCTCCGATGAACCTCACCCCAAGGGGTTCGATTCACTTCTTCCCCTATGCGGCATCCTTCAAGGTGGTAGCCGGCACCTTTACAACAAGTTCGGGGCACACATCCACAACTTAATCGGAAGCTCCCAAATACAAGCAAGCTGTCAAAAAATCAAAGACAAGCTTGTAAGAACCAAATGAAAACCTATGGTTTCCAAAGAAACACTAGAGCATGGGGGCCCTCAAGTGAATGAGGGGGAAATGAAGATCTCTCTTGGTGAAGATGTAGATCAAGGCCTCCTACTTCGATTCTCCAAATATCAAGGACTTTGGATGGTTGGATGAAGAGATCTTGTTGATTTGGTGGCTCAAATGGACATGGTGTTCTTGAGGTGGACGAGCAGCTGAACGAAGGGGATAAGGTCCTCTATTTATAGCCCTTCCGCCAGTGAACTGTTTTCTGACCGTTGGAGAAGAGACAGACTGGAGACTCCGGTCTACACCGGCGACTCCGGTCAATCTCCGGACTAGCCTCCGGACCGCCAAACAGAATGATCCAGCCCACTTGGGAGCCAGGAGGACCGGAGACTCCGGTCCCATGACACCGGAGACTCTAGTCAGAGGAAAGGACCGGAGACTCTGGACCTACCTCCGGACCAACCTCCGGACCACCTCACTGGCTGACCCAGGCAGGAAAGCCGATGCCCCTCCGGAGACTCCTGGGAAAACTCCGGACCACACCAGAGACTCCGGTCACGATGGACTGGAGACTCCGGTCTAGAATTCCAAAGAGACAAGAACAATGGAGGAAATGTTCCGCAGGCCAATGGTCCTTTTCACTTTATAAAATATCAAGATGTAGACAATAGAAAACCGTAAAAGGGTCTACTAGTTGTTAACGAACACCAAAAGTGATTATGACAGTAAATGTCCTTTCAATCTCCCCCTTTTTGGTGTCCGATGACAACTAGTGAATTTTCATGAAAAATAGTTTGCAATGACTTATGACATAGTATGGACATGCTCCCCTGCCTATGTGCACAAAGATAAACATGTAAGGCAGGCATGGTAGGTAGAACATGGATAAAACACATACTTCTCTCACGAGTTACAGTAATGTAGGAGCACCCACAGAGTCACACACAAATAGAAAAAAGTGTCTCGCAATAACATAAGGCAAATAGATACGAAAGACGAGAAAGCAAATAAGAATCAAGTAGCCCACACCCATGAAAATCCCGATGACAATGTCTTCTCCCCCTTTGGCATCGAAACACCAAAAAAGCGAAAAGACCTAAGCTAGCGTCCCAACGGATCAGTAGTCCTCGTCCTCATCCTCCTCATCCATATCCTGATCCTCATCATCATCATCATAGTCCTCATCACCATCTGGAGCTATAGGCCCTTTGCTGTGAGGGCGAGAAGAGGATGTACCTTGGTAACCAAATCCAAAAGTGACATCAGAAAAGGTCTTCCAATCCACCAAGTTGTCCTATTGGGCATTCCATGCCCCAAACGAAAGAGTGTGATTTGACACGGTGGATGGATGGGCGCCATGCTTGTCAGTGTACTCAGCCCCACCTTCCTCATCATACGCTTCACCCTGAGCCTTGATCTCCTTGAGTAGTTTCTCAATGCGACGGTTGCTCTTGTAGGAAGCATGATGTTGCTTGCGGATGTCCACATTCATGCAACACAGGGTCCTCTCCCAGAATGAGGCCTTCTTGACCCTCTCATGTACATAGACACGTGTCATGGGAGGAAGAGGTGCATTGGAAGCATTCTTCCTCTGAGCCCTAGGAGGAGAGGGGGCCCTTTCGGTCTCAGAGATCTCCTCCTCCACATGTGCATGGGAGCGTCTAGGAGGAGCCCTCATTTCCCCTTTCTGCTGCAGAGATACGAGAGTGTGCTCGGTAAGGTTGGGAGGCATAGCAAGTGGAGAACCATGTTCCTGAGTGTTGATGAGCCTCATGACCAGGGGTGCATATGGAGGGGCCTTCTTGTATAAGATGGCATGATACATCTCCTCAAATATGTAATCCATCACATCAATAGGATTAGCATCAGCATCGGGGCCAGCCATGAAAATCCTATGGGTATGATACAGCAAGTTGACCAAACCACATCTGATGGCATCATCATTCCCAGCACTAGGGGAAATGGTCTGGCGGAAGATTCTCAACATCAGATTGTAGAGGGGCTTGAGTCCCTTGGACCCTCCCACAACCCCCTCACTACCATATAATGGGGCAAGCTTGTTCTCGTTCACCCCAAGAGTTGTTGAGTGCATGCGTGCTCCAACATGAGTAGACACACCCTGAAATGTCTCGAAGATGGCCTCGGCAAAGTCATAGAAAGTTGCAGAACAGCGGTGGTTGTCAGTCATGCATGTCATAGTCCTGGATTGGTCAGTCCCAAACACAACAGTGGCGTAGAACTCCTACACAAGGGTGATGTTCTAGTCTTCACGGACCTCCATCAAGTTGAACAACCCTAACTTCTCACGAATCCACAGTGCATCAGAGAAGTAGGGGCTCTTCCTCATCTTCTCAACACTTAAGTACTTCTGGGGGCACATAGGAGATCTCTTGAGCACACTGACAGCTTGCTCCTTCCTCCAATAGTAGGGGTCATCAGGGGTGCGAGGCAAGTCATAGAAATTAGTCTTCCGTAGCTCATGGTTCTCCTGCTTAGACATACGGGCCAAAGACTGAAGGTTGTCGTATTTTTCCCTCTTGGCACGGTTCTCTTCCTCAACCCTATCCTGCTCCCGCCACATATAGGCTGCATCACGGGCCTGTTGTCTACAGTTGGATGGCCGCACAATGTATTGACCCTCAGACTCATCATAGCGAGGATCCCCTCTCTTCATCTTGGCCTTAATGCGAGGAGGACGATGAGAGCCAGAACCTGTGAAAAGGAGCAAGGGAGATAGCATGAAGGTAAGTATATATGTCCCAAGGAGGCAGCAAAGGACCCTTGAGACCTTGCAACATATGTCAGATTCAAACCACACCGGAGTCTCCGTGGTCCGCATCGGAGTCTCCGGCCCGCGGGCTGGAGTCTCCTGTCAGTAGACTCGGGGGAAGATCAGGAAGGCTCCAATGGTGTTGAATCCAACAGATCGGGCATGGTAATAAGGGTAGAGTACTCAAGTGCATGCAAACAAGGGATTCCCGTGGCCAAAACTAGTACCAATCCTCAAAAACAAAACAAGGGAAGAACCCTAGGTGATGAAAAAGGAGGAGAGGTACCAGATCTTTCCATGGGATGGATTCCACTGGTGGGAATCACCCAATGGTGGAAAGTAGATGATTGGCCAGTGGCACGGCGGATCCCGGGGGCTTCTTGATCTCCAGGGAGGAGATTTGGGAGAGGAGGCGACGGGGGTAGAGAGGGGAGGATGGGGGTGGATGAATGAAACTGTTGTTTCAGTTCACCCCGTCCTCCCTTTAAGTGGACAGAAACCGTCCAGACCGGAGACTCCGGTCTACACCGGAGACTCCGGCCCACATCGGAGACTCCGGTGTGAACACACCGGAGACTCTGGTCCTCCTCGACCAAAAAAACTCCAAGGAATGTGTATGGGGACATATATTAGATAGAGAGAGATTTTAGGACAGAGGGAGGGCTTGGGTTAAGATCACATACTGTGAAAAATCAAGAAAACCATGGAAATCTATTCAAATGCGTCAAGTAAATCTGAACTAAGAACCAACTCTTCAAATGAGAAAAGGGTGGTGGACGAAGCCACCATGTAGGAGTTTGTGGCATGACAACACAAAGAATTATGCTTGGGTTCATAGCCACTACTCAACAATGACGCTCACATATCACTAAATGATACTAAGAGAATTGAATTTCTTAATGTTGGCATTGTGGGGGGGAGGGATAGTCCAATGAATTAGAACCGCACTCCCCCTATCTCCATGCCTGCACCAACACCAAATATGGGTCAAGACATAGGTGAGTATGCAAGGTAATCAAGTAAAGCTCCTAGAATCCACGATATTTAGTTCATTCCTCCAATAACAAAACCTTGCTTCATCAAGGGGCTTCGTGAAAATGTCGGCAAGTTGGTCTTTGGTTGACACATATGATAGCTCAATATCACCTCGGGCAACATGATCTCTAATGAAGTGATGACGAATCTCAATATGCTTTGTTCTTGTATGGTCCACTGGGTTATATGCAATCTTGATAGAACTTTCATTGTCACATAGAAGAGGCACTTTGTCACAATGGACACCGTATTCCATTAAAGTCTGCCTAATCCATAGCAATTGTGTACAAGCACTAGCAGCTACCACATACTCGGCTTCGACGGTGGAAAGAGATATACAATTTTTCTTCTCAGAAGACCAACACACCAAGGACCTCCCAAGGAATTGGCAAGCCCCGGAGGTTGACTTTCTATCATCCTTGTCACCAGCCTAATCCGAATCCGTGTACCCACAAAGAGAGAAAGTTGAGCCCCTAGGATAACAAATACCATAGTTTGGGGTATGAACCAAATATCAAAAGATTCTCTTAACTACCATCAAATGGGTTTCTTTAGGAGCCGCTTGATATCTTGCACACACTCCTACACTCAGCACAATATCAGGTCTAGATGCACAAAGGTAAAGCAAAGAGCCAATCATGGACCGGTATACCTTTTGATCCACATCTTTACCATTTGGGTTTAGTTCAAGATAAGCCTTTGTCGCCATGGGAGTAGGAGCTCCATTTAGGTCTTTCATGTTGAATCTTTTGAGCATATCTTGAGTATAGTTGGCTTGGTTGAAGAATTTTCCTCCTCTCACTTGCTTGATCTCAAAACCAAGAAATACTCTCAATTCTCCCATCATAGACATCATGAACCTATCAGTCATAAGCTTTGAGAATTCATTATTAAAAGCTTTGTTAGATGAGCCAAAGATAATATCATCTACATAAATTTGGCATAAAGTTCCCCATTGACCTTCTTAGTAAAAAGAGTGGGATCAATTTTCCCAACCTCAAACCCACGATCTAACAACAATTCTCTAAGGTGCTCATACCACGTGCGTGGGGCTTGCTTGAGCCCATAGAGTGCCTTATCGAGTTTGTAGACGTGGTTTGGAAAGTTGGGATCCTCAAACTCTGGGGGTTGTTTCACATATACCAACTCATGCAATGGACCATTAAGAAATGCACTTTCTACATACATTTATTGTAGTTTAAATTTATTATGTGCCGCATAAGCAAGAAGGATACGAATGGACTCAAGGCTAGCCACGGGTGCATAAGTCTCTCCATAATCAATGCCTTCAATTTGAGAGAACCCTTGTGCAACCAATCTTGCCTTGTTCCTTATCAGAATTCCATGCTCATCTTGCTTGTTCTTGAAAATCCACTTGGTGCCTATAACATTGCGGAAATCTTTTGGCTTCTCCACTAACTTCCATACTTTGTTTCTCTCAAAGTTTTTGAGCTATTTGTGCATTGCATCCAACCAATACGAATCTTCAAGAGCTTCCCATACTTTCTTTGGTTCCACCATGGAAATGTGTGCTTGGTGCTCACCAAAGTTCTTCAGTTGTGCTCGAGTAGATATCCCTCTTCTTAGATCTCCTACCACATTCTCAAGAGTGTGGTCTCTTAATTCCAATATTCTATCCATTCTAGCTTGGCGACGAGTTTCGATCTCCTTGTTGTTTCTTGGGGGATCACTTCATAATTTTGGTTCTTGTCTTGACCATCAACTTGACCTTGATCATCATTGGAATTATTCTCTTCTGTAAGAGGCAAAGATTGACCTTGGTATTGATCAAGCATACTCCTAGATAGGTATTGAGCTTTCCTTATGGTAGTTTCTATAGATCTTCCTTGTGTAATAACCTTCGCACCACTGGACATTCTGGCAAATGGAGATTCAACTATCTCCTAGCTAGAGGTTTCTTATTGATCAACAGGTTGAGGGTCCACAACTTGTCTTTGGCATGGCTCAGTGTCCTCCTCGACAGTAGCTTGTTGAAGTTGTGAAGATGTGGGCTCCACTTGAGTACAACATAGTTCTTCTCGATCCACCATAAGGGGTTCCTTAACAGGGCGGATGAAACCCGCACCCATTCTTCCTATGGCATCCTGAGGCATTTCATCATCTACATCACAAACATCAACACGCCCCACTTGGGGACCATCATATTCTTCAAACACCACACTACAAGATTCTATGACAATTCCTGAGAGCTTGTCATAGATTCTATAAGTGTGGGATTCGAGACCATAACCAACAAAAATACCCTCTAATGCTTTGGAATCAAACTTATATAAATGAATGCCCTTAATGTGATAGAAGTACTTACAACCGAATACTCGGAAGTAAGAAACGTTAGGCTTGTTACCGGTAAGGATTTCATATGGAGTCTTGATCAATTCTTTGCGGAGGTAGAGACAGTTTGATGCATGGCATACGGTGGAGATAGCTTCAGCCCAAAAATTGTATGGAGATTTAAATTCTACCAATATAGTCCTTGCCATGTCAATAAGAGTCCGGTTCTTCCTCTCAGCTACACCATTTTGTTGATGGGTATATGCAGCGGAATATTGATGTTTTATTCCCTCGTCACTAAGAAATCCATTTATTGTGTAGTTCTTGAACTCGGTACCATTGTCACTTCTTATTGTTAACACTGGGACATTGTGTTGACACTGAGCCATGTTTATGAAGTCAATGAAGTTCTCTTGGGTCTCACTTTTTAACTTGAAGAAATATACGCAAGTGTATCTTGAGTAGTGATCAATAATCACCAAACAATATTTCTTCCCATCAAGACCCGCATGAGACCGAGGACCAAAGAGGTCCACATGAAGGAGCTCCAAGATCCTCTTGGACTTGATGTAGTTCTTTGGCTTGTGGGGAAAATCATGCATCTTTCCTTCAACACATGCCCTGCAAATACGATCTTTGGCAAAGCAAACATTTTCTTCTAGTCCAACAATATGACCATCCTTGTGGAGGCTTTGCAAAGTTCTCATGTTGACATGGCCTAGACGGCGATGCCATAGCCAACCCACATCGGCCTTTCCGAATAAGCACATCGGACTTGTAGTGGTTTTCCCCGAGAAGTCCACCACATACAAGGCATTCTCGACGTACCCAACGAAAGCGACCTTTAGAGACTTGCTCCACATGAGGATCACAATATCATTATCAATAAAGACGGAAAAACCCATCTTTCCAAGAGCACGGATTGAAAGTAAATTATAGCCATGGGTCTCAACAAGCCTGACGTCCACGAGAGTGATATCGTGTGCAACCACAACTTTGCCGAAACCCATTACCTTAGACATTGATTTGTCGGCATATGTCACAGATATCTGATCAACATTTGGTCTCAACTCCTTGACACTAGACGCGCTTCCGGTCATATGACCTGTGCATCCACTATCAAGCACCCATTTTGACCCTCCAGAAGCATAGGTGTACAAAACCTCAAACTAGTTTTTAGGTACCCATTTTTCAATGGGTCCTCTTTTGTTAGCAACAAGGGTCTTGGGAACCCAAATAGACCATGCAATATAACCATCAAAAGGGCCAACATATTGTGCATACACATCACCATAATAATCACGCATTAAGACATAGTGAGGGTTAGCACTACCCACAAAATCATCATGAGACATAGTTTTACCACTTGTGGTCTTACTTCCCACAATAACCTTGTTCTTTTCTTGGGTGGGCTTGGAATTCTTCTTCTTGTTGTCCTTTTTATTCTTGCTCTAGAGACAAAGCCAATACCCCCTTTTTCACCATTTGACCTTTGCTTGTTTAAGAGGTCATCAATATACTTGTTTCCTTTGGGAAAGGAGGTCTTAGCTAGCTCCCCCTTCAACCTAGCATGTTCTTCAAGAGTATTTGTACAACTAGAAGGAATGAATGTACTAGGTGAGGGAGTATTGATCAAGTGAGTTTGAAGCTTTTCACGAGACTTTGTGAGTGACAAGAGTTCACTTTCCAAGGCCTTGTGAGCCTTGTCAAGTGTCCTAAAGTCCTCGACAAGTTTTTCATGAACAACATCAAACTCAATCTTATCCTTTTTAGCCTTTTTGTATTTATCAATAGCATGCTCACATTCCTTGATGAGTTTATTAATAATGAGATCATTTGCATCATCAAGACCCTCTAGTTTAGTTTCAAGAGATAATCTAGTTTCTTATTCTTCTTCTAAGGCATTATTTAGAACTTCTACCTCAATCATGTAATATCTCCCAAATTGACATCTCTCATCTGGAAGTTCTTGTCTGTGTGAAAGTTGATTTAAGAGGTCCATAACATGTTTCTTGTGTTCCCCTTGCAAGTTGTTCATGAACACATCAAAAGCAACTAATTCCTTTTTGACCTCAAGGGACAACTCATCATCAAAATCATCATCATTGATCAGGGAGGTGGAGTGCGTTGATGATAATACCTCCGTTCCTCTTACCATAAGGCAAGTGACGTTCTAGTTGGAGATATTCTCATTTGGAGAGTCGATGAGGGAGAATGATGGGGTAGAGGAAGTGGTAAGAGCCGCCACACCACTTGATGTATCCTCTTCTTCATCTTCATCATCATCGGAGGAGGAGTACTCTTCATGTGTGATCAAGAAAATTTCTCCCGGCTTCTTGTTGGTTGAGTTCCTTTTGATGAAGGGTTTCTTGTACGGAGCTTTGGAGGTCTTCTTCAATACAAGTTTACCCCCATGGTCTTCTCTTTCCTCATAGGGACAAGCCACAACGAAGTGATAGCGGTCACCACAATTGAAACGAGTTCTCGACTTGGACCCACTGTCTCTTCTCCCATTGGGGTTGCTTCTTCGTTGCATTTCCATCTTGGCCTTGGCGGGATCTTTCCAAAAGTTTCTTGCATAGAAGGCCATGTATTCACCATGAGAAACCTTGACATATTCGGTGTGACTCATTGAGAGTCCCTCATCGCTTCCTTCATCTTCATCATACTCCACAACCTTGGCCTTTAAGGCAAGATTGACACCGCTACTCATTCCAATGGCACGAGCGCGGGCGTCTTTGGCATTCTTGGCAGCAACCTTGAAGGCGGCCATCTCTTGCATCATTTCATTGGAGGTCATGATATGGTAATTGTGTCTTCCTTGGAGACACTTCAAGTCATTAGGCTCGAAAGGCATGAGTGCACTCACATACTTCCTCTTGCTCCACGCATCATCAATGTGAGAGGCAACAACATTCCTGAAGGCGGTGGCTGTGGATTTGAGTCTTCGATACATGTCTTCATGATCCTCACCATCCTTCATGAAGAAACCTTCAGCCTCATTGCTTAAGGCATCATATCTTTTTCTTCTCATACTCACATTGCCAACAAACAAGTCAATGAGAGCATCCCAAGCTTCCTTGGCGGTGTTGTAGTGCACAATGTGGGGAAAGTCCTTTGGCCCCACTCCAAGTTGGATCATGTGCAAGGCAGTCGCATTGAGTTAGCTATTGACCACTTCTCTTCTTGTCAAGTTGGTTGGATCCTCAATTTTGAGTCCTTCTTCAATAATATTCCACAAATCAATGCAAGAGCTGCGCACATGAGATTTATTAACACTTGCCATTGGGCAAAAGTATGTGCAGCTAACTTAGGTGGGTCTCCTCTATTATTTATATGTGGATGAGGGATAGGAGGTTCGGGAGAGTACCATCCAGTAACCGTATGGAACTCTTCCTTCCCATCACCCTTTTTGGTGGTGGAGTTAGTGCAATTATGTTCATCCCCCACCACTTCCTCCAAAGGCTTAGCCGGAGCATTGGCCTTTGGGTTTGGTGGTGTTTCCTCTAGAGAGGGAGGAGGTGAGGTTTGCTTATCCCTAACAAGTTTCTCAACGAGTAGACGCAACTATTGGATTTCGTTGCCCAAGGTAGAGCTCAAGCTTGTTTCCAACTTCTTGAGATCTACCATGGTCACCGAATGGCTAGCCTCACTTTCTCCCTCCCCTGGGTTGCCCATAATCTCTTAGGCGGTTAAGCCCGAATAAAGAGCCGACTCTCTGATACCAATAGAAAGGATCGTATGGGCACCTAGAGGGGGGGTGCATAGGTGCTACTCCAAATTTTACTCTTTATCAAATTAGGGTTTGACACAAAAGGTAAATTCTCTAGGTTATGCAACTAAGGTGAATTAACATATATGTTAACCTAGCACAAGAACTAAGCAAGAACTAGATAAGTAAAGTGCGGTAAAGGATAGAGGTAACCAAATTGGAGCACTCGGAGACACAAGGATTGTTTTCCTGTAGTTCCTTCCTTTTGAGGGGAAGTACGTCTACGTTTGGAGAGAGGGTGGTATCAAACCACCAGCGCCACGAGAGGCCTCCCTTGTTCTCCGATGAACCTCACCGCAAGGTGTTCAATTCACTTCTTACACTATGCGGGAACCTTCAAGGTGGTAGCCGGCACCTTTACAACAAGTTCGGGGCACACATCCACAACTTAATCGGAGGCTCCCAAATACAAGCAAGCTATCAAACAATCAAAGACAAGCTTGTAAGAACCAAATGAAAACCTATGGTTTCCAAAGAAACACTAGACCATGGGGGCCCTCAAGTGAATGAGGGGGAAATGAAGATCTCTCTTGGTGAAGATGTAGATCAAGGCCTCCTCCTTTGATTTTCTAAAGATCAAGGACTTTGGATGGTTGGATGAAGAGATCTTGTTGATTTGGTGGCTCAAATGGACATGGTGTTCTTGAGGTGGACGAGCAGTTGAACGAAGGGGATAAGGTCCTCTATTTATAGCCCTTCCGCCAGTGAACCGTTTTTTTGACCGTTGGTGAAGAGACAGACCGGATACTCCGGTCTACACACCAGATACTTTGGTCTACACCAGAGACTCCGGTCAATCTCCGGACTAGCCTCCGGACCTACCTCCGGACCACCTCACTGGCTGACCCAGGCAGGAAAGCAGACGCCCCTCTGGAGACTCCTGGGGAAACTCCGGACCACACTGGAGACTCCGGTCGTGGTGGACCAGAGACTCCGGTCTAGAATTCCCAAGAGACAAGAACAATGCAGGAAATGTTCCGCAGGCCAATGGTCCTTTTCACTTTGTAAAATATCAACATGTAGACAATAGCAAACCGTAAAAAGGTCTACTAGTTGTTAACGAACACCAAAAGTGATTATGATAGTAAATGTCCTGTCAGGTGTGGCCAGGGGTGGCCCGTGCCAAGGGGTGGTGTGGGCCCCCTGTGTCCCAACTCTGCTCCCCCTTCTGAAATTTTCTGATCTTTGCGAATTTTGACTCCAAATAGTGCATTTTCCATCAGAATCCTGACTTAAGCGGTCAATCCTCCAAAAGTCATCAACCATGCAAAAAACAGATGAAATAACATAAGTATCATCTATTAATATGAATTATATCAATGAATAACAGTAAATTATGATATACAAAAGTGATGCAAAATGGACGTATCAGTATGCTTGACCTTTCGTGAGACAGAAGACTCACAGCACAGAACTGTGTTCTCAGGTGATGATGCTTAATAGCACCGTCAAGAACCCAAGAACAAAATCGCCAGCTTTGAGTGTCGAAAACTCACTACTCCGGACTCCACATAAAAACTTTAGAAAACGTGTATACCAGAAAACTTAAGCTAACGCCCGTAGGCGGAATTTTCACAAGGGAAAATGCAACCTTGCGCATAAAGGGTTTATATGATCCAAAAATGAACAATTAAAGGAGGTAAAGGACTCGGGGAATATGAGTGAACCAAATGCTTTGTTTCATTGATCATATAAGTAACTTATTACATAATATAAATGTTCTGAGTGTAAAAGGGATGTAGCTATGCTATGTTCCATGGCCGGTCTGTCTCCAAGTAATCATCATCGGAGTCATGTTGCGTGCGCTTGTGATTTTTTGGCCTATATTTCAACTCGTGAATATCGATGAGGTAATAGGAACCATTGAGCAATGCTTTGCTTATGACGAACGGTCTTTCCCAAGGTGGGGATAGTTTGTGTGATTTCTCCTGCTTGAGTCTAAGCACCAGATCCCTTCTTTAAACAAGCGATGCTTTACACGGCAACTATGGTAGCCGCGCAGCTTCTGCTGGTAGACGGCGGATCTCTGGCATGCCAGCATGTGCTCTTCTTCAAGTAGGTCCATAGTCGTATGGATTCTTTAGTGTCATCCTCCTTGTAGGCGGAAACTCTTGGTGCATCGTGGAGGATGTTGGATGGGAGAACTTCTTCTGCTCCATAAACTATGGAGAAAGGAGTTAAGCTTGTGGATCTGTTGGGTCTTGTTTGTAAACTCCACAAGACAGATGGTAGTTCCTCCGCCCAGGCTCTAGCTGCTCTACGTAGCGGTGCCTCTAAGCGTGGCTTTATTCCGTGCAGAATTAGTCCATTGGCCCTTTCAGCTTACCCATTTGAGTGTGGATGTGCCATAGATGCTAGGTCAAGGCGGATGCCTTTATCATGACAGTACTCCCACCTTCTCCGAGAGATAAATTTCTACCATTGTCGGTGATGATGCTATGTGGGAGACCAACTCTCACCACTAGATCCCGGACAAACTTTAGGGTTGTTGCCCCATCAAGCTTTCTAATGGGTTTATCTTCAATCCATTTCGTGAATTTTTCCACTGCTACTAGGAAGTGTGTGAATCCAGAGGGTGTTGTTTGCAAAGGCCCCACCATGTTCAACCCCAGACTACAAACGGCCAAGTTATTGGTATTGTTCGAAATTCTTCAGTTGGAACACTTGGTTGTCTTGCATAAAACTAACACCCAAGGCATGTTTGTACCAACTTGTCGGCGTACACCTTGGAAGTTATCCAGTAGAATACTTGTCGAACGTCCTTAGCCACCAACGATCAGGGAGCATCGTGATGCCCACAATCTATGAGATGTATTTCTCTATGGATTTCTATACCTTGCTGCTGGGAGACGCATCGTAGGAAGACTCCTGTGGTACTTCTTTTCTATAGCTGGTAGTCAATAATGACGTAGCCTTTTGCTCTGCGCACTATTTCCTGGTTTCGACTTTGTCGGCAGGCAAAGTTCCGTCTTCTAGATAATCCATTAACGGCTTCGTCCAAGCCGGAGGGGTCACTATTACTATGTTAACAAATGAGTCCACTCTATCTGGTTTTGTCAGGGTCTGCTCCCTTCACGGATGGAGTCCGTAAATGCTCCAGGAAAACGCCTGGCAGAATTAGTCGACGAGCTTATCCAAGCTTTGATAGCAGATCTGCCGCCTCATATCCTCCGTTTTGATGTACTTGACTTCATAGCGATCGAAGCACTTGGCTATTTCGTCTACTTCGTCTCAATATGCCACCATCATAGGTTTCCGCGCATTCCAGGTGCCAGCTACTTGCTGGGCAACCAATTCGGAATCTCCATAGCAAACTATGCGCTTGATGCCAATATCTTTGGCTACACAAAGTCCGTGAATGAGGGCCTCATACTCCGCCATATTATTGGTAGAGTTGAAGTGGATCTACAAGACGTATTGCAACTTCTCTCCTATTGGTGATTGCAATAATACACCAGCCGCTGAGCCATTGAGTAACTTCGATCCGTCAAAGTGCATGACCCAATACTCTGGCTCTGGTACAGGAGTTTCTTCTGGCAGTTTTGTCCAATCTGCAAGAAAATCTGCCAATGCTTGTGATTTGATAGCATCGCGTCGCTTGTAGGTGATGTCAAAGGCATCAAGTTCAATGCGCCACTTTGCCACTCTCCATGTAGCATCGCTGTTGTTGATGATGTCGGATAGTGGAGCTTTGCTCACTACTATGATGGGGTGCTCCTGGAAATAATGTCTTAGCTTTCGTTCAGCCAGGAAAACTCCATAAGCTATCTTCTGGTAGTGCGGGTAATGCTGCTTGGATTCTGTCAAGACATCGCTTACCTAATAAACGGGTCGCTGAACTCTGTACTCGTGCGTTGGTTCCTTGTGCTCCACCACGATGACGATGTTGATTACTCGGTTGGTCGCCGCCATGTAAACGAACATAGGCTCCCTTGGTATCGGTGCTGCAAGTATAGGTGGGGAGGAGAGTATTATCTTCAACTCCTGAAGTGTTGCGTCAGCTTCGTCCGTCCATGTGAATTTGTCCGCCTTCTTGAGCAACTTGTAGAGCGGCATAGCCTTCTCACCAAGTCGGCTGATGAACCGGCTTACTGCTACAACACAGCCTGTGAGCCTTTGTATGTCCTTCAGGCATGTCGGGCATATGATGTTGAGGATGGCCTTGATTTTCCCCGGGTTCAGCTTGATTCTGTGATGCGAAATGATGAAGCCCACCAGTTTAACGGATGGTACCCCGAAGACGCACTTCTTTGGGTTCAGCATCATGTTGTATTTCCGGAGATTGTCGAAGGTTCCTGCAAGTTAGTGATAAGGTCATTTCATTTCTTTGGCATTACCGAGATTTCATCCACGTAGGCGTGTTTGTTGCGACCTATTTGGTTGTGCAGGCAACGTTGCATCGTCCGCTGGTAGGTAGCATCAGCGTTTTTCAACCCAAAGGGCATCGTCACATAGCAATACGTGCCATAGGGTGTGGTCAACGAAGTGGCCAATTGAACTGACTTTCGCATCCGGATCTGGTGGTATCCTGAATGGGCATCGAGAAAACACAGAAATTCCGAACCAACCGTCCAATCAATGACTTGGTCAATTCAAGGCAAGGCAAAAGGATCCTTTGGACACGCTTTGTTCAAGACGGTATAATCAATGCACATTCTTAATTCATTGGTTCCCTTTTTGGGGACAAGTACAGGATTTGCCACCCATCGGGTGTGAATAACTTCTTGGAAAAAGCCATCCTTAAGTAACCTAGCTATTTCTTTGCCTATAGCCCTTCGTCTTTCATCACCAAAGCATCGTAGAGGTTGTTTCACCAGTTTGGCATTAGGATCAATATTCAAGCTATGCTCGGCAAGTTCCCTAGGTACACCTTTCATGTCAGCGGGTTGCCAGGTGAAGATGTCCCTAATCTCACGGAGGAACTCGATGAGCGCGCTTTCCTATTTGGGATCTAGGTCAGTGCCAATGGCGGTGGTCTTGGAGGAATCACCTTCGACAAGCTCCACCTGCTTAGTCTTGATGGCGGCCTTGAAGGCGGGTTCGGTAGTAGTGATCTGCTTCTTCGAAGCCAGCATCTCTGAGGCATCAACCTGGTTCTGGATCTCCTTGAACTCCTCACCGTAGAGGACTAGTTCGGCGAAGGCGGCTTCGCTGAGCTCGCACTCCCGAGCCTTGGTGAAGCTTTCGTCAACGGTGATGACGCCATTTGGTCCGGGAATCTTGAGCTTGTTGTAGACAAAGCATGGACTTGCGAGGAAGGAGTGGAAGATGTCGCATCTGAAGATGATGTGGTACACGCTCTTGAAGGGCACCACTTCAAAGGTCATGTGTTCTTGGCGGTAGTTGTTGACATCGCCAAAAGAGACCGGAAGGGTGATGGAGCCCAGGGAATTTTCTTGTCGGCCAGGGACAACCCCATGGAATACAGTTTTTCTCTTCCTTAGCTGGTTCTTCGTCAAATTCATCTTGTGCAGTGTATCTAGGTACATGATGTTGATGCTGCTTCCACTGTCCCTGAGGCACTTGGTGAACTCCATGTGGTCAATCAAAGGGTTGATGACCATGGCATACTAGTTCTCTGTTGGGATGAGTTCTAGATGATCTTTCCTATCCCAAGTAATTAGAACTTCCGACCACCTGACATACTGGGGAACCGGAGGGAGGGCAACCATCAATATCCTCAGAGAGGTTTTCTGGGCCCGGATGGTTGGGGTGCCAAGGAAGGTGTGGTAACATGGAACCTTCTTTTCGAAGGGATTTTTCCCTTTATTCCCTTGTCGGAAGATTTTGGGTCCATGTCCTCGTCCATATCACTTGATTCCTTGGGTTCTTCCTCCTTCTTCTTCCCTTTACCCTCTCCGCGGGGTCTTATTTTTTGACTTCGCTTGTAGCCGAACTCAGGGTCCTCCTTGAGATCATTGACAAACTTGCACTGACGGTTGGTGTGGGTGGATTTTCCATTGGCGTTGAGATGGACGAAACACGGCATATAGCGGTCCTCTTCGTACGTCTGGGGAACGCAGGGTGCTAAGGGTGTAGTGTCACTCCTCTGCTGACCACTGCTAGCTCCCCGACCACGTCCACCCTGTCCTCCATTGCCTCTGCCAATAAATGTTGCGGTGACCATGTCGGCTACTTGCTTCTCTTCGGGCGGTTTCTTCCGCTTGTTATTGTTGTTCTTCCTGGCCTGGGTAGGGATTGCTATCGCCGGCAACAATCCACGCGCGTCGTCATCAGCAGCGGTGAACTCGCTAGCCATGGCGATCATTGCGTTGAGGTTGAGCTCATTGTTGTCTTGCTTGCACTTCAACGTATCCTGGCGCAGAGTTCCCTTTTCCAGACCATCAATGAAGGCGGCCATAGCGGTCTGTTCATGCACCCCTGCGCAGAAAATTTTCATATCCACCCAGCGAGAGAGGTAGGCACGGGAGGTTTCATCCTTTTCTTGCACACACCGCTATAGGTCTCCGACAGTACAGGGACAGTTGTATGTACCCTCGAAAATCTTGGTGAATGCTTCGTGCATGTCCAACCAATTGCATATTGATTTCTCTGGTAAGTCGTCGATCCATTGCAGGGTGGTGCCGGTCAACATGAGTGGGAGGTACTTGACAGCGACATTGGGGTATCCCCCTGCGATGTGGATCGCTTCGGTGTAGTCCTGCAACCACGTTGCTGGCCTGGCAGTGCCTTTGTATGGCTTGATGGTCTTGTCTATCCGGAGGCCCTTGGGGTAGGTTGTGGCCCGTATGACTGGTCCAAAACAACGTGGCCCAAGGTATGGGAGCTCACGAGCTTCTTGGATCTTATCCAGCCATGTACGTGCAGCATATGGCTCTGGCCGCTTCCCTTTTCCGTCATGGGGAGGGGAATTGTGGCGTGATCTATGAGATCCACCATGTCATCCGCCATGATGGCTTCTAGGTGGCGATGGCTGCGGTGGCGGCGGTAGAGGCGGTGAGTTAGCTCTCTTGGTGTGCCCCTCCTGTGATTCCTCACGCCTGTTGCGGATGCTTGTCGGACCTGGCGGTTCCTTGTAGGACCTGCTTCTGTGTCCATCATGGCCAATGTGCTCTTCGGCATGCCGAGGCTATTTGCCCTGATGGCGTATAATAACGCCGGGCTAGGAACGCCTTGGAGGTGGCATGCTTGTGCGGTGGCGTGACTATGGTTCCTCGTGACGTCGAGATGGTGATGGAGGTGGCGAGCGGCGGGGACGAGCCTTTTCTCCATGATCGGAGGATATGGGAATAGCGTTAGTCCTGTTGCGTGCCTCCCTCTGCCTTCGCTCTGTGGATCCTGTATGCGATCCCTCGTCACGGGGACATTTTGGCCTTCTATGGCTGTTCAGTGTTGACTAGCAAAGCTCTGGGTTGGACTCAAGCCTCTGCGAGGTGGCCTTTTCTTGTTGCTTGCATGCCTTAGCGACAAGGTCGTACACCTAAGCAACTGCTTCTGGCGACCTGTTCTACTCCAGGAGGGTCTTGGCGATGGCAATGTTGAGAGCGGGAGTTGGCATGACTTGCCTTCCCTCTAAATCTATGTAAGGGGTGGCTTTTGTTGGCTTAGACCTGTTAAATACCAAGCCTCGCTGAACGTCGGGATATTCGACGACATGAGCTGGTACCTTCTTTGTTTTATGCTTTAACAACAATTGCTTGTATTCGGCCTCCGTAGCTCTTGCTGCCTTAATGGATTGATGCGCCTTATCCATGTCTTTGTCTAGCTTAGCGCCCTACTCCGCAATGCATTTGGCCTCCGTCAAGATTTCCGCACGCTTCTCATCAAGCTCTGTAACGCTCTGAATATGGGCGGCGGTGATTGGCTCAACAAGGAGGGTGTCGTAGATTGATTTGTCGGCGGGAGTGGACAGTGGGTTGCCGGCTGCAGACGTTGATGGTGGCATTGGCGGCTGATTTAATTGTTGGGCCGTACTAGGGGCCGTGGTAATTTCCTGCACTGGTGGCGGGCAGGTAACCAGAGGAGGTAGAGCCTTGGCCGGAGCCGGAGGCCCAGTGGCTTTCTTAGCTGCTGCTGCTCTAGTGACCGCTGGCGTGGGCGGAGCTCTCTCACGTTCCTGTTCCTGCCCGTCTTCTTCCATCATGCTCCCAATGGCGACTAGCACCTGGTGGGAAGTGTTGGTCTTCTCGGCGCGCTCCTCCTTCTTGATCTCCTGCTCGATCTCCCTCATAACAGCGTTGTATTCCTCCGATTAGCGTCTGAGCCCCCAACATCCATACTGATGTTGGCGTAAAGCGTGTCGAGGACGGAGTCGGAGTTGGCATCGGTGTTGGTAATGGTGGATGTGGAGGGTGATGAAGGCAGGCCGTTGTTGTTGTTTCCTCCTCCGGCTACGACCGCGGTTGCTGCCATGGCTTCTTCCTTGGCATCCGCATATTCGTTGATGATGGCAACCATCTCACCAAGGGTGAGAGGGCCTGCGGCTTGCCGCCTTCAGAGGGTATGCCGGAGGAGTGTTCTGGGTGTGAGCCCTTCCACGAAGTGGTACACGAGATCGTCGGCACGGTCGCCATCTAGGGTTTCCCTGACCCTCATCCATCTGGCAAGGTATTCGCAGGGACGTTCTCCATCCCTTTGAACGCATCTAGCTAGATCGAAGATGGTGACGACGCCAACAAAGTGTGACATGCGCATCTCTAACGCTCGGGGAAGCCAAGCGGATTTGCGGGGTCCTTCCACCTTTATATCTTGCACAGGGGCGGTTTGGGTGGGCCTTGAAATTTCCTAATCCAAGCCACCATACTCCAAAGAGAGGTATGGCCCAGATCCTTCCGCGAACGTGTCCTTATCATAAGCGGTCCGTGCGGGGCTTGACGAGTTTCCAACTTCCTAGGAGCTAGGTCCCGAGTCAGTTTTTCGTAGGGGGTATAAATACCACAATTGCTCCTCTTGCCAGACTTTTTGATTCATATAAAAGTGGAGAGATGTTGTTTCTAATTCTCACGAGGTCTCCACGTTCATCCACCCAAAGGTTCTGATCTTTGGGTAATCGAAGGAGGAGGCCTTGATCTACATTGGCATCAATCAAGATCTACATTTCCCCTACATTCACTTTGAGGATTCTTGATCTAGTATTTCTTGCAAATATCTAGATCTCTATTTCGGTTATTGATTAACTTGTTCTTGTGGCATCTTGTTGTCATCATGGGAGCCTCCAATTCATTTGTAGGTGTGTGCCCCACTAGTGTTGTAAAGGCACTGGTTCCCGCCTAAAAGGGTACCAAATAGTGGAAGGTACATCAGGCCTCTCATGGCGAGATCCATCGGAGAATAAGGTGAGGCCTTTTGTGGAATGGTGGTCTTAGTACCACCCACTCCTCCAAGGAAAACGTACTTCCCTTAACAAGGAAGGAACTGCAGTAAAAC
The DNA here is from genome assembly GCA_910589775.1 of Avena eriantha. NCBI lineage: Eukaryota > Viridiplantae > Streptophyta > Magnoliopsida > Poales > Poaceae > Avena > Avena eriantha. Next base: position 382,570,601 of record OU342744.1, read on the forward strand.
AAATCATGTGTCTCCTTGTGCTTCACTATGGTTACCCTGTTCCACTCTCTTCACCTTTACTCACTTAGTAGTTAGGTTGACATATAGAGAAATTCATCTTAGTTCCATATCTAGAGAATTTACATTTGTGTTAAGCCTATAACTGAAAAAGAACTAAAATTTGGAGTAGCTCCTATTCACCCCCCTCTAGGTGCCCTTACGATCCATTTCAATTGGTATCAGAGCCTCGTCTCTTTATTCGGGCCTTACCGCCTAAGAGAGTATGGGTACTAAGGAAGATGGTAGTGAGGCTGGGAGTAAAAGTCACCATGGATGATCTCAAGACATTGGAAACAAGCTTGATTAAAACCATGGAGACCCAAATGCAAGAGATGCATGAAATGATAGCGCGTCTCATGCCACCCATAGCCTCTCCTCCATATTCCACTTAGGCCACAACTCCTATTTCTAAGGACAAAGCTAAGGTTAACTCCGAAGAAAAGGAGTTGGAGGGCGAAGATAAAAACAACGGTTTCTCTCCAAAAAGGGAAGTGGTAATAAAGAGGAATAAGTGAGGTTTCTTACTTATATTCGCCTGATAAACCATACCCCCATCCTCATATAAACAATAGGGGTGATCCACCCAAGCTTAGTACATCTTCTTTCAATCAATGGCAATTTCTAATGAAGTCTCATGTGTGCAGCTCGTCGATTGAGTTATGGAAAATCATCGAGGGTGGTCTCCACGTTGGGGATCCAACCAATTTTACAAGACATGAAGTTGTCGATAGTCAACTCAACACGATGGATTTCCACATAATCTAGCTTGGTGTGGGTCCCCAGGACATGCCACACATTGAGCATCTAAGCACTGCTAAAGAAGTTTGGGCTACCCTCACCGAACTATTCATTGAAAATGAGAGCATGAGAAGTGTTGGCACTCGTTTTGGGATCGTAGCTAACCAAGACAAAAGTAGAGACAGTCAGAAAGTTCACTTAGAAGATTATTAATCATCATCAAAGAGGCACCATATCAAGTCAAGCCTTGATCAGGCTTAATAGCCGGTTATGCTAGTGTTCGCAGAAGACTTGGGGATTGATATATAGAGGCTTCCACTAAGACTCCTTTAAGATGATCTCAAGTGAAAAAGTGCCGAACATGAAAGTTGTGCGCCTCGTCGAAACAAGAAACTTTGGTTTTCGAGTCATCTTGATCCGAGTTAGTATGAAAAATAGAGAGACAAAATACGGCTAGGGACCAAATTTCCATGGCGGGTTCACCGGACCACGGACTAGGTCTGTCCTTTGGCGTGAATTATGCCAAAAAGTGCATTAGCGAACTTATTTTCGTCCGATCTACAGAAATCAGTCAAGATTAATTCAGATGAAAAAATAATAAACATGAAACTTTTTCAGTTTCTCGAGATGAACAACTTTTCTTTTGGAGTCATCTTCATCTGATGAAGTATGTGGCCTTCAGATTCAAGACACGAACGAATTGAGATAAATTTGTTCGGTCTAAATCCAACTTTGACACGAAAATAAGAGGAATAGTATATCAAGATCAGATTAGATGAAAAAGTGGCCAACATCAAAGTTGTTCGTTGTTTTGAGATGCATAATTTTTCTTTTTATGACATTTTGATCCGAGCTCGTGTACTATCTCAAAAGTGGTTCTGAAGTTATAGGCATGTTTTTGACCGAACAGTTACACAAATTTTGGGTTTGCTTGTTTGAGTTGCATCCCAACTAGGGTTTTGGACGGGAATCCAACCCTCTTTTTTGCATGGAAAGTCTAGCCGCCTCTTATATACACGAGGGGTGACGACCGGTTGAATCAACACCAATCGAACAAACAAATCTACTACTTTTTCGTGTTTATCTACTTTTTATCTCTCTTCCTTGCATATTTCTTCTCGTTCTTCTGTAGTTCTTCATACCGGAGGGCTGCGAATCTGCGAGGCTCTAGGGGCGGTCATGCCGACCAAGGGCAGCCCATAGCCGCCGCGACACCCTGGTGGGGTCCCTTCCAGACGAGCGGGGTTTTGGGTATTCAAAAGCACTCGCTGGACTGTCTTGTGCACCACGCTTCTGGCGAGCCTCCCTCGGCGCGTGCTGCCGCGTATCGCGCTCGGTGCCGAGGGTACACGGTGACATGTTCGTGCGTGAACACTCTTTTTGGCGACTCCGTTGGGGATAAAGATTCAAACGGTCTCCAGCCTGTTCTTGCTACGAAGAGGCTGGAATCTACAAGCGGTATCATGAATCTTCAATCTTCCTACGTAGATTCATATTACTCTTATGTTGATGTTGCTAGATCTTATGATATGTGGACTATATCGGCTAGCCCTAGTTTTTACTATGTGCAAAAGCCGATGCATAATAATCTACATTCTTCAACTTATCTTAGTAACTTGCAACATGTAAATTCAAATTCTCATGCATCGGAAACCCCATAAATTCTTATACCGATGAATAACATGACGAATTCTATTAAACCATATGAAACATCCGATGTTAGAAATTTCAATAGCATGGGACTAAGTGGTTCATCTTCATATTCATCGGCAAATTAGTTGCAATCTCTAGGCTTAGCTTCAAACGTGGCGATGGATAGGGAAATTGGACATGCTACAACTAGTTATTTGCCAAATTACTCCCAGTCATCATATGCTACACCTTATGTTTTAGTACCGTATGCAACTAATGATATTCATAATTCGGCTTCACACCTTTCTGGTTATAGATGAATAAGTGGAAACTCAATAGAAGCTAATATGCCTTCATCTAGTACCGTAGCGTATGGTACGTCCCCACACAATTGCAAAGTTCCGGTGACACCTCATTGCCATAAGATACAAAAACATTGGGGGGCATTCTTATGCAGGAAAAACTTGCAGCTTAGTTGAAGAAGTTCAATTCTCTTCAGAATGCCCCCCAATGCTTTTTGTATCTTTTGGCAATGAGGTGTCACTGGAAGGCCCCACGATATTGCTACAATACAAGCTTATGAGGCATATAACCAGAAGCGTGAAGAGGAGCGTAAGGCAAACAAGATCAGGTTTCCCCTTCTCAATTGCTAAGTTTCAGTGATATTTTGTTGCCGAAAGGAACTAAAAGCATCGGGGAGAAATCACGTGCAGCTGAGGTTAACAACGATAATGTCATTACATTTGATGATTTATCGTAGGAACATCTTCAGTTATTTGAGACACTCAAGAAGAAGCGTGATGAGGAGTTTGATGCACTTGAAAAGAAGATGAAAGAAGATCATGAAGCATATAAGAAAAAGAATCGGTTCGGAGTTCATGGGTAAAGAAAGAAGTGGTCAAACAAGTATGCCGAATCAAAAAGGATGTACGCAAGTGTGTTGTTTCAGATTTGACTTCAAATGATGAAATGCCAGTTGAGTTTACGTTGGCTACTAAGGGCAAGGAAGTGAAGCGAGTAACTTTCAAAACCCCAATTTCTGAATCTGAGTAAGCAAAACTGAAGGTGCCCAAGATTAAGAAAGGGATGCCATTGTGTGAAACAAAACCACAGCCGAGATGCCCACTTGGCTTATCACATTGGCAAGAGAGGAAGCTATATAGGCTTAAAGCGAAGGAGTTGAAGAAAATAAACATGGCGTGAGTTCCCAAAGTAATCCCTCAAGGCAAGAAAGATGGGTGAGATCCTATCATAAGAAGGACAACAAGAGTGGAGAACAAAAAGAATAAAGCCAACAAGCAATCAGGCCAAAGAATTCGGTATCAATATCCAAAGCTTCGGCCAACACATCATTCATATTATTATACTTCACCATTAATGCCTATGCCATGGAATTCATCATAATTATGTACATATTTCCAAATCATTATTCATATGATTAGTTGCAATTTTGTTGCTAATCCAAGAGGCCGAATATTTGAAGTTCAAAATCAGATTTGATATTTTGTTTACTTCGGCTATACATACTTTGATGGATGGATTATGCATGCCCATTGGGGCAAAGATATATGGCCAATATTTATTCTATCGCCCTGAGATCATTATACAATCATGGCCGATGTGGTTTTCTAACAACATCCTTAGTGTTACTCGAGGCAGAGGCAAGGTATGCATTCATTAGCAATTGTGGTTATGCTTATGTGTTGATAATTTGGCTTCCTTCGGTTATCACATGAATGGGATCCTACTTTAGAAGAATTCCTATTGTATGACTAGGCCCATGACCATGACTGCAAGAGGAGGAAACAAGGATGCATAAGGAGCCAAGACCCTCAAGCATGAAGCCTGGAAAAGGAGACGGAAGAAGATGTTGGAGCCAGACCGGAGTCTCCACCACAACACACCGGAGTCTTCGGTCTACGACCCCGGAGTATCTGGCCGAACTCCGGACAAGCCTCCGGACCAGCGCCAGGAATAGTTTGAACACCACTATGGAGATGGGCCGGAGAATCACAGCTGACACCGGAGTCTCCGGACCACACCGGAGTCTTCGGACTGGAAACAATGGAGACTCTGGCCTGAGCGACATAGGCCTACGCGCCTTGAGTTGGGCCTGGCCCATGTAACACCCCCAAACTATCCCTTTATGCCTAAATTACCCCTAGCTCGTGGCTGGCCTATATATATGCCCCCACCCCTTCCTTAGAACCCTAGAATGGAATGTATGATGAATTGAGGCATGTGCCCAACCCTGGATAGGATCCCCCTCTCTATAGTTTATCTATGAATTATATAAGGCCTTCTTAATTGAAGTCATCATGGCTCTCTTCTATCTCATGGTCTATCCCTATTGGGATTCTACTTGGTTGCTACTCTCTCCTTACGTGTGATTCTATCAAGAGCTAGCCAATCTCTCTCATGGTATTCTACCTTTGGTCTCTTGATACATTGCTAATGTATCTATAATTTTTTATGTTCCATGCTTGTTTTATGTCTACTTTCTTATGTTTTGTCCACACTTTGGAGTATTTTTATACACTTTCTTGGACTAACCTATTAACAAGATGCTACAGTGTTAGCTGCCTATTTTCTGCTATTTTTGGTTCTAGGAAAGTAAGAAAATGAATATTCTCGGAATTGGACGGGACAAAAGCCAAAGTCAATATTTCACCGAGGGGGACACGGAGCTAGAAGACGAGACGGAGAGGGGCCAGAGGCATGCCACACCACCTGGTCACGCGGACAGGCTTGGCCCATGCTAGGGGGTGGTGTGGCCGCCTAGGGCACCCCCTCGGCCTCCCCTTTCGCCTATATATCGCCTCCGATACAGAAACCCTAAGGACCTGATCAAAATTCCACAAAAGAGTATGTAGCCATCGTCATCTCCATCCCTAGATCGAGAGGGATCTGAAGCTCTTCCTGGCACCCTGCCGGAGGGGAGAATTCACCCTAGAGGCCTTCTTCGCCACCATGCCTGCCTCCGGTGTGACGCATGAGTAGTTCATCCCTAGACTACAGGTCCATGTAGTAGCTAGATGGTTGGTTCTTCTCCTTTGTGCTATCATATTTAGATCTTGTGAGCTCCGTTCATGATCAAGATCATCTATTTGTAATAATACATCTTGTGTTTGCGGGGATCCGATGGATATTGAGATGATATTTCAGATTGATTATTGATTCTATCATGTCTTTGTTATTTGTGATATTGCATGCTCTCCATTGTTTGTAGCTATCTTGGCCGAGTAGATGCTAGAAACTCCAAGAGGGAGTATTTATGCTCGATAGTGGGTTCATGCCTCTAGTAATCTGGGGAAGTGATAGAAATCTCTAAGGTACTAGATGTGTTGTTGCTACTAGAGAGAAAACAACAATACTTTGTTCATAGAACAATCGTATTGTTTACTTTACACACAATGCTTAATGCAATTATCTGTTGCTTGCAACTTAATACTGGAGGGGGTTCAGATGATAACCTGAAGGTGGATTATTAGTCATAGATGAAGTTGGATTACGGTCTATGTATAATGTTGTAATTCCCAATCAAATCTCATAGGAGTCAAGATGATTAGTATATGCATGTATGCTTTCTCGATGTTTGTCAATTGCCCCGCTATAATTTGTTCACCCAACATGTCATCTATCCTAAGGAGAATCACCACTAGTGAACTATGGACCCCAGTCATTTCTTTTACCATCAATCTACAATTGTTTACTATTTTCTATTTACTTTCTGCAAGCTATTACTATCTTCCACACAATACGTTTAATCCTTTGTTTTCAGCAAAACCAGTGAGATTGACAACCTCACTGAGTTGGGGCAAAGTTCTGTGATTGTGTTGTGCAGGATTCCAAGTTGGTAACAACACCTTGGAGGTGTTTCCTTGCTCCTACTAGTTCAATAATCTTGGTTTCATAACCGAGGGAAACTTGTTGCTATACTCATCATACCTTCCTCTCGGGGTTCCCCAACAAGCTCATCATCTTGAGTAAGCAAGACTTTTTCTGGCGCAGTTGCCAGGGAGTCAAGGACATCTTCACAAGGGGAGTCTCTCACAACCAATCTATTTACTTTGTTTTTTTTCTTAGTTTATTTTGCTTTGTTTGCTAGTTTCTTTTTATCAAAAATACAAAAAAAATAGTTCCTACTATAGTTGTTATTTTCGTTGGTCTGTTATTTTCTTGCTTTATTATGCTTTCTATCAATGGTTGGTTTCTTTGACACTGAATCTTATTGGCAAGATGGGTTCACAAAAGAACAAAATATTATTATAAGGAACATCGCTTGTCACAAAAAGGGAAACACTTATCTGAACAAATTGATAAATTGTATACCATTGCTACAAATGTGTGCTCTACTTATAATGTTACTTATTGCTTTGATAAATCTTGTTGCTATAGGAGGTATAAACACCTCCCTTTTCAATGTGAGTATAATAATGATGTTACCATATCTTCTTATGTTAAGGGAAATTATGACTTTTATGATGTGGAACAAATTGAAGAATTTATTTTTTGGAAGGGTGCATTCGAACTTGCTTATTTGCTTGAAAATACTGATGATGCACCTTATAAATATGAGGTTTATGATATACTAAAAAATTTCTTTGATAATTACAAGGTAGAGAATGGATATATTCTTGAATATCTTAATAGATGCTCTCCACCAACGGAAGAGACTAATGCCTTGCAGGAGCCTATGGAAGAAGAAATTGCTGAAACTAGAAGCTCATTGGATAAAAAAGAGGAGGAGAGTGATGATCAAGAGGAGGAAGAATGGATCAACCCATTCCTACCTTCTAATGAGAGTAACTCTTTACCCATTACATTATTTGATTGTCCTCCATGCTTACCAAAGGAGGATGAATGTTATGTTCCTATGGATTCTTTTGAATTTTTTTATAATAAAGCTCTAGATGATGGTCCTATATTGGTTGATAATATTAATTGTACTACTATTGAAAATGAGATTGATCTGTCATCTTGTTATAAAATTTTTAAAAGTGGGTCTGAAGGTTTTAATCCCACCACTACTAGGAAACAACCCATCTATGGCGCACTGAAATTGGACTTCTGTGGCGCATATCCTAGTCGCCACTGTTACCTCGCCACTGATAACTACTTCCTGTGGCGCATATCGATATGCGCCACAGAAGTCCCAGACTTCTGTGGCGCATTTCTTCATATGCGCCACAGGAATAACTTTTGTGGTGCATTTACATCTATGCGCCACATAAAGCTCATGTGCCACTGACTATATAATTATATGCGCCACTGATTGCATAACACATATTTGAAGTAAAATACTTTCCTGGTGTATAATCAGGTATTTATACAGGATTTATACAGTATTTATCCAGATGAGTATAAAATACACTGCACAAGTAGTAGATGCATGAAAACCGACATATATATAATACAAACACTTAGAGCCCGATCAATATACATATATAGTGTCAAGTGCCAAATTTTTACACAAGCGCCGAATACAAAGTTCATATCATCTCACATTACAAATATGAAGTGGCCACCGCCGCCTACACTAGGATCAAATAGAATACAGCTGTGATAATGGTGAGCAAGAGCATTAGCCCGACCAATATCTTCATCCGTTCCTTCTTCCACAAGCGGTTCCTCCACTTGGCTATTGCCTCCTCTCTAGTCGCGTATCCTCTGTAGATGTTGCCGCTGAACTTGTTCACTTGTTTGTGATAATCCTCCCACTCCTCGTAGACTCCTAGAACCCTACCCATGTACACCACATACCACCCCGTCGCCATCTCTATAGACGACAAGTCATTTTAGTAAAAATACAATGAAAAGAATGAATAAAGGGTTCACATGCATATATATATATGTTCACAGAATAGAAAACAAAGGATCCATAAACCTAAAAGATAGATCATCATAGAAGAAATAAGTTCAACGACAACACGACCACAAGGTAGTTTAAGTCTAACAACAATGACCATTTCGACCATGATATAGTAAAGTTTATGATACACACACTAATATAGCAGGCGTCCATCAAGAATATACACACACTGGATCATGCTAGAGGCACACATCGATCATGATGAAGACTTCCTCTTCTCACTCGGCTTCGGGAACGGTAGATAGCCCTCTTTCATCATCCACGTCCTTGTGTCACCCTGCTTATGAAGGCGTTCTTCGATCTCCCTCTTACTCAACCCTCTGCCTTGTTGTAGGGCACTCCCCTTGTGTTGACATCTTCAATGATGATTTGTGACAACTTCATCTGAATGCGATGGAAGTCTTCTCTAAGATCAGCATCGTCGATTTTCGCCAAAGTTTCGGCCCATCCTTGGAGACTAGATGGCAGCGTTAGGTTCTGGCAATCCCGAACATAGCCTTTAAGGTGATGGAGGACGTAGAAGGCCTCCTTGGCACTAGCAGTCGACTGCTTGACACAGGGGAACTCGAGCACATGCTTGAACACGTGTTTGCCATCCTTGATACATTCCCCCCTATCTATGAAGGTGCATACCTTCTTGGTGTAGCCCTCGAGAGCCTCATTGAGAACACCCCTTATTCTGGTGTAGTCTTTCTTCTTCGTCAAACTCCCTGAGTCGAAATACGTGGCTAGTGAATACCTCGGGGCAAGGATGATGAGTGTGCAGTATTTGTCTCTGCGCAACACAATTGGAACGGAATGTTGGAAAGAGAGCAAAGGAAGAAATCTATAAGAAATGCATAAGTTACAGTGGCGATGAGCGAGTGTGTGTACTTACTCCGGAAAGAAAGGCAAAAGAATTGTGCCCTTCCTCTTGTTGTCCACCATGAACTTCTTGAGGTATGCCATCGCCTTGGCCCGTGTCTCTGATCCTTTGACTAACTAGCTATCCCGCATGTAGTAGGGATCCACTATCGTGATTTCTGGGGTACTTTCTCTCTTGATCGTGATCGCCAGATTGAGCACGTATAGGCGGACCAAGTTATTGTCCATCGTTTCGTGAGAAACAGCTTGAATATGTCCTCGAACGCTATGAAGAATATATCCGCGGGGGGTTCATCGACGAAGCCCACGTCCAATGGCACCTTGGCCGTGAAAACCGGGTAATTTGGATCTTCGTATTTAAGGAGGCCCTCTAGTGTCTTGACACCCTCGTGCAAAGTTAACATGGCTCCAACCGCAATGTGGATCATATCTGGAGTCAATATCGGATCACCAGCTACATGCACTCGGGGCAAGCCAAATTGTGTGGATGGTACGATGACAGCGTCCTGACCCCGGATCCTCTTCGGAAGAGGCTGGCTCACACCCTTCTTATTATTATTACCACTCTTCCGGTAGTGCTTCTTCTTCACAACAGTGTCATCCACTGCCATCTGCTCATCAGTCGCCTTTCGGAGTGTGTTGGGGCTGAAAACCAATCCCGGTTTCTCTTGTGGTGGATCGGTGGCTGGAGGCGTCTCTTGAGAAAGACCATGGAAGACCAGGCGCTGCGTGCATGTATTGGGCCAACCAGCTTGATGGTCGTCGCGAGCTGTGAAGGGTTCTTCATCCACAGAAGGCATATACAATCCTTTGGCAGCACCGGTGTTGATGAAGTTGTCAATGTTGACCAATTCATCATCATCTTCATGGGTGCCATCATGTGGTGGTGGTAGCGGGGGCGAAGGCGGTTGCGGCACAACGTCTTTGCCATGTGGCGGTGCACATGCTGGCAAGAGTTGATGGTGACGGCTGGTGGTGGCGACGAAGGTGGCTACTGGATTCCGAGGTGGTGGCCGGGCGATTGGTCGAGAGGTGGCGCCGGTGCTCCCCCCGCAAGACGAATCTAGGTCTTCAGCCATGTCAAGGGCCAGTTGTAGCATTCCTCAAGGGTCTTGTGTTCGTTGGCTCCCTGAGGTTGAAAGGGGGGTCCATGTCGTCGCACCCTGGCAACACCCGAGCCAACATGACCCTCATCACGTCATCATCCATTGGATTGTTGTGCATCGTGCGGCTCGCCGGTTGTATAAGAGTGCCCTTGGCAACATCCTTCAACTCACCGCCGACATCTTTAAGCAGGAGTACGCAAGAAGTGTCCTAAGGCAAAAACATGTTGTTGGGCGTCATGAGATGGCACCAGTCATGCATCAAAGGCATAAAGGAGATGACATGCACTAACTAATTATTTACCTTGGTGATGGCATGGATCTCGGCTAATGTAGAGACACGGCCGATGCCAGTGGTCGGCCTATCATCATCTGCAATCTCCCGCTCGGGTGCCTCACGAAGCAACACCGCCGTTGGCTGCACCTTATTGGTATCTTTGGCGGGAGGGGGCGTCGGTGTGACCAAAACGAGCGGCTGCGTCCCGACGTTGACGGCCAGCGGGGTCACCAGGTCCGGCGACACGGTAACATTGATGCCCGAGTTGCTGCCGCTTAAGCTAGGTAGATGTATCGGCCCCTGTCGACCTCTCGCATTCCAAGCAGTAAGCCCCTCGAAAAACTTAGGGGGGATCATCAAGCAGAGCTTCTCTTCCACTAACTTGTCCACCGTTTTCTCGCCCACCGCCTTCTCCTCTAGTGTCTGCACCTTCATCTTCAGCTCTGCAACAGCGGCTTTATCCTGGTTCTTCCTCTCCCTTCTTTTCTTGGCGTCCTCTTTGTAGTACTCCTTGATCGTCATGCTCGTACCGAAGCCGGCCACACGCCAGCTGAGGATGGCGGCAACCACTTGTCCCTCCTCTTGTAAGCATTGGTCGCCCTGTTGAAAATCGTGTCCCACGGCTCTGTCGAATCCTGGCAGGACTCTGTGGTAGTAGCGTTCAGTTCCTCCTCCTACAGAGACAAGGAAAGGTGAACCCATTTAGATTCTTGACTTCATTATCTTAATTATAACGCAATAGACTTGAGATCGGCGATAAATTCCTTACCAGCTTCTTCTCAAATTCCTTCACCTCCGGATCATCGGTGATGAACTCCCCTGTTTCCTTGTCCAGGTAGTAGCGGCCCCGAACAAATTTCCTAAGCTGCAAGTCCGTGATTTTAATCCAAGGGTTGTCTTTACCAAGGCGTTCAAGCTCGGCGTCCTCCTTGTCCCAAATGGCTTGTTTCCCCCTGTAACCGCCACTTCCAAGGTGGTGGTTACCTATGTTCTGTTCCCGCATACTCCTTCCCCATTGAGTCCATTTTATAGCGTCAGCGGTAGCTATAACCGCCTTGAATATCCTAAACTCCTCTTCGTCGAGCATCGGATTTTTCTTACTAATAACCTCCCAGCTTTCACCTTTGTCAATCCTATTCTTCACCCGGGTTTTGCAGCTGCTCAAGGCATTTCTCAACTTCGTGAGGGCTAGTTTGTTCACCGGGGTCTTTATCTCAAGGTTTCTAAATAGCTCTGGGAATCTGTATCGCTTGTGTAGCTTCTTAAGGAGGTTATCGACCAAAGCTGCATTGTCAGCATGTCTGATGTACTTCATGTTGATCGACATGCTTTCCCAGACGATGTACCCGAGTTGCAGGTCGTACCCTTTAGCAATCGCCTCTGGCGCAATGGGTTGGCAACTTTCTGTGACCTTAGTGAACTCATCACAGACGGTGGCGAGCACTGGCACCTTCCACTCCTTCTATTCCTTCTTCTTCTTCTGAGAAGCGACTGGGTTGCCGCTACTACCATCCGTGCGCTCGCCACCATCGGTGCGGGCGCCGCCATCGGTGGTGTCCTCCTCTTCGCCGCCGCCTTCACTAGTTCCATCATAGTCGTCTTCGTCCCCCTCGTAATCAGGATCTCCGCCCTCATTGGCCCCAGCAGCTATAGCAACGGTCGCCTCCTCCTCCGGTGGTGGTGGTGTCATCCTCATCGCCTCCTCCTCCTCCTGTTGGGACCCCCTCCAGAATGACTGGTTGGCCTGTCTAGCTTGTTCTTCGACGCTGATCATGTGCTTAGAAGGGCCAGACTCCTTGTTGCTCTACATGTTTGCACTACTCTATTTAAATGAGGCAAAAAGTTAGCACAAATCTCGGCCGAAAAATTAAGTATGACCTTTGCTAATTTTTTGACCTAGGAGTGCCCATTTCTCAACCGAAACGGAAGTGAATCGACACTTTAGGAGAAATGGGCAACTCGAATGAAATCCCTGCAAGACAAAACACCCCATCCCAATATTGACATCCCCATCCCCATATAACAGAAGCACCATATAGCATATAACAGCACCATGTAATAGGAGCACCATATGAAAACACCATATAGCATACAACAGCAGCACCATGCATGGAACAACAGCACCATATAGCTCCATATAACAGCAGCACCATATAACACCATATAACATCATTTTTGGGCAACTCCGAGTTATCACAGACCATAAGCAATGAATAAATGGTGGCTAACTGCGCCAAGCAAAACTTTCCCAGGGAAATACACAGGTTCAATGTACTTCAATTCGATAGAATGACAGATAGATCTAATTACCCGTAGTGTAGGTTATTTCTATGATGTCTTTGCCATCAGTCCAACCATAGTGGACCAAAATGGCTACAAGGAGGGCAAAAAGGCACAATACGCAAAGACAAAACAACATGATGATAGTAGATTGAGCATGCAAGGTTTATTTAATTCAAGGTTGAAGCACAGATGGTTATTTGAATGATCTATCAAACAAATACAGTAAAGTAGGCGAGAACTAAAGGCAATAGGAATGAGTTGCTTTCATAATCTGGCAAGTCTTTCTGTTCCTTGAATAATATCTTTTGTCTAAGTCTCTCTACCAAGGAGAAATTCAGTTGCCTGATTCAAACTTGTATTGGTTGTGTATTGCCCTTCACAGGTTTTCAATGAGCTTAAAACAACACTGGAAAGTATTGGTTGTGTGTTGCCAGATTTTTGCAAGGGTACTGCAGATTACTATTCTAAGAAGGCACAAACCTGGATGTTGGAGGAGTCTTGTCCTGAATACATGTTCAAGGTTTCCACATGACTTAATATTCTATAATATATATACACAAGTGTAAGGATAACATCTGAATACAGGTCAATGTCATTAGTCTAGATGGTCTGCCAGTACCTGAACAATAGCTTTTCTCTGCATGACTTCATGTTTGGGTTCATTTTTTATTAGTAATTAAGATGCTTTTGATGAATTCATATGTATATGCCTACCAATTTCTGGATGAGCTGCCATGATCTTTTTGTTGGCACTCTGCAAATAGATGGCACCACTCCATACAGTCATACATGGATACATTTCACATAGACCTGATGATGCGATGAAAAAAATAGACTTGCATGAATTTTCAGACCATAAATTCCGCAAACCTTATCTTGCATCAGGTACTTTAGATTTAAGTTGAGACTTGAGAGCAGCAGGTTTTGTGCATATAAATTCCACAAACCTTATCTTGCATGTTAAAAAGGGTGCAAACAAGGGCCATTAAAGGAACTTAATACACATCGACAAATTTGCCAACTATTGTAGTAGCTCCTTCACCACTGGCACCAGTACTGAAATAGCAAATCCTACGAACATTTATTTTCTAGCAAACAAATGTTCTCTGTTTTACAGCTCAAATGTATCATACAAACCATGTGTAGAAATTTGAGAGCATCAGGTTTCTTGTCAATATGAAGAGATCATTAGGTCTTGTATCCATATGCACAAAAACATCATTTTTCCATGTTTAAAAGGTTACTTAATACTACAGTACAGAGACCAACCCATTTGCTAAGTACTCAAGCTTGCTCACCACCAGCACCAATATAGATCAACTTCCTCAAATATTCCTAACAAACAAGTCAATGGAGAAACGAGATGATCACAAGTGCAACCGACAATATTTGGACCCTTCTATAAAACCCAGTGTTGTAGGCAGGACATTGAGTAGAGCATTCTTGCAGAGAGGGGGAAAAGAAGTGAGAAGGAAGTGTACTTGTGGATGGGGAGGTGGTCGTCGATGAGGGTGGTGGTGGTGCTCCTGCTGCGGATGTTGCAGGCCACCTCCTCCTAGGTCGTAGGCGAGGTGGGGCGGGCCTCCTCCTCCACGGGCTCCGGAGCGGCGGTGGAGGGCCTCCTCCTCCTAGGTCGCAGGCGGGGCAGGGCGGGCCTCCTCCTACACGACGGCTCTCCTCCTCCACGGGCTCTCCTCCATGGCGGCTTCGGCGGCGAGGGCGATTAGCTAGGGTTTGCACGCGGGCGAGATGAGGGAAAGAAATGGAGAAGGTAGCAGGGGAGGCCGAACCGTTTATTTGGCTAAGTGTGAAAGTTTTGTGGCGCATTCCTCTAAAATGCGCCACTGAACTTACAACTTCTGTGGCGCATTACTATGATATGCGCCACAAAACATTTGGGCATAGTCCAAAATGAAGCAGCATCGTAGTTTGACAAGATCAGCTACATGTCCTCGTGGTCTTGCTCGCCAGCTTTCAACCTGGGGCAGCCAGGTTCGAATCCTGGCTATCTCACACTTTTTTTCCTTTTTAAAAAATATTTTATTTATTCAAAAAAAGCAAGAACCTATACACACATATGCATATTTATTCAAAAAAGCAAGAACATATACACATGCATACTTATAAAAAAAACCTCCCGAATCATATATATATGTGCTTGTCACACACAAATGTGAATTTCTATACCCACAAGAATATCACATGTATGTTTTAGTCTCTAACTAATATATATTTGCGAGCACACATGTGAATTAATACACAAAAAAGTCACACTAATATCACATTATACCCACACGAATTAATACACCAAAAGGTCACATAATTGCTAGTGTCTCTTCACAATCTTCTTGCCATTTTTCGCCGTGGTTGAATACTTTAGCTCGTGCACTTTGATATTTCTTCTTGTGAATGGACAACCTTTAGTAGGCAGTGTGGTCTTCCTTCTTACTTTAGTAGTAGTAGGCATGTTGAAGTACTTGTCAAATTCCTCTTCGATCTTCGGGTCACCGTTTTTGTCGAAGTTTTGCTTGTTGGCGGCTCCTTCCATTCCGATGATGCTCCTCTTGCCCCTCCTAACTACAACACGGTTGGGCTTTGACGGGTCGGTAATAAAAAAGCATTGATCAACTTGGCTAGCGAGTTGATACATTGCAAATGTATCTATAATTTTTGATGCTCCATGCTTGGTTTTATCCACTTTCTTGTGTTTTGTCCACACTTCGGAGTACTTTTCATATGATTTCTTAGACTAAACTATTAACAAGAGCCACAGTGACAGCTGCCTGTTTTCTACTGTTTTTAGTTCTAGGAAAGTCAGAAAATGAATATTCTCGGAATTGGACGAGACAAAAGCCAAAGTGCCTATTTTTTCAGAAGACTCACGGAGCCAGAATACGAGACGGAGGAGGGCCAGGGGCTGGCCACACCACCCCTAGGCGCGGGCTGGGCCTGGCCGTGCCAGGGCATGGTGTGGTGGCCCTAGGCACCCCCTCGACCTCTCTCTTTGCCTATAAGAAGCCTTCTGAACTAAAAACTCTGGGGGGTTCAACGTTTTACCATGAAAAGTTCCGTTGCGCCGCCGCCACCGAAGGGGAGATTCGGAGGACAGAAAGTCTCTGTTCCGGCACCCTGCCGGGACGGGGAAGTGCCCCCGGAGGCATCTCCATCGATCCCCACCATCATCTTCATCGACCATCCATGTTTCTTCCATCTATGAGTGAGTAATCCCCCGTTGTAGGCTATGGGGATGGTAGGGATTGGATGAGATCGTTCATGTAATGGCATCAGATTGTTAGGGCATAGTGCCTAGTAGCTCTTATTAGTGCTTTATGATTTTGTTGCAACTTTGATGTGCTTAATGCTTGTCACTAGGGCCCGAGTGCCATGATTTCAGATCTAAACTTATTATTGATTCATTATGATAATATTGTTTCTGGTCTTATCTACAAGTTGTAAACACACGTCATTGTCCGGAACCTATGGTCCCGAAGTGACAGAAATCGGGGTAGCCGGAAGGGAAAGGCTTTGATGTGAGGATCACATGTGTTCACGAAGTGTTAATGCTTTGCTCAGGTGCTCTATTAAAAGGAGAACCTTAATTGCCAGTAGTTCCCTAGAGGCCCCGCTGCAAACGGGCTGGCAGGACAAAAGATGTTGTGCAAGTTCTCATTGCGAGCACGTATGAATATATATGGAACACATGCCTATGATTGTCTAGTACTTGGGTGCTTTATCTTATTTATATGCAATTGCCCTATGTTCTGATTGCTATGTGAATTGTCTTGTCCATGCAACGCCCGTCCATCCATCCCTATGCCTACCGCACTCGAATCCCACTGTTTACTGTTGTTGTTACTACTGTCTTTGCTTTGCTACTACTTTTACTTTACTATTCCTACTACAAAACTGTTGCTACTGATAAACTGCTGTGAGCAAGATTGTTTCCAGGTGCAGCTGAATTGACAACTCAGTTGTTAAGGCTGATAAGTATTCTTTGGCTCCCCTTGTGTCGAATCAATAAATTGGGTTTCACTTCCCTCGAAAATACTGCGATACACCCCCTATACTTGTGGGTCATCAAGACTATTTTGTGGCGCCGTTGCCGGGGAGCATAGCTTTATTTATCAAGTTCACTTGGATTCACTATTGTTCAAGCTAAATTTATCTTTCTCCTTGTTTTCTTGTTTCTTTATCAAAAATACAAAAAAAATTAGTTCCTACTCTAGTTGTTGTTTTCGTTGGTCTGTTATTGTCTTGCTTTATCATGCTTGATGTCAATGGTTGGTTTCTTTGAAACTGAATCTTATTGGCAAGGTGGGTTCACGGAAGATCAAATAGATTATTACAAGGAACACCGCTTGTCACAAAAAGGGAAACACTTATGGGAACAAATTGATTGATTGTATACCATTACTAGAAACGTGTGCTCTACTTATAATGTTACTTATTGTTTTGATGAGTCTTGTTGCAGAAAGAGGTATAAACACCTCCCTTTTCAATGTGAGTATAGTGATAATGATACCATATCTTCCTATGCTAAAGGAATTTATGACTTCTATGATGCGGAACAAATTGAAGAATTTATTGCTTGGAAGGGTGCTTTTGAACTTGCTAGTTTGCTTGAAAATATTGATGATTCACCTTACAAATATGAGGTGTATGGTATGCTTAAATTTTGCTTTGATAATTACAAGGATGAAAATGACTATATTCTTGAATATTTTAATAGATGCTTTCCACAAATGGAAGAGACTAATGCCTTGCAGGATCCTATGGAAGAAGAAATTGATGAACCTGAAATCTCATTAGATGAAAAAGAGGAGGAGAGTGATGAACAAAAGGAGGAAGAATGGATTAGCTACCCATGCCTACCTTCTAATGAGAGTAACTCTTTATCCCTTACATTATTTGATTGTCCCCCTTGCTTACTAAAGGAGAATGAATGTTATGTTCCTGAGGTTTCTCTTGATAGTATTTATAACAAAGCTCTAGTGCTCGTATATCATGAAGAGCATGCTTTATGTGATAGTTATATTGTTGAGTTTATTCATGAGGCTACTGAAAATTATTATGAGAGAGGAAAATATGGTTGTAGAAGTTTTCATGGTGTAGAAACACCTCTCTATGTGCTGAAAGTTTTGAAGTTACTCTTGTTTTATCTTCCTATGCTTGCCACTTTGTTCTTTATGAATTTATTTGCATACATTATTCCTATGCATAGGAAGTGGGTTAGACTTAAATGTGTTTTGAATTTTCTTCTTGATGCTCTCTTTTACTTCAACTCATATTTCTTATGAGAGCATCCTCTCAAACTTTTATGCCCGAAGATGATAATATGTCTATTATTCTTGGGAGACCTTTTCTTAAATACTGCAGGAGACGTTATTAATTGCAATCAAGGTATGGTGACCTTCAATGAACACATTGTCTATTTCCCCAAGAAGATTGAAAGGACTTATAGTTTGAATTCAATTGAATATGTTGAGGGCATTCAAGTTGGAGAAATATAGTGTCCCATACGAAGAGAAAAAATTGAAACTATTATGATTTGGACCATTGCTACCAAGGTTGAGGTAACATAATCATTAGTGGGATACAAAGTTTTGTCTCATATGGAATTGTTTTGGTAACAAGACCTGATCAACCTTGTTATCAAAAGGATTTCATTGAACAAAACAATGTTTTCACCATGATTATCTCCGCTTACTTCTATTCTATCCATTTTAGTTTTTGCTTCTTATGCCTAACTTAAAGGCGTTAAAGAAAAGTACTTGTTGGGAGAAAACCCAAGAGTTTTAGATAAGTCTTCGAAGTTATTACCTCTGTAACAACCGCTCCTTATCCTTTTTCTTTTGCTTTTTGTGCCAAGAGTAACCTCTATTGAGAGTGAAGTAATGATTGAGATAGTTGCTATCCCGAAACAGATTTTTATGCTTCACCGTAAAATTTCGTGAGAGACCTTTGTATGTCGGATTGAACTGTAATTTGTTGTTCTTCTGCCCCAGGTTCTTATCTAACTTTCGTTAGTTCAACACTTTTTTATTTGAGCAACAGAAGGTCTTCGAAAAAATTCGTCTTTACCTGCTGGTCTGTTTTGACAGATTTCTGCCATTTTCTGCATTTGCTTCTTGTTGGTTCCTTTTTGAGTTCTTTTAGGGAATTGAGATTTTTTAGGGAAGTGCTACAGTAGCTAGTGTTATAATGGAAGTTTATTGGTGTTAGAACTGAACCTTAAGACTTATTTTTCTTAAGTGCACTAATGTTGCTAATAAAGATTGTGTGAAGTTTTGTATAAAGGAAAAATTTCAGGTATATGAAAGGAATGAGTAATGAGATGAAGGATGGACTAAAGCTCAAGCTTGCGGATGCCATGCGTGTCACCCCAAGAAATATCCAAGAAGTACAAGCGTCAAAGCTTGGGGATGCCCAAGGCATCCCCTTCTTCATCAATAAAAATCTCAGGTTCTTTCAAACACTTCATTTTTATTGTTTCATGCACAGTTGTGTTTTTCTTGGAGCGTCTTCTTTTTCATTTTCGTTTTGGTTTTTAGTTTGCGTGGTTTGCTTAGTTTTCTGAATAAATTGGTTGGACCTCCCATTTCATACATTGGTGTTCAAATGGTTTGGTTTGGTTTGGAAAAGAGTAGGAAAGCTCATGCTTATGTGGTAAAGAGAGCTTGTTTTTGACTGTGGCCTATGCTCTATCATGCCATGCTTGATATTGTTTTGGCTTTATGTTTAGTATTCTTTGATGTAGCATGACTTGTTATAAACAATTGAGATTGCTTAATGTGCCTTGGATGAATCATGCGTTGTTTTAGCATATTAAAGCATAGTATAGTGGTATTCTCCTTTGATGCTTTATTTGGATTGACTTGGCGCATGCTCACACCATGTTATGACTATCCCAAGTCACCATAGCCTGTATGATCATTTAGTTTTCAACTTGGCGCATGACTTGACTTGGCGCATGACTTGTTATATGGTGACTATAACAAGTCACCATAGCCTGTATGATCATTTAGTTTTCAACTTGTAGTATCACTTTATGTTTTGATCAATGATGTTTTGTCGCTCTGCATGATTATGGCCATTATTGCTCTCTTAGTTTGTCGCTCCCAGTCTTTTGCTAGCCTCCACAACAAGTATGAGTTCTACTCATGCATCCAACTCCCTAAACCAAGTTATTTCCAAAGAGTCCACCATACCTACCTACTAGCTTATGCTATTCCGAGTATATTCAAGCTTTTGTTTACCTTCGACGTGTTATGAAAAACTAGTGATTAAAGCTCTCACGAACTTGATGGCACACTTTACTTTACTGCCTCTAATAAACTTGAACCATTGGGTCCTTCTTTGTTGCGTATATGCTTGCGCTTTATTAGTTGAAATTAGCAGAACCATGTTTCATGGGGAACGCTTTCAACATTGCACTTGTACTTTGTACCCCGTTGATATTATGTTCTTTTGCTTACGGATCCCGGCGATGTGAAATAAAAGTGGAACTTGTAAGATCATGGAGTCTGTATATGTGTTAGAGAAACGCCCGGGCCGCTAGCCTAAGCCATGCCTAATCATGGTGGAAACTTGCAGGATCACCATAATGAGCACTCTATGAAGCATCCTCAATAAAAACCTATGCAAATAGCAAATAAAAAGATTGCTGAGATGCTAATTGTCTGATTGCCTTGTCATTTTGATTATGGGAAAGCTCCCGTATCATGTGAAAGGGGTACCCCGTTGGCGGTTCTTAATGATACACATATACTTACAATGACAAGAGCTTACTCGTGACTGAAGTTGAGTAGCATGAGGATCGGTCTTCGTAAGTAAGGAGCATGAGATTTTGGTTTATAACTTGTCAAGCATATTGATGGGTTCGTAGCATGGAAAACAAAAAATTTCTACCGCAAGAACGAACAAAACCCAGATCTAATCTAGATAAAAGCCAAGATCTAATCTATCAGATATGAGCAACGAGATAGATCGGTACTAACCCTTGTAGACCCGAAAGCGTTACGAGATTGGATCTCGTGGTTGATGTAGTTGATCACTTGCCGATCTCAAGATCGAGTGGATAATCCTTCCGGGGCCGCGTTCCGGCAGCGCTTCCGCAGTCGGTCACACGTGCGGAGTCAAAGCAGACCTTCCTCTCCTCGTTCCAGCGAGCAGCGGAGGTAGTAGATCTTCTCCACGGAATCCCAGCAGCATGACGGCGTGGTGGTGGTGGTGGTGGAGTAGAGAATTCTGCAGGGCTTCGCCTAAGCCGGAGCAGAGGGAAGGAGGAGGAGAGAGGCAGCGGCTAGAGCTTGTTATGAGAGAGCTAGGAGGGGGCGCCCCCTCCCCTCTATTTAAAGGAGGGAGCTCCCTCCTTGGGCCGGCGAGTTGGGAAGGGGGGAGGAGTCCTCCTCCCCCATGAATCCGTGTCTAGCCCCAATAAGGTTTCCTTGACCCTTTCTTGGTTTTCAAGCAAACACTAAGAACTCTTCTAGAACCTTCCAGAACATTCTGAAACCTTCTAGAATCCCCATACAAACACTCCGGAACATTTCCTAACTTAGAAAATGATCCCCAATATATGAATCTTATTCTCCGGACCATTCCGGATGTCCTCGTGATGTCCCAGATCCAATCCGAGACTCCGAACAACATTCGATCTCCAACGCACATTCCATATCTACTTAAAACAACTTCGAACCATAAGTGTGTCACCCTACAGTTCGTGAATATGTAGACATGACAGAGACACATCTCCTATCAATAACCATCAGCGGGACCTGGAGATCCATAATGGCTCCCACATACTCAACGATGACTTTGTGATCGATTGAACCATTTACATACGAAACCAATTCCCTTTGTCACGCGATACTATACTTATCCGAGGTTTGATCGTCAGCATCTCCATACCTAGTTCTACCTCGTTACTGATAAGTACTCTTTACTCATTCCGTGATATGTCATCCCTTGTGACCCAGTCACATGCTTACAAGCTAACTAGATGACATTCCACCGAGAGGGCCCAGAGCATATCTATCCGTCATATGGATGGACAAATCCCAATCTTGGTCCATGCGCTTCAACACATACTTTCAGAATACCCAATGACACCTTTATGACCACCCAGTTACGAAGCGGTGTTTGATGTCATCAAAGTACCCATCCGGTGATGGTGATTAACACAACCTCATGGTCGAAGGATTAGGTTACTATGCATTTAAAAGCTTACAGCAATACGAACTTAATGACTTGATCTTATGCTACGCTTACTATGGGTGTATGTCCATCACATCATTCTCCTAATGATATAACCTTGTTATTTAATCACATCCTTATGTCCATGACCAGGAAACCATGATCATCAATTAATCAACAAGCTAGTTCAACAAGAGGCTTACTAGGGACTCTTTTATGTTTAAAAAACACACGTGTATTAGTGTTTCCTAATAATACAATTATAGCATGGGATGTAAACATTCATCATAAACATAAAGATATAATAATAACCACTTTTATTATTGCCTCTTGGGCATATCTCCAACACATATCCTCTTAGTTGTGTCACTTTAACCTTAATCACCTTAAAGTAAATATCCAGAATTTCTATAGTTCCACTATCTCAACTATAACTCAGCATAATGTGGTGAGCGGATGCCAATGACTACAACAAACTATGCAAATTCACTTTGATTGTGTTTATGATAAATTGAGTTTGAATAATGCAAATTACAAATGAACTCCCTCTCAAAACAACATCCCTCGAGTTGTTTTAGTGATTACACGAACCAAATCCACTACACCAAGTCTGATCATCACGTGTGATGATGTAGCTTTAAAGGCGAACAATCAACATGTTCATCATATCATCCATATGACTCATGCTTTACCTTTCGGTATTTCGTGTTCCGAGACCATGTCTGTACATGCTAGGCTCGTCAAGGTTAACATGAGTTTCCACATGTGCAAATCTGGCTTGCACCCGTTGTATGCACACGTAGAGTCTATCACACCCGATCATCACGAGATGCTTCGAAACGACGAGTCTTAGCAACGGTGCCAACTAAGGATGAACACTTTATTACTTGATATTTAGTGAGAGGGATCATCTTATAATGCTACCGTCATGATCTAAGCAATACAAGATGCATAAAGTATTAACATCACAGGCAATTCATAATTAGTGTGATATGATATGGCCCTTTCTTCTTGAACCTTTGATCTCCATCTCCAAAGCACGAACATGATCTCCATCATCACCAGCATTGCGTCAAGGTCAGTGGCGCCGCTTCATGGTTGTCCATCATCACTAGCAACTATTACAACTACTTGGAATAAAGCTATTACAAGATGAATAGACACGCAGGTCTTAACAGAATTAAAAGACAACCATTAGGCTCCTGTCGGTTGCCATATTACAACAAGGATCATTGCATACATCAAATATAATCATAATCACATGATGGCCATATCACATCACAAAACCCCTGCAAAAACAAGTTAGACGCGTCTAATTTTCTTTGCATGTTTTACGTGGTTTGGGGCTTTCGCATAAGACCGATCTTACCTACGAACACGGACCACAACGTTGATACAAGTGTTGTCAGATGCTCATTGTAAATTGAATCTTAACTATGGTGGGAGAGACAGACACCCGCAAAGCCACTTGTGCAAAGCAAGTTGCACATCAAGCGTGGAGCAAGTCTCATGTGCGATGACAAGTAATGTTAGCCCGAGCCGCTTCATCCCACCATGCCGCAGGATGCAAAGTACACGCTAAGACACCGACAACAAAAGCATCAACGCCCACAAAAACATTGTGTTCTACTCGTGCAACAGATCTACGCATAGATACGGCTCTGATACCACTGATGGGTTCGTAGCATGGAAAACAAAAAAATTGTACCACAAGAACGAACAAAAGCCAGATCTAATCTAGATAAAAGCCAAGATCTAATCTATCAGATATGAGAAACGAGATAGATCGGTACTAACCCTTGTAGACCCGAAAGCGTTACGAGATTAGATCTCGTGGTTGATGTAGTCGATCACTTGCCGATCTCAAGATCCAGTGGACGATCCTTCCGGCGCCGCGTTCCGGCAGCGCTTCCGAAGTCGGTCACACGTGCGGAGTCGAAGCAGACCTTCCTCTCCTTGTTCCAGCGAGCAGCGGAGGTAGTAGATCTTCTCCACGGAATCCCAGCAGCATGACGGCGTGGTGGTGGTGGTGGAGTAGAGAATTCTGCAGGGCTTCGCCTAAGCCGGAGCAGAGGGAAGGAGGAGGAGAGAGGTGGCGGCTAGAGCTTGTTATCAGAGAGCTAGGAGGGGGCGCCCCCTCCCCTCTATTTAAAGGAGGGAGGCCCCTTGGGAGGGAGAGTCCTAGTAGGACTCCCCTCCCTCCTTGGGCCGGCGAGTTGGGAAGGGGGAGGAGTCCTCCTCCCCCACGAATCCGTGTCTAGCCCCAACAAGGTTTCCTTGACCCTTTCTTGGTTTTCAAGCAAACACCAAGAACTCTTCTAGAACCTTCCAGAACATTCCGAAACCTTCTAGAATCCCCATACAAACACTCCGGAACATTTCCTAACTTAGAAAATGATCCCCAATATATGAATCTTATTCTCCAGACCAATCCCAATCTTGGTCCATGCGCTTCAACACATACTTTAAGAATACCCAATGACACCTTTATGACCACCCAGTTACGAAGCGGTGTTTGATTTCATCAAAGTACCCATCCGGTGATGGTGATTAACACAACCTCATGGTCGAAGGATTAGGTTACTATGCATTTAAAAGCTTACAGCAATACGAACTTAATGACTTGATCTTATGCTACGCTTACTATGGGTGTATGTCCATCACATCATTCTCCTAATGATATAACCTTGTTATTTAATCACATCCTTATGTCTATGATCAGGAAACCATGATCATCAATTAATCAACAAGCTAGTTCAACAAGAGGCTTACTAGGGACTCTTTTATGTTTACAAAACACACATGTATTAGTGTTTCATAATAATACAATTATAGCATGGGATGTAAACATTCATCATAAACATAAAGACATAATAATAACCACTTTTATTATTGCCTCTTGGGCATATCTCCAACAGTCTCCCACTTGCACTAGAGTCAATAATCTAGTTAAAAACTTGTGCATTCAACACCTATGGCTTTCTGGTGTTGTATAGACACTATTGCTAGTGGTAAACATAATCTTCGGATCTGACACTTCCAGGTCCGTGTGTATTTGCATGTCCTTGCGTCTCTGCGCATTACTCATTCTCCAATTGAGATGGCATTGTATAAATTTGGTCCTTTGGTGAGACCTTTAGTTCCTTCGGCTCAAAATATGTTGATATTATTGTCACACAATATATCTTCATAGTATTAGCCCACTTTGAACCACACCTAGTTTGATAACAAACTACTTAACACAAATGCCCTCCTTTGCTGCTACTATAGCAGTTTATATACTTAGCCTTTTGTTGTAGTATCCGTCACAATGTCTCAATTTTGGAACTCATCCAAATCCATCATGGAACATCCTTTCCATTACATTGTGCTACCCATAGTCTAAATTGAGATAAATTTAATTTGTATCTTGTGACAAAACTAGTATCAATGTAACACTTTACAATGAATTACCTTTAACTATTTGTCACTTATACATGGTATATTCTTAGTTCTTCCAAAGCTCATAAGAATATCTTTACTATTGTCCAATGATCATCTTATGAATCATTCTGGTATATGCTCATAACATTTAGAGCATAGGACATATCTGGATGTGTACATCTCAAAGAATGATTGATCAAAATATTCTTGTGATTTCACCAAGTGTCAAAACACTTGAATCTCGTGTCAACACACTCGAATCTTGATTCAGTCCTTTCCGTGCGTCAAGAACCTTTCTTGTTGTTTCCATATTGAACTCATTCAACATCTTATCTATGTACATTTGGCAAAACCATATTAGCGCCTCAATCTATCCATATAGACATTGATGCCTAATTTGGGTTATGCCTAAGTCTTTCATCGAAATGAAATTCTTAACCTGTGTCAATAAAAGATACATCATTTCCAATCAACAATATGTCTTTCACATAAATGTATTAGAAATATGTCTCAGTGCTCCCACTTAATTTCTTGCAAATGCAAGCATCTTCATCATCTCCGATGAATTTAAACTCTTTTAACAGTTTCATCATGGTGAAGATTCCAACTTCGCTATGCCTACTTCAACCATTGAAGTTTTGCATACTTTTTTAGCATCCTTTGAATTTAACAAAAACCCTTTGGATCGTGTCATGTACATGTCCTAGGTAACCATTCTATTAGAAGAACTTGTTTTGTTTGTTCAACTACCATATACCAAAATATATGTAGTGGTTGCTACATTAATTCGTCCAGACTAAATATCGCTATGAAAGATCAAATCTTATCATAGTCAATTCCTTGAACATTGTCGTAAACTCCTTTCTGACATGTCGACTATTTCATAGATGTTAAACATCCATGTCTTATTTCTTTATAAATCCAAACACGACCGATAGGCTTCACGCCTTTCCGGAGGGTCTTCAAAGTTCAGAAACTTGATTTCTCGTGTATGGATGCTATCACGGATTCTATGACTTCTAGTCATTTTATGGAGTCAGGGCCCATCATCGCTTCTTTGCATGTAGTCGGTTCATCATTGTCAAAACAATAACGACTTGCTTATCAAATCTTACTATTTGATTCTTATCGACCCACACGGTTCTATAGGAACTCTAATCTCCGAGATCACACCTTTTGTAATCAGGAGAGCCATGAGCATTGTGGCCGTCACTGGGACACTTTCCGGCGCTGCGCTATTTAGCACATATAGCTAAGGTTCAACAACCTTATCAAATTTCTATTGTCCTACCACTTAACTTTTCACGAAAAATTCCTTCCCAAGAAACTTGACGTTCCAAGTAACAAACTCTTTTGTCCTCGGTGATATGGAGAAATTCCCAACAAATTCTTTGGGATAACCTACAAAGACGTGCTTATCCGACTTTGGTTTGTAAACATTTTACTTATGCATAACAAACCAAAATTTAAGAAAAGACAATTCGGGTTTTATCCCAAACCATGACTTATATGGTGTCATTTCAACGGATCACGATGGAGCTCTTTTCAGTGTAAAAGCGGTAGTCACTAAAGCTTTAATCTTAAATATATAATGGCAGTTTTATAAATGACACCTTTGATCTTACCATGTCAAACAAGGTTTCATTACATATCTTGAACACTCCATACTCCTATGGTGTTTTGGGAAATGCAAATCCATGGAACGATTCCTCAAATCTTAGGTGTTTTTGCTAAACATGTAACTCAAATATCTTCCTTTATGATCGAATCATAAACTCTTTATTTTCTTGTTACAATGATTTTTAACTTCATCTTGAAAGTCTTTGAACAACTTTCAAATGTTTCATACTTCCTCCTTATTAAGTAAATATACAGATATATTCACTCAAATTTTCGGAGAAAGCATAGGAAGCAATAAGATCCATCGCATATGGCTACACATAATGGACTATGCACATCAGCATGCACAATTTCCAATAAGCTAGTCATCCGTTCCTATCTGGCCTATGGACGGAGTTTCAATTATCTCGAGGAAAGTCTCACATGCGTCAATTGATTAAAATCAAAGACTTCAAAATTCCATCAACATGGAGTTTTTCATGTTTTCTTTCAAATATAATTTAAACAGCAATGTCACTTCATAAGTGATCTTTCAATCATTTGTCTTGCGACATTTTAGAAATAGTGTTTATGGATGTGATTTCTCCCACTAGACTTGTAAAAGTTCAACCATCTTTTATGGAATACGGTTATTATTTGAACAACCATTGTTCTCGTAATACCGGAACAAAATAACAATTATTAAAAAAAATCTTGAAGGCTAGGTTTGATGACAACGAAAAACACAATAACAATTTATTTGTTTTCGATGAACATCATCACTCATTCTCTTGCTAGTTACTTAGGCCATTGTAGTTCATGAATTGCGTTGTCCTTTATGACACTTCATACCAACCGATTCGGTATCCAATACCTAAGAGCCACATTGTTTAACAAGCAAAGAATACAACCATAACATGTATATCTTCTACATACCCAAGTTGGACATCTCCAACCTTATAATTTCTGCCAAATATTTTATAGATTCTCTTTCAGTAATTCCTTTTTTTTCTTTTAAAAGAATCTATCAACATCAATAGTGGTGTCATTCACATGACACATAGTACAAAGCGTATATAGTCAAATACTAATACCTTTGGACTTGCACTTTGAAGTGGATCACCATCATCAAATGTTTGGCATTCTTTCAAAAATCCATTCTTTAGTAATATATTAGTGTAGCAAACATTTTACTTACATCTTCTATTCATCCTTATCATGACAACTTTCATGATCAAGTTGCTATAGCTTATAAAGGTGAATTGCGAGTATGATGTTTCTTTTTCAAAACCTTTTGGAGGATTAGGACGACTAGCGTCTCCAACCTTCACAAATTCTCATCAAATATGAGGACGTATACTCTATCATGTTGTAACCAACACATTGTTTTAGATATCGCAATACCTTTCACATATGATGGTTTCTGAAACATTGCTTTCAGCTCTTAGATAAACTTGATATTAAAAACAATCTTTTGAGTATCAAGAATCATGGAGGCAAACATGATACTTTAGATACTAACATTGGAATTCTTACTCTTGATTTAATACTACTTATTAAACTTCATGGAGCAAATAGAGTTTGCTGAAAGTTTGCAATAGGACTTATAAACTTTAAATTGACATTCAAAACAATACGATACCAGTTCGTAAAGTAAATATCCAGAATTTCTATAGTTCCACTATCTCAACTATAACTCAGCATAATGTGGTGAGCGGATGCCAATGACTACAACAAACTATGCAAATTCACTTTGATTGTGTTTATGATAAATTGAGTTTGAATAATGCAAATTACAAATGAACTCCCTCTCAAAACAACATCCCTCGAGTTGTTTTAGTGATTACACGAACCAAATCCACTACACCAAGTCTGATCATCACGTGTGATGATGTAGCTTTAAAGGCGAACAATCAACATGTTCATCATATCATCCATATGACTCATGCTTTACCTTTCGGTATTTCGTGTTCCGAGACCATGTCTGTACATGCTAGGCTCGTCAAGGTTAACATGAGTTTCCACATGTGCAAATCTGGCTTGCACCCGTTGTATGCACACGTAGAGTCTATCACACCCGATCATCACGAGATGCTTCGAAACGACGAGTCTTAGCAACGGTGCCAACTAAGGATGAACACTTTATTACTTGATATTTAGTGAGAGGGATCATCTTATAATGCTACCGTCGTGATCTAAGCAATACAAGATGCATAAAGTATTAACATCACAGGCAATTCATAATTAGTGTGATATGATATGGCCCTTTCTTCTTGAACCTTTGATCTCCATCTCCAAAGCACGAACATGATCTCCATCATCACCAGCATTGCGTCAAGGTCAGTGGCGCCGCTTCATGGTTGTCCATCATCACTAGCAACTATTACAACTACTTGGAATAAAGCTATTACAAGATGAATAGACACGCAGGTCTTAACAGAATTAAAAGACAACCATTAGGCTCCTGTCGGTTGCCATATTACAACAAGGATCATTGCATACATCAAATATAATCATAATCACATGATGGCCATATCACATCACAAAACCCCTGCAAAAACAAGTTAGACGCGTCTAATTTTCTTTGCATGTTTTACGTGGTTTGGGGCTTTCGCATAAGACCGATCTTACCTACGAACACGGACCACAACGTTGATACAAGTGTTGTCAGATGCTCATTGTAAATTGAATCTTAACTATGGTGGGAGAGACAGACACCCGCAAAGCCACTTGTGCAAAGCAAGTTGCACGTCAAGCGTGGAGCAAGTCTCATGTGCGATGACAAGTAATGTTAGCCCGAGCCGCTTCATCCCACCATGCCGCAGGATGCAAAGTACACGCTAAGACACCGACAACAAAAGCATCAACGCCCACAAAAACATTGTGTTCTACTCGTGCAACAGATCTACGCATAGATACGGCTCTGATACCACTGATGGGTTCGTAGCATGGAAAACAAAAAAATTGTACCACAAGAACGAACAAAAGCCAGATCTAATCTAGATAAAAGCCAAGATCTAATCTATCAGATATGAGAAACGAGATAGATCGGTACTAACCCTTGTAGACCCGAAAGCGTTACGAGATTAGATCTCGTGGTTGATGTAGTCGATCACTTGCCGATCTCAAGATCCAGTGGACGATCCTTCCGGCGCCGCGTTCCGGCAGCGCTTCCGAAGTCGGTCACACGTGCGGAGTCGAAGCAGACCTTCCTCTCCTTGTTCCAGCGAGCAGCGGAGGTAGTAGATCTTCTCCACGGAATCCCAGCAGCATGACGGCGTGGTGGTGGTGGTGGAGTAGAGAATTCTGCAGGGCTTCGCCTAAGCCGGAGCAGAGGGAAGGAGGAGGAGAGAGGCGGCGGCTAGAGCTTGTTATCAGAGAGCTAGGAGGGGGCGCCCCCTCCCCTCTATTTAAAGGAGGGAGGCCCCTTGGGAGGGAGAGTCCTAGTAGGACTCCCCTCCCTCCTTGGGCCGGCGAGTTGGGAAGGGGGAGGAGTCCTCCTCCCCCACGAATCCGTGTCTAGCCCCAACAAGGTTTCCTTGACCCTTTCTTGGTTTTCAAGCAAACACCAAGAACTCTTCTAGAACCTTCCAGAACATTCCGAAACCTTCTAGAATCCCCATACAAACACTCCGGAACATTTCCTAACTTAGAAAATGATCCCCAATATATGAATCTTATTCTCCAGACCAATCCCAATCTTGGTCCATGCGCTTCAACACATACTTTAAGAATACCCAATGACACCTTTATGACCACCCAGTTACGAAGCGGTGTTTGATTTCATCAAAGTACCCATCCGGTGATGGTGATTAACACAACCTCATGGTCGAAGGATTAGGTTACTATGCATTTAAAAGCTTACAGCAATACGAACTTAATGACTTGATCTTATGCTACGCTTACTATGGGTGTATGTCCATCACATCATTCTCCTAATGATATAACCTTGTTATTTAATCACATCCTTATGTCCATGACCAGGAAACCATGATCATCAATTAATCAACAAGCTAGTTCAACAAGAGGCTTACTAGGGACTCTTTTATGTTTAAAAAACACACGTGTATTAGTGTTTCCTAATAATACAATTATAGCATGGGATGTAAACATTCATCATAAACATAAAGATATAATAATAACCACTTTTATTATTGCCTCTTGGGCATATCTCCAACACATATCCTCTTAGTTGTGTCACTTTAACCTTAATCACCTTAAAGATGCTTATGATAGGGGAAATGAGAGCTGAAAGCTATAAGTACCATAATTTTTGGAAGCTCTTTATGAGACTTGAATCCCTACTTCCTTTTACAAAAGGCCTTTCGTCCACCATTATATTGAGTCTCCACCTTCTATCTTTATGCACTACTTCGAGAGCATAGTGGCCATTCTTAGTTCTATGTGCAGTGTCCCAAGACTTGTTGATTGATGCATTCCTTGATACTGCTTGTTTTAAACTATTGTATCTAGTCAGTCTTATGAACTTTGAAGGTGTCCGATGCATTTATATTTACTACTCTATGAGGGACAAGCTGAATGCCACTTTGCTATGTTTTCTTTATGTGAAACAATCAAACGTCTTGCAAAGCATTGTTATTCATGAATCTTTTGTTTGTGCCTTTTCATGTTGCATCATACTTCCTTTGTCTTATTGCTAGAACTTTGTCTTTCATGTTATGATTGAAGTACTTTGATCCCAGCTTTGAATGTTTGCAAATACTTTGGTCAAGTCTTTGATGGTTCATGTCACCTCAAAAATTATTTTTTCTTTTTATCACTTACATACTCGAGGACGAGCAGGAGTTAAGCTTGGGGATGTTGATACATTGCAAATGTATCTATAATTTTTGATGCTCCATGCTTGGTTTTATCCACTTTCTTGTGTTTTGTCCACACTTTGGAGCACTTTTCATATGATTTCTTGGACTAACCTATTAACAAGAGCCACAGTGCCAGCTGCCTGTTTTCTGCTGTTTTTGGTTCTAGGAAAGTCAGAAAATGAATATTCTCGGAATTGGATGGCACAAAAGCCAAAGTGCCTATTTTTCCAGAAGACTCAAGGAGCCAGAATACGAGACGGAGGAGGGCCAGGGGCTGGCCACACCACCCCTAGGCATGGGCTGGGCCTGGCCGCGCCAAGGCATGGTGTGGTGGCCCCAGGCACCCCCTCTACCTCTCTCTTCGCCTATAAGAAGCCTTCTGACCTAAAAACTCCGGGGGGTTCAACGTTTTTCCACGAAAAGTTCCACTGCGCTGCCGCCACCGAAGGGGAGATTCAGGGGACAGAAAGTCTCTGTTCCGGCAGCCTGCCGGGACGGGGAAGTGCCCCCGGAGCCGTCTCCATTGATCCCCACCATCATCTTCATCGACCATCCATGTTTCTTCCATCTATGAGTGAGTAATCCCCCGCTGTAGGCTATGGGGATGGTAGGTATTGGATGAGATCGTTCATGTAGTGGCATCAGATTGTTAAGGCATAGTGCCTAGTATCTCTTATTAGTGCTTTATGACTTTGTTGTGCTTAATGCTTGTCACTAGGGCCCGAGTGCCATGATTTCAGATCTGAACTTATTATTGATTCATTATGATAGTATTGTTTCTGGTCTTATCTACAAGTTGTATACACACGTCGTTGTCCGGAACCTATGGTCCTGAAGTGACAGAAATCGGGGTAGCCGGAAGGGAAAGGCTTTGATGTGAGGATCACATGTGTTCACGAAGTGTTAATGCTTTGCTCAAGTGCTCCATTAAAAGGAGCACCTTAATTGCCAGTAGTTCCCTAGAGGCCCCGCTGCAAACGGGCTGGTAGGACAAAAGATGTTGTGCAAGTTCTCATTGCGAGCACGTATGACTATATATGTAACACATGCCTAGGATTGTCTAGTACTTGGGTGCTTTATCTTAATTATCTGACATTGCCCTATGTTCTGATTGCTATGTGAATTGTCTTGTCCATGCAACGCCCGTCCATCCATCCCTATGCCTACCGCACTTGAATCCCACTATTTACTGCTTTTGTTACTAGTGTCTTTGCTTTGCTACTACTGTTACTTTACTATTCCTACTACAAAACTGTTGCTACTGATAAACTGATGTGAGCAAGATTGTTTCCAGGTGCAGCTGAATTGAAAAATCAGTTGTTAAGGCCGATAAGTATTCTTTGACTCCCCTTGTGTCGAATCAATAAATTGGGTTTCACTTCCCTCGAAAATACTGCGATACACCCCCTATACTTATGGGTCATCACGAGTACCCAAGGCTCATTTTTTGCGGAGGCGTTCTTCATTGATTTGGCATCTGGTATAACCATTGCGGTGAAATAGCAGCCTTCTTTTTCCACGTTCTTGGCCCATCTAACACGGAACATCGGTACGATCTCTCCACATTAGTCGAGCTCCCATATATCCTCGATCCTTCCATAGAATCTTTCCGTCATAGTAGTCTCGTCATCAGCAAAGGATAACATAGTTACTCTTGAGTTTTGATATTCACCATTCTTGTCCTTTTCCTCAGTGTAGAATCTGTAACCGTTTATGTCGTATGACTGATAGGTCCTTAGGTTGTGCCCTAGGCCCTGCAACAAGGAGAATATGAGTTTTTGATCTTCCGTAGAAGGCGTCTGTGGGGGATTGTCTAGTTGCCTTTTCTTGAACCAACCTGTGAAGCTGGAGTTGTGCTCTCTGGTTACGTCTCCCTTCTTCCTCGGCCGGCCCTAGTCGATGTACTCCTGCTCGATTAAGCTTATGTGCTCTTCGACCCAAGGGCCGACCACTTCAATGTGTTGTAGCGCGACTCGGTGTGCCCTTTCAAAATCAGTGCGTTGACCATCAATGCCGACAGGCAGTGAGCGGCAGCCCTCGCGGTGACCATATCCACCTTGCCTGCTGAGGTGCTTCTTTGTGGGTATTCCAACATCCTCGCTCTCGGTGGTTAGATAACTCTGGCAGAAGGAGATGCACTCGTAGATCAGAAAGCCCTTGGCTATGCTTCCATCTGGACGAGACCTGTTGTGAACGAATCCTTTGATGTCACCGTTTAGCCTTTCAAAAGGCATCATGTTGTGCAAGAATGTCGGCCCGAGCTAGATGATGTCGTCCATGACATGTACAAGCAGATGCACCATGATGTTGAAGAATGCGAGCGGGAAGTAAATCTCAAGCTCGCATAGTATCATCACGATCTCTTCCTGTAGCCTGTCGAGCTGCTTCACACTGATCGACTTCCTAGATATGACATCGAAAAAGTTACAGAGGCCAACAACGTCTCACGGACATGCTCGTCCATTATCCCACGGATCGCAACGGGGAGTATCTGCGTCATCAGCACGTGACAGTCGTGAGGCTTCATACCGCTGAACCTCTTCTTCGCCACATCCAGATATCTTCTTATCTTCCCCGAGTAACCATGAGGAACTTTCACTCCTAAGAGGAACCTGAAAAACTGCTCGAGCTCCTCCAGACTTAGAGTGAAGCAGGCAGCGCGAAGCACCACCTCATTCTTCTTAACTATTTTGCGGCGACCTTGAGTCCCTTCCATCTAATCATCATCATCACTATTAGGGTACTGAAGATCTTTCTTTATGCCAAGCAATTTAAGGTCCTTTATTGCTTTCGGCCCATCCTTGGTCCTCTCCGGCATGTTTAGTAGAATGCCAAGCAGACTCTCGGTAACTTTCTTCGTGATGTGCATTACATCGAGGTTATGGGGAGTGTGAAGGACCTTCCAATACGGTAGGTCCCAGAAAACAGACCTTGCTTTCCATACACCCAGCAGCGGCTTTGTCCTCGGTCGTTTTTCCTAGGCGCAGGGCAATCTACCCAATTATTCAAAAGCTCCTCGATTTCTTTGCCGCTCCTCGGACGTGGGGGCTCGTCCTTACCATTGAACAGGTCACCACGTTTTCTCCATGGGTGATCCATGCGGAGCCACTTTCGAGTACCTTGGAACACGGTTTTCGAAGACCCAGGATCCCTTGGTAGATGGAGATGCGGTGTCTCATCCATGCACTTGACGCATGCATTGTGTCCGTGGTTCACCTAGGCCGATACATATGCATAACCAGGATAGTCTTGCACGGTCGTGAGCAATGCGGCTCTCAGATGGAAATATTCTTTAGTGTAGGCGTCCCACGTACGGGCCGACATCTCCCACCAGCTGGCTAACTCCTCTCTCAATAGCCTTAGATACACATGCATATCGATACCTGGTTGTTTCGGCCCCTGAATAAGAATGCTCATGTGTACATACCTTTGCTTCGTGCATAGCCATGGGGGGGAAGTTGTACGGCCATACAAACATGGGCCAGGTGCTATGTGTGCTCCTCTGGTTTCCAAAAGGATTGAGTCCATCGGTGCTCATACCCAGCCTGACGTTCCTTGCATCGCCCCCGAACTCTTCGAACTCGATGTCTAATGCATTCCACTTGCTAGCGTCTGAAGGGTGTGTCAGGATCTTGCCCTTCTCTGGATCATCTTCGGGTTTCTCTCTTTCTGCATGCCATTGCATGAGCTTTGCTTCCTTAGGATCTACGAAATATCGCTCCAGATGGGGGGTGATAGGAAAGTACCATACCACTTTTCGAGGAACTTTCTTGTTCCCTCTCTTGTACCGTCCTTGGCCACACACCGGACATGTGGTTCTATCCGTGTACTCGTTCCGATAAAGTGCGCAATCATTGATGCATGCGTGGTTTTTAATGTGTGGTAGGTCGGGAGGGCACACGATTTTCTTGGCCTCCTCGATACTTGTTGGCAATGTGTTCCCCTTAGGAAGTCGGTCGTGCCTGTATTCCATGTTCGCGTTCAAGCTCGCATCGGTCCATTTGTGTTTGTCCTTGATCTTCAGAGCCTTGAGCGTTACACTCAAACATGTATCCTCGGGGCGACACCCAGGATACAATGGAGTCATCTCGTCTACCTCCATTTGGGCCAGCTTGGCTTTCTCTCTGGCTGCAGCTTTGTCGTTGCTCGTCTCCTTGAGGAGCAGTTCTTGAACATGAGGGTCCTGCAAGACCGAAGTTAGCTGCATCTGTGTGTTCGCGTCTTCTCCTTCTTCATGATCATGATCATGCACGTCGCCATCTCCTTCTCCATGCTGATCATGCCCACCGGCATCTCCTTCTTCATGATGATCATGCCCGTTGGCATCTCCTTCGTCATGATGATCATGCCCGGTAGACTCTTCCTCTTCTCGCCCGCCCATGTCTTCGTGACCACCACCATGTCCTGCCGGCACCTCATTGAGGT
Organism: Avena eriantha; assembly: GCA_910589775.1. Taxonomy (NCBI): domain Eukaryota; kingdom Viridiplantae; phylum Streptophyta; class Magnoliopsida; order Poales; family Poaceae; genus Avena; species Avena eriantha. Next base: position 382,606,874 of record OU342744.1, read on the forward strand.
CGCACATGAAACCGCGCCTGAGCAGGTGACCCTCCAATTGTCCAGATTTAGGGTCGATCCAGCGCTGCAGTTTGCATGTTCGACATGGACATCTTATCATGGTCTTGTTGTTCAGAATCATGTCCTCCTTCGCGCCATTCTTGTACCTAGCAATTCGACCTTCGCTCATCGTGAGGACCATGGTTGCCTGAGCGGTCAAAACAGAGAGTATAGGTGACAACCACACCATATGAACACACACATGCATGAATGCTAGCCGGAAAAAATTCGGCATGACCTTTCCTAAAATTAGGACATATGGGTAGTGCAAAAATTTGCCGAAATGGAAATGAATCAACATTTCGGCAAACATCCATGCAACCACACCGGCCTGGCCTGACAACAACAAGCAAGCAAAAAAAAACTTCCTCCCATTGCAAACATTCATGCACCACACAAGCATCGTCTCGCCATGGATCGCACACACACACCGCCCGCGTGACAAGCTTCACCTACATGTTCATGGCCAAGTACTCACCTAGTAGACACAATAATAGCGACACGAGACCGCGCGATGAGAGAGTGTGCACAAATAGATATACAAGTTGGTGGAGAGGAAATTAGTAAACAAATAGAGATGTGAGAGAGAAAAGTAAAGAACTTTTAGATCTAGAAGTTGGAGTGAAGCTTCCACTTACCAATATATGGATTAAAGTAGGTTTAGTTACAAGAAAATGGAGAAACTATGGGCAATATGGGGTGTGATGGAGGAGAAAGACGAGTTGGGAGGAGGTAGAGATGTGAAATGGGTGGTGGTGGATAGATAAGAGCTAGCTTTTGTCACCTTTTTAACATGGATCTGGACACCCTCATATGTGGCACATATGGAGGAAATGCGCCACATATGCTGAATCTTCTGTGGCGCATAAGTCCATATGTGCCACAGAAGTGGGTGAATTAGATTCCCTCTGTGGGGCCCACCTCCAAGTCCATATGCGCCAAGGCTTGATAAAAATTATGTGTTTGTAGATCATGAAAAGCATGCTTTATGTGATAGTTATATTATTGAGTTTATTCATGAGGCTACTTAAAATTATTATGAGAGAGGAAAATATGGTTTTAAAAGTTTTCATGCTACTGAAACACCTCTCTATTTGCTGAAAGTTTTGAAGTTACTCTCGTTTTATCTTCCTATGCCTGTCACTTTGTTCTTTGTGAATTTATTTGCGTATAAGATTCCTATACATAGGAAGTGGGTTAGACTTAAATGTGTTTTGAATTTGCTTCTTGATGCTCTCTTTTACTTCAATTCATATTTCTTATGTGAGCATCATCGAAATTCTTATGCCTAGCTCAAAGGCATTAAAGAAAAGCATTTATTGGGAGATAACCCAAATTTTAGGAGCCTTTTGTTGAGTCTTGGAAGTTATTACCTCTGTAATAACCGCTCCTTATCCTTTTTGTGTGGTTTTGATGCCAAGAGTAACCTCTAAGGAGAGAGAAGTAAGACTTGGGAAAGTTGCTGTCCCGAAACAGATTTGTGTGCTTCGCTGTAAAAATTTCTGTAAAATCTCTGTGCGTCGGTTTGAGCTGTAATGTTTTTCGCTCCTGCCCCAGGTTGTTGTCCAACTTTCGTTAGTTCAACACTTTTTTATTTGAGCAACATCAGGTCTTCGAAAAAATTAGTTTTTACCTGCTGGTTTGTTTTGAGAGATTTCTCCCATTATTTGCATTTGCTTCTTGTTGATTCCTTTTTGGGTTCTTTTTGGGGAATTGAGCTTTTTGAGGGAAGTGCTATAGTAGCTTGTGTTTTAATGGAAGTTTTATTTCTGTTGGAACTGAACCGAAAGACTTATTATCTTGAGTACACTAATGTTGCTAATAAAGATTGTGCGAAGTTTTGTATGAAGGAAAAATTTCAGGTGTATGGAAAGAATGATGTAATGAGATGAAGAATGGACTAAAGCTCAAGCTTGGGGATGCCACCCGTGTCACCCCAAGAAATATTCAAGAAGTACAAGCATCAAATCTTGGGGATCCCCAAGGCATCCCCTTCTTCATTAATAAAAATCTCAGGTTTCTTCCAAACACTTCAGTTTTATTGTTTCATGCACAGTTGTGTTGTTCTTGGAGCGTCTTCGTTTTTTTTTTGGTTTGGTTTTCTTAGTTTGCTTGAATAAATTGGTTGGACCCCCTCATTTATACATTAGTTTTCAAATAAGTTTGGTTTGGATTGGAAAAGAGTAGGAAAAGTTCATGCTTAAGTGGTAAAAGGAGCTTGTTTTTTACTGTGGCCTACGCTTTATCATGTCATACTTGATATTGCTTTGGCTTTATTCTTAGTGATTTTTTCTGTAGCATGACATGTTATAAAAAATCGATATTTCTTAATGTGCCTTGAAAGAATCATGCGTTGTTTTAGCATATTAAAGCATAGTATTGTGGTATTCTCCTTTGATGCTTTATTTGGGTTGACTTGGCGCATGCTCACACCATGTTATGACTATACCAAGTCACCATAGCCTCTATGATCCTTTCGTTTTCGAATTGTAATATCACTTTGTGCTTTAATTAATGATGGTTTGTCGCTTTGCATGATTATGGACATTATAGCTCTCTTAGTTGGTCGCTCCTAGTCTTTTGCTATACCCCATAACCAAGTATGAGTTCCACTCATGCATCCAACTCCAAATAAAACCAAGTTATTCCAAAGAGTCCACCATACCTACCTATTAGCATTTTCTATTCCAAGTATATTCATGTTTTTATCTACCTTCTGAATTAAACTCGTTATGTGAAAATTAGTGATTAAAGCTCTCATGAACTTGATGGCACACTTTAGTTTTATTGCCCCTAATAAACTTGAACCATTGTGTCATCTATGTTGTATATGCTTGCACTTATAGGTTGGGGATTAGCAGAACCATGTTGTCATGGGGAACGCTTCCAACATTGCACTTGTACATTGTACCTAGTTGATATCATGCTCTTTTGTCTATGGTTGACATCGGTGTGAAATGAAAGGGGAGCTTGTAAGTCCATGGTGTTATGTATGTGTGTTAGAGGAACGCCTGTGCCGCTGGTCTATCCATGCCTGATCATGGTGGAAACCTGCAGCGTAACCATAATGAGAAATCTATGAAGCATTCTTCTTATAAAAAATAGATTGAGATTGAGAAAAAAAGAAAAAAAAGAGATGAGAAAAGAGGAAAGAGAGAAAAAAGCAGAATTTTCTCATGGTAAATAAGAAGATTGCTGAGATGCTCGTTGTCTGCTTGCCTTGTCATTTTGATATGGGGATTCCTCCGTATCATCGGGCAAGGGGTACCCCGTTGGCGGTCTCCATGATACACATGTACTTACTATGACAAGAACTTACCGGTAACTAAACTTGAGTAGCATGAGAAGCGGCCCTCGTATTCAAGGGACATGAGATTGCCAACTTATACTTTGTCAAGCATATATTCCATAGTTTGTTCACTTTAACCTTAATCACTTCAAGATGCTTATGATAGGGGAAATGAGAGCTGAAAGCTAATAAGTACCATAATTTTTGGAAGCTCTTCATGAAACTTGAATCCCTGCTTCCTTCTATGAAGGCATTTCTTTTACTTTTATGTTGAGTCTCCATCTTCTATATTTATGCTCCAATTGAGAGAGCATAGTGGCCATTCTTAGTTTAATGTGCATTGTCCCAAGACTTGTTGATTGATGCATAACTTTGATATTGCTTGTTCTTAAACTACTTGTATCTAGTCACCCTTATGAACTTTGAAGGTGTCCTATGCAATTATGTTTTGCTACACTATGAGGGACAAGATGAATACCATTCTTATTATGCTTTCTTTATGTGAAACAAACAAACATCTTGCAAAGCATTGTTATTCATGAATCTTTTGTTTGTGCCTTTTCATGTTACAACATAGTTGCTATGTCTTATTGTTAGAACTATATCTTTTATGCTATGTTAAAGTACTATGATCTAGGCTATCAATGTTTTACAAATACTTTGATCAAGTTTATGATGGTGCATGTCACCTAAAAAATTATTGTTTCTTTTTATCACTTATCTACTCGAGGACGAGCAGGAGTTGAGCTTGGGGATCTTGATACGTTGCTAACGTATCTATAATTTTTGATGTTCCATGCTTGTTTTATATATACTTTCTTATGTTTTGTCCACACTTTGGAGTATTTTTATACACTTTCTTGGACTAACCTATTAACAAGATGCCACAGTGCCAGCTGCCTGTTTTCTAGTATTTTTGGTTCTAGGAAAGTCAGAAAATGAATATTCTCGACATTGGACGGGATAAAAGCCAAAGTCAATACTTCACCGAGGGGGACACGGAGCCAGAAGACGAGACAGAGAGGGCCAGAGGCCGGCCACACCACCTGGCCGCGCAGCCAGGCCTGACTGGTGCTAGGGGGTGGTGTGGTCGCCTAGGGAACCCCCTTGGCCTCCCCTTTTGCCTATATACCACCTCCGATACAGAAACCCTAAGGACCCGATCAAAATTCCACAAAAGAGTCTGTAGGCACCGTCATCTCCATCCCTAGATCGGGAGGGATCTGAAGCTCTTCCTGGCACCCTGTCGGAGGGGAGAATTCACCCTAGAGGCCTTCTTCATCACCATGTATGCTCCGGTGTGATGCATGAGTAGTTCATCCTTGGACTACGGGTCCATGTAGTAACTAGATGGTTGGTTCTTCTCCTTTGTGCTATCATGTTTAGATCTTGTGAGCTTCGTTCATGATCAAGATCATCTATTTGTAATCATACATGTTGTCTTTGCGGGGATCCGATGGATATTGAGATGCTATTTTAGATTGATTATTGATTCTATCATGTCTTTGTTATTTGTGATCTTGCATGCTCTCCGCTGTTAGTAGCTATCTTGGCCGAGTAGATGCTAGCAACTCCAAGAGGGAGTATTTATGCTCGATAGTGGGTTCATGCCTCTAGTAATCTGGGGAAGTGATAGAAATCTCTAAGGTACTAGATGTGTTGTTGCTACTAGGGAGAAAACAACAATCCTTTGTTCATAGAACAATCATATTGTTTACTTTACACACAATGCTTAATGCAATTATTTGTTGCTAGCAACTTAATCCTAGAGGGGGTTCGGATGATAACCTGAAGGTGGATTATTATTCATAGAAGTAGTTGGATTACGATGTATGTATAATGTCGTAATGCCCAATCAAATCTCATAGGAGTCAATATGATTAGTATGTGCATGTATGCTTTCTTGATGTTTGTCAATTACCCCGCTGTAATTTGTTCACCCAACATGTCATCTATCTTAAGGAGAATCACTACTAGTCAACTATGGACCCCGGTCCTTTCTTTTACCATCAATCTACAACTGTTTACTATTTTCTGTTTACTTTATGCAAGCTATTACTATCTTCCACACAATACGTTTAATCCTTTGTTTTCAGCAAACCAGTGAGATTGACAACCTCACTATGTTGGGGGCAAAGTTCTGTAATTGTGTTGTGCAAGATTCCAAGTTGGAAACAACACCTTGGAGGTGTTTCCTTGCTCCTACTGGTTCGATAACCTTGGTTTCATAACTGAGGGAAAGATTGTTTCTATACTCATCATACCTTCCTCTTGGGGTTCCCCGATGATCTCATCATCTTGAGTAAGCATCTCTGCCTTGAGATTCTATTGGGTTGGTGTTTCGGGCCAATGAGATAAAACCGGATTATATCGGGTGTGGTGTGCGTTTGTATCGATTTCCCCTTGCGTGTTCTTCTCTCCCTCCCCCAAATACCCTTGAATCTATGAAGATCAGGCCACCCCAAGGGTAAATCCTCAAGGGGACCTATAATAGATGGAGTTAGTGAAACAAGTACCAATTACGCAACCTATTGTTCTTTTAAGTTGCCCTAAGTTTGCTAACTCATCTCTGAAAAAATCTGACACCAATGTGTCTACCTCTCTTTTTGGGAAAATTTGAATGATTGGCCACAATAAGAAATTGAAATGTAACAAAAACAATCCTAAATATTGGAATTATAAATAACAAAAAACCAAACAATCTTCAGGTACATGTAGAAACAACTTATGATCAAAACCATGCATATACACGTATGGATCATATGAATCATTCAAAGATCAGAAACAATTCAAAGATCATAGATATAGTTCCATATGAGAATAAATCAAGGGCCTCATAATTTTTTCAGAGAAGGAGTTGGAGAACCAAAGTACCAACAACACAACCTATATTTTTTGTGTACATTGCTACCTCAGGTTCACCAACCCATCCCTAAAAAACGACACCATCATATGTGTCTCCCGTTGCACTCTTTTGGGACAAATTTCAATCATCGGCCTCAATAAGAAACAGTTCAAAGATCATAGTTCATATGTGTAGAATAAATCTGGGGCCTCATAATTTTTTTAGAGATGGAGTTAGCAAACCAAAGTACCAATTGCACAACTTATATTGTTGTGTGATGGCCCAAGATATATCGAGCTCGTTGGGGAACCCCAAGAGGAAGGTATGATGAGCACAGCAGCAAGTTTTCCCTTAGTACGAAACCAAGGTTATCAATCTAGTAGGAGCAAGGAAACACCCCAAAGGTGTAACTAGTTGAGCCTTGGCAGGGCGCACTACTGGTGCTAGTAGCAACGTGGAGACCTACACAACACAACCACAGAACTTTTCCCCCAACTTGCGATGAGGTTGTCCATTTCACCGATTTTGCTGAAAACAAAGGATTAAATGTATAGAATGGAAGGAAGTAATAGTTTGCAGAAAGTAAAGACAAATCAGTAAACAGTTCGATTGTAGGTTGTATGTAAAAGAAAGGACCGGGGTCCATAGTTCGCTAGAGGTGGCTCTCCTTAAGATAGATAACATGTGGGGTGAACAAATTACAGCGGGGCAATTGACAAAAATTGAGAAAGCATACAAGCATATACTAATCATCTTGACTCCTTTGAGATTCGATTGGGCATTACAACATTATACATAGACCGCCACCCAACTGCACCTATGACTAATAATCCACCTTAAGTTTATCATCCGAACCCTCTCCAGTATTAAGTTGCAAGCAATAGATTATTGCATTACGAATTGCGTGTAAAGTAAACAATATGATTGTTCTATGAACAAAGGATTGTTGTTTTCTCCCTAGTAGCAACAACACACTAGTACCTTAGAGATTTCTGTCACTTCTCCAGATTACCAGAGGCATGAACCCACTATCGAGCATAAATACTAACTCTTGGAGTTGCTAGCATCTACTTGGCCAAGGTAGCTACTAACACCGGAAAGCATGCAAGATCTCAAATAACAAAGACATGATAGAATCAATAATCAATCTGAAATAGCATCTCGATATCCATCAGATCCTCGCAAACACAACATGCAGAATTACAAATAGATGATCTTAATCATGAACGGAGCTCACAAGATCTAAACATGATAGCACAAAGGAGGAGAACCAGCCATCTAGCTACTACATGGACCCGTAGTCCAGAGATGAACTACTCACGCATCACACCGGAGGCTTGCATGATGATGAAAAAGGCCTCTAGGATGGATTCCCCTCTCTGGCAGGGTGCCGGGAAGAGTTTAGATCCATACCGATCTACGGACAGAGACGACGGCGGCTACAGACTCTTTCGTGGATTTTTGATCGGGTGCTTAGGGTTTCTGTATCGGAGGCATGTTATGGGCGGAAGGAGAGGCCGAGGGGGTTCCTGGGCTGGCCACACCACCCCTGGCACGGGCCAAGCCTGGCCGCATGGCTAGGTGGTGTGGCCGCCCTCGGGCCCTTCTCCGTCTCGTATTCTGGCTCGGTGTGTCCCTCGGTAAAATAATAACTTTGGCTTTTGTCCCGTCCAATTTCGAGAATATTCATTTTCTGACTTCCTTGAACCAAAAATAGCAGAAAACAGGCAGCTGGCACTATGTGTAACATTCCAAAACTTAAATCCAAGGTTATTAAGATCCAAATCATCAAAATTAGGGTTAAAAAATACTTTTCCAATTTAAATTATTAAAGCATTCATATGTGTGTGCATTTAAATAGGAGTTGTTTTGAATTGCCATGATTAAGTGATCCATTGCTTGTAAAATGATTCTTAGATGAAATAAACATCATCTAGATCATCCCCAAACAAATCCCAAAGAAAAAAAAATCATAATGAATACAAGAAAGAAATGGTCATTTGTGCCATTTTAATCAACATGTCTACTTTGGCTATTCCTAGGACTCATTTCTTAATAGAAATAAATTTGCATCTTTGCACCCCTTGCTAGTACATATATTAGTGTACCAAGGCCCACTTTGTGATCTGTCAAAAACATTCAAACACTAAATTTAAAAGGCATTTGAAAATTGAATCTAGTGTAGGTATTAAGATCCTACTTATTCAAAAACCACTCAAATGAGCTCCATTTTCAAAACCCAAGCAACCACAGAGGGTTAAGAATGTGTCTAGCAAACCCACCAAAAATCATCCAAAAATTCCAAACTTGAGTTCTTTCGGTCATTTTCACAAACACTTGGTGGACAGATTTCAAACAAAACACAAAACCGTATTTGGAGCAGTGTTTGATCCAAATTGGTTCCCCATTTTGCAACCACAGCCATCCCATACACTCCCCTACCCCTCTCTAGCCCAGCCACTCACTGTGCCATGACCAAATGGTCATGGCCATTAAGGACAAGCCCCCATTTGGGCACCTCACCAGCGATAGCATGCCACAGCCGCTGCCAGCGACATCCACCATGTCCAGGAGGTAGCCCGTGGTCCACCTCCACTGTCCAACCAGCCCCAGCCCGAGGACAGTGACCAGAACAGCTAGCAACCGCCGCGCCCGGAGTCTGTCGACCATGCCGACGCTGCCCGCAGAGCACGTACTATCCCTGCGCAGCCAGACCTCGCCTCGCTCCAGTCGCCCGCCTACATGATCCCCACCGGCCTAGGAAGGTAACAGACACGCCCATTCCCCCGACCGTGCCCCGTAGTCGCCGGCCAATGTGAAACTCGCCGTCGGCAGAGACTTAGTGCGTGATGTGCCATTCACTTCCCCCGACCGCAAACCACTGCACAGTCACCGCCCACCGTCCTAGCGCACCGCCCACACCTCTAGCTCGTTGTGCCATCGTCACCGGCGAGCACCGCCCATGCTTCTCTGCCGCTTAGCCGCGCCTATAAAAGGAGCCCTTCCCTGCACCAACTACTCACACCATTCCACTCCCCTCTCCTCAGTGATCCTTCCCCACCTCTCGCCGGAGCCGCTCGAGCCTGGGTTCACAGAATTGGGCCAGAGAAGCCCGCTGCAGAGGAGGAGAAGGCGCCATCGATTTTCTCCACCCCAGGAGTTGCCGCGACAACCCCTGAGTCCCACGCCATCAACCATTTTGTTTGCCCGCCTCGCCGTCATCGCTGGAGCCCTGGTATGCCCCCTGAGCACCCCCACCGAGCAGCTAGGGTTAGTTCCCGCCGGCGAACTGTTCGCCGGAGACGACACCCCTCAGCCGTAGATCTCCCTTTTAATCCAACGGCCCACATCGCCCTTTATTGCTTCGCGTGTAAAGAGCCACTGACCGGTGGACCCCCTTGTCAGCTGTTCTCTATGCCGCGGAACACCACTGGGCTGGCCCGTTTTCCTTCCCGCGCGACCCATTTAATTCAAACTTAGATTGTTCTAATTAGGTTTGAACTTAGTTATGTCCCTTAGTTTAAAAATCCATTCAGACAGATTTACAAATCCAAATGGAGTGATTCCAATTTTGTTAGAAAGATACTGAAAAGATCTACCAAAGCCCGTTGGATTTAATTCAATTCCAGTTAGAGATCTCTCCTAGTAAAAGTAACAAAAGAGAAGCTTTTGCACATTCAAACATTTTTATAAGATCAACCAATTTAGCTTTTGAGTTGATTCCAACTCTCAAAAATTACATTTCACCATACCTATCTGAATATGTAATAATATTAAGGATTACATGCAGTGACTTTGGACTAGTACCAAAATAATGCTATATAGGCATTTCTAGTCACTTTAAATCATTAAATAATAAACTTAAACTTAAGTAAATGCGATCCAACCCTTAAATTACATTCTCACATGTTAGAATATGTGGTGATGACATGTATCCACATGATCCCATATTTTAAGTGGTGAATATTAAATCTTAGTTAATTTTTCAATGAGTAGAAATTACTGTTCTTAAATAAAAAGAATGAAGCTAGTTAATAAAACTTGTGATGCTTGTGATGATAATATATCATCAAATGTGTGCCTTAGAGTGCTAATTAGACTAGTTAAGTATTGTTTGGTGATTGTGTACTCCGTATGTATTTATAGACGATAGTACCGACCAAGCTTTCGAGGAGGAGGAGTTCTATCAAGAGGAGGAAGAAAACTTCAACCACAACACTTCACAAGGCAAGCCATCACTAACAATGCAAGTTAACCCTTGCAAGCTAAATAATCTAAGCAAATGCATTAGGCATGCTTTGGTTATACCACTTTGACTATTACTTACCCCCAGTATTATTTCCAAGTTTTACTTCCTTTACTTTACCCAAAGTTCTTTACTTGTTTTGAAGGTAGCATAAAGAGTATAAAACTTGGCATATTTAGATAACTTTAGATGTCATTCTATGGCATGAGATTGATCCCATCTTTCCACCTTAGTGAACACTCTTAACTTAATAGTTTAGAGTAGATAAAAACTTGAGTCACTTTAGATGGGAACACTTGGTGGAAATGAATTATGAAAACCTTAGAATGATGAGTCATTCTATTGAGATGTTTTGACATGTGTTGAGAAACACAAATGGTTTATGATGAGGAAAATGTTGAGGTATGAGCCTTAACCCTTTTACAAAACTGATGGTTGTATTCGGATGCGATACCATTCCAAATTTACCATATAACCACAATCTTGAATTGGGTAAGGCTTAGCCGGAAGTTTATATGCATTAGTATTAGTTCCCTCGCGGGAGAGGTTTGAGCTGAGGCTACCTCTCAATGTTGTCCACCTATGTAGTGCCCAAGATGACAGATGGTCATTGTTGGGAGGCCATACTCATAGGAGAGGTGCTTATACTAGGGTGTGTAAAGGAAAGGTTATGTTTGATTATCTGCATACTAAGTATGATGATTCAGGGTTATCCCTAAAAGATGTATCGAATCTTGTGGTGAAAGTGTACCACCTCTGCAGAGTGTCAAACTATTCGAATAGCCACGTCTGCCGTTATGGACAGTTGGAGTGGCCATACTGTTTCGTTGTCAGATGTTTTCAAAATGACTTATGAAATGAATGATGAATCTTGACTTGACCACAACAGGGTTGTGACTATGACACTAGCTTCCCAACTTAAGTGATTCTAGAGCTTTATTTTATCTTTCTTTGCTTCTAAACTCAGCTTAGGTTTCAAATTTAACCTTTTAGTTAAACTTAGAGTTGGCACTTTACTTTAGAATTATACTACTTGTTAGTGGTAGTTTGCGAGCACTTAAAGAGTACTCATGGCTTTAGTCCCTGGCTATTCTCATGGCCAGACTATGAAGGAGACTACCAAGATGATGGCCAGCAGGACGGCTATGGTACCTAGGACTATCTGCCTTCGTCAGCATTGCCTGTGCCCCTGAAGATGGACCCCACTGCTACGCTTATCTTTTATTCCGTTGCTTGTTGTATTAAGACTGGATCATGAGATCCTTTATTTGTGTAAGACCTTATGTATGGTTTGTCATGGATGATGTATGATACGTCCATTTTGCATCAATATTCTATGTCTTAATTCACTATTATTCATTGATATATTTCGTATTGAGAGGTGATACTTATGTTATTTCATCTGTTTTTGCATGGTTGATGACTTTTGGAGCATGGACCGCTGCAGTCAGGATTCTGATGGAAAAGGTGATGTTTGGAGGCAAAATTCGCGAAGATCAGAAAATCCAGGAAAATATACGGAAAATCCTATTTTTCCAGAAGATTAAGGATGCCAGAAGACAGAGTGGAGATGGGCCACAGGGGGCCCACACCACCCCCTGGCGCGGGCTACCCTAGGTCGCGCCAGGAGGTGGTGTGGCCACCCTGGCCCACTCTAGCCTCTCCCCTCTGGCGTATATAATCCTCCCGAAACCATAAGACTTGGGGAGCGACCACAGAAAGATTTCGCCGCCTCTGCGAGGCAGAAAACACTGAGAGACAAAGATCTCTCTGGCAGACAGATTTCTGCCGGGGGAATTCCTTCCTAGAGAGGGGAGATCATCGCCATCAACACCACCATCAAGCTGTACTTCATCGGGATCATCATCATCACCACCACCATCATCACCATCAGCACCCTCATCACCATCTCCATATTGCTGTAACAATTGAGTTGAATCTTGCATAATTCATAGGGGAAACTTTCCCGCTGTTGATTACTGTTTGTAGTTGATGCTATTGAGTGAACCATTGAATATTGTTTATGTTCAAATTGTTATACATCATTATTCTATCTCTGATCATGATCCATATGATGTCTTGTGAGTAGTTCATTTTGTTCTTGAGAACATGGGAGAAGTCATGTTGTTAGTAGTGGAGTTGTGTTGAGAAAGATTCAATCGATTGTTATTTAAGTTGTGGTGTACTTCTTCTAGTGGTGTCATGTGAACGTCTACTATATGACACTTCACTTATATGGGCCTAGGGGAATGCATTGTGTTTTTGGCTAATAATCGTAGGGGTTGCCGGAGTGATAGAAACCTGAACCCCCGTTAGGAAACCATTGCACAAGGGACATAAGGGTCTTAGAGTTTAAAGCTGTGGTTAGGTTTCTACCTTAATTACTTTATTGTACTTACGGATGTTTGCAAGGGGTATAATCACAAGTATGTATTAGTCTTGGATGGGGCGGTACATTAGCACAGGTTCACCCACACAACACTTAGCAAGCTAGAGAAGATTAATCAGCTATATGAAGCGAAAGCACTTGACAGTCTTCCCATGTGTCCTCGAGAACGTTTGGTCGTCTTATGTAATACAACCGGCTTGTCCTTTGCTGCATAAAGGATTGGGCCACTTGCTGCATTTATTCCTACTATCTTTTATTTAGTCGTACTTTGTTTACTTGCTTTATCGAAAACCCATAAATTTCCGTTTGCTAAGTATTTGCAGAGAATTCCTGATCCATACCACTAGCCAGCACCCTCTGCTCTTCGTTGGGTTCGACACTCTTACTTATCGATAATACTGCGATACACCCCCTATACTTGTGGGTCAGCAAGACTATTTTCTGGCGCCATTGCCAGGGAGTTAACCGCTATTGGAGAGTGGAACTAGTAAAGGAAACTTCTACTATGAGTATTGTTTACTTCTGCTAGTTGCTTTATTTTCGTTATGGATAATTCGTTGAGTTTCTTATTTGGTAATGCTACTACCACTACTAAGGTAGTAGATAAGCCACCACCTGCTGAGAATGATGTTTCCAAAATACCTACAAGAATTATTGATCGTGTTATGGATAACTATTATGTTGGGGATGGAACTGTCCATCCCGGTGATCATTTGCTCTTTATACACGAATTATGCGGGTTGTTCAAGTGTGCAGGTATTACTTCAGATCAAGTTAAGAAGAAGTTATTCTCATTATCACTGAAAGGAAGAGCTGAGGACTGGTATAAGCTGCTGAAGATTGGTCAAGCTCTGGAATGGGAGGAAATAGTGCCTCTCTTTTATTCAAAGTTTTATCCTCCTAGTGAGATTCATAAAGATCGGAATCAAATATACAACTTTTGGCCTCTTGATGGAGAGAGTACAGCTCAAGCTTGGGGGAGATTGAAGTTACTAATGCTCAAATGTCCCATTCATGAGCTCCCCAACAATATTATTATCAATAACTTTTATGCAAGGCTCCCTCTACATGATAAGGATTTATTGGATGCTTCTTGTGCTGGATCATTCACTCGCATGGAAGAAGCTAAATGGGATCTTCTGGACCGTATTCAAGACAATGCTGAAGCTTGGGAGAATGACAACGGTAGAAAGTCCGGTATAAATTATGATTATGAATGCATTGAATCTTTTATGGAAACTGATGACTTTCAAAATATTAAAAATGCTTATGGTCTAGACTCTCAAGCTATTGCTTCTTATTTTAAGGCTTTTGCTTCTTACATTGAAGTGCCTAAAAAGAAGTGGAATAAGTATCATGAACCTTATAAATATATTGCTAAGAGTGTTCCTGCAAGAAATGCTAAAGTTTATACTGCTAATCATGTTTTTCCTAAACCTTATATTGATAAAATGCCTTTTCCAGTTAAGGTAAAGGAACATTCTATGATAACTAGTATGGTTAATGAAAGTACAAGAAAATCTGCTAAACCTGATAAACAAAAGGTTGATGAACCTATTATAGCAAATGTGAAAGACCTTGTCACTAAGTATGAAAAAGAGGGACACACTATCCTTTGTAAGGATACCTCTAATATTGTTTCACATAGTAGTGTTATGAGAGCTAGTATTCCGGTGTTTTCTGTTAGAATAAGTGATCATTGCTATGATGGTCCTTGTGATAGCTATATTGTTAAGTTTATGCATGATATGGAAAGTTACTATGAGAGAGGGAAAAGTATTCTTACGCATCTCAATAATATCAAGTTTCCTCGTTTTATGTTCAAAGTTCTTATGTTGCACATCTTTTGCCTTCTTATGCAAGTTGCCTCTGGTTTCAACAATTTATTTGTTTACAAAATTCCCTTGCATAGGAAGTGGGTTAGACTTAAATGTGTGTGTGTGTGTGTTTGCTTATTAATGCTCTCTTTCACTTCAATTCATATTCCTGAGTGAGCATCATCAAAAAATTATCATGCCCATCTTAATGGCTATAAAGAAAGAGCTTATTGAGAGACAACCCAATTATCATGCCTTCTTACTTCGGTAATAACTGCTCCTTATCCGTTTTGTTTGGTTTTTGTGTCAAGATCAACCTCTAATGAGAGAGAAGTAAGATTTGGGGAAGTTGCTGTCCCGAAATAGATTTTTGTGCTTCACCATAAAAATTCGTGAGAGATCTCTATATGTTGGATTGAGCTGTAATTTTTTGTGCTTCTGCCCCAGGTTGTTATTTAACTTTCGTTAGATTTGCACTTTTTGATTTGAGCAACAGAAGATTTTCGAAAAGATTGATCTTTACCTGCTGGTCTGTTTTGACAGATTTTGCCACTCTTGCATTTGCTTCTTTATTCGATTTCCTTTTTGAATTCTTTTTGGGTTTTCAGAATGAGTTGCTACAGTAGCTTATGTTTTGTTGGTTTTCAGTTGAAATTGGACTCAAAAGGTTTTATCACTTCACTTATACTAATGTGGCTAGTGAGAATTGTGTGAAAGAAATTTCCAGGAAGTGGAGATAATGGTGTAATAAGGAAGAGAAAGGTTTTATGACTCAAGTAATAAGTGTATAAAGATGAAGATATTGATATTATTTAAGTGGTGACTCTGAAAGAATCTACTAGATACCAAATTCAGAGACCTGCAGAGTCCGTTTTCAAATAGGTAACAGTTCTGGTAAGAAAAGTTCCGCGAAAATACTATCCACCTATATTTTTGCATTTTTTAGTCAATAAGGAAAGCTACAAAGCAAAAAAGGGATGGAAACGGAGCCAGGGTGGCTCACACCACCCTGTGGCGCGGGCCTACCCCTGGCCGCGCCACCAGGTGGTGAGGCCACCCTGGACTCCGCCTCCGACCCGTTTTCTTCTAGTACCTTCCTTTTGATATGAAACATCGTAATATATAACCCCCGGATCCCCCGAGGTTTGTATATTGTGTTTTCGTCGTGTTTTTGTTTCGATCTATTTCTGTCAGGACATACTCTTTGAAAGTTTAGAAGCACAATGGTGTCTGCCAAGGATAAAGGAAAGGAGCCTATGGAGGAAGACCTCCAAGACCCCAGGCAGGTGAAGGAGATCAAGAGCGAAGGTGAAGAGGAGGCAAAGCACACCGGCACTACCATTGCAAGCATTGGAGTGGTGGAAAACCCAGCCATTGGAGGGAAGCCTCCTCATCACCGTTCAGATCCCTGGTCACTTCCTCCATGCACCAAGGATCCTTTCCACACTCTTATCCATGAACATCAATACCATAATATGCCCAAGGGGAAATTACCCTCCAATTGGGATTTGCCTCGTTCTAGCCATGCAGGAAAAGAAGACTTCAAGGAGGAAGAGTGGGGAAAGAATAACAAGAGCTGGAATTCTCAACACGACATGATCATGAGCCGCATTGAGCAAAACTCACAGCTGATTCGTAATCTCACCTTCGAGATTGAGGACTTGGGGAAATTGATCAGAGAGCTCATCGAGAGGATACCACCACCACCACCAAAGGAGTAATTCGTCATCCTGTTTGGCATCCCCTTGGTTTGTTCCAAGCTTGGGGGAGTGCCACGGTATCACATCACTATCTTCTATCTCTTTACCTTTTTAGCAGAGTCATATCATGAATAGTGGAATTATTATGTAGTATGGTTTGCATTATGGAAGTGTCCCCTCTCTCGTTACATATGTATCCCTTGGTGTGAGTTTCTGTTATGGAATATTAATGAGAAGTTCTACCATTCACACTTTTGCATAACTTATATTAGTTTTCAATTCGTGGTTATATGATTGATCTTGTTGTTAGTATTGGTATCACTTTGGGATCATTGAGTTAATTTAGTTGGTTTTGGAAAACCTGGCTCGGTTAGTAGCATCACTATTTTCGAGAGTTGAATGAAAAAGATAGAAGTACTCTAGAGAAAAATAATTTCATCATCATTCCTTCTTGATTTGCTCATAAGTCTAGTATTCTCTAGTTAAGATCTTTTGTGCTTCCAAGGAAGATTGCATGTTTGTCTTTATCGCCTGTATGTTTGTTAGTTTCCTTCAACTCTTGTACTTGCTACCCAGCCTTCCTAGCCAAAAAACTTGTACTGAGAGGGAATTCTTCTCGTGCATCCACCTCCTTTAAACCAAAACCTTTGCCATTCGTGTCCACCATACCTACCTAGTAGCATTATTGCTATTCCAAGTAAATTCTTGTTTTATCTACCTCCCAAATTAAACTTGTTATGTGAAAATTAGTGATTAAAGCTCTCACGAACTTGATGGCGCACTTTACTTTCTTTCATTTAATAAACTTGAACCATTGGGTCCTTCTTTGTTGCGCATATGCTTGCGCTTTATGAGTTGAAGTTAGCAGAACCATGTATCATGGGGACCGCTTTCAACACTTCATTGGTACTTGCACCTAGTTGATATCATGTTCTTTTGCTTATGGATCCCGGTGGTGTGAAATAAAAGTGGAACTTGTAAGATCATGGAGTTTATATGTGTTTTAGAGAAACGCCTGGGCCGCTAGCCTAAGCCATGCCTAATCATGGTGGAAACTTGCAGCATAACTATAGTGAGCATTCTATAAAGCATCCTCAATAAAAACCTATGCAGATAGCAAATAAAAAGATCGCTGAGATGCTCACTGTCTGCTAGCCTTGTCATTTTGATTATGGGATAGCTCCTGTGTCATGTGCAAGGTGTACCCCATTGGAGGTTCTCAATGATACGCATGTATTTACAATTACAAGATCTTGCTCGTGACTGAAGTTGAGTAGCATGAGGATCGGTACTCATAAGTAAGAGGCATGAGATTTCAACTTATAACTTGTCAAGCATATCCTCTTAGTTGTGTAACTTTAACTTTAACCACCAAAAGATGCCTATGATAGGGGCAATGAGAGCTGAAAGCTAGTAAGTATCATAATTTTTGGGAGCTCTTTATGAGACTTACAATTCCTGCTTCCCTCTCTGAAGGGCCTTTCTTTTACTTTGTAGTTGAGTCAGTAAACCTACTTCCTTCTATCTCAGCAAGTATTTTGAGTTGATGTGTTTCATTCATTCATATGATCATTTATTCAATCATGTTTCTTATGTTCCTTGTTTTGCACATTGCTCTTATCTTGATGTTTACTACTTTGAAAGCTTTCATTGGAAACCAGCTATTCGTGAACTCCAGCAAATTATTAACTATTCTTCGACCAAGAGCTAAGTTTGCCATTACCAATTATGATTCACTTTATGTATTTTTATTGTGTTTCCTTTACCTATTGCATGTTTAGTTATATAATAGTGAGTTGTCTTCTATTATGATCTATGTATTTGATGAATGTGATGCTTCTTGTCCGTATTATTTTATCGACTCTTCACTCCATAAACCTAAGGTCATGTTTATTGAGCTCAGTTTCGCTTGGGGACAAGCGAAGTCTATGCTTGGGGGGAGTTGATACGTCCATTTTTCACCACTATTCTATGTCTTAATTCACTATTATTCATTGATATATTTCGTATTGAGAGGTGACACTTATGTTATTTCATCTGTTTTTGCATGGTTGATGACATTTGGAGCATGGACCGCTGCAGTCAGGATTCTGATGGAAAAGGTGATGTTTGGAGGCAAAATTCGCGAATATCAGAAAATCCGGGAAAATATACGGAAAATCCTATTTTTCCAGAAGACTAAGGATGCCAGAAGACGGAGTGGAGATGGGCCACAGGGGGCCCACACCACCCCCTGGCACGGGCAGCCCTAGGCCATGCCAGGAGGTGGTGTGACCACCCTCGCCCACTCTAGCCTCTCCCCTCTAGCGTATATCATCCTCCCTAAACCCTAAGACTCGGGGAGCGACCACAGAAAGATTCCGCCGCCTCTAAGGGGCGGAAAACACCGAGAGAGAAAGATCTCTCCGGCAGACAGATTTCGGCCGGGGGAATTCCTTCCCGGAGAGGGGAGATCGTCGCCATCAACACCACCATCAAGCTGGACTTCATCGGGATCATCATCATCACCACCATCATCACCATTAGCACCCTCATCACCATCTCCATATTGCTATAACAATTGAGTTGAATCTTGCATAGTTCATAGGGAAACTTTCCCGGTGTTGATTACTCTTTGTAGTTGATGCTATTGAGTGAACCATTGAATTATTGTTTATATTCAGATTGTTATACATCATTATTCCATCTCTGATCATGATCCATATGAAGTCTTGTGAGTAGTTCGTTTTGTTCTTGAGGACATTCGAGAAGTCATGTTGTTAGTAGTGGAGTTGTGTTGAGAAAGATTCAATAGATTGTTATTTAAGTTGTGGTGTACTTCTTCTAGTGGTGTCATGTGAACGTCTACTACATGACACTTCACCTATATGGGCCTCGGGGATTGCATTGTGTATTTGGCTACTAATCGTAGGGGTTGCCGGAGTGAAAGAAACCTGAACCGCCGTTAGGAAACCATTGCACAAGGGACATAAGGGCCTTAGAGTTTAAAGCTATGGTTAGGTTTCTACCTTAATTACTTTCTTGTACTTACGGATGTTTGCAAGGGGTATAATCACAAGTATGTATTAGTATTGGATGGGGCAGTACATTAGCACAGGTTCACCCACACAGCACTTAGAAAGCTAGAGAAAATTAATCAGCTATATGAAGCGAAAGCACTTGACAGTCTTCCCATGTGTCCTCGAGAACGTTTGGTCATCTTAAGTAATACAACCGGCTTGTCCTTTGCTGCATAAAGGATTGGGCCACTTGCTGCATTTATTCCTACTCTCTTTTATTTAGTCGTACTTTGTTTACTTGCTTTATCGAAAACCCCTAAAAATCCGTTTGCTAAGTATTTGCAGAGAATGCCTGATCCATACCACTAGCCAGCACCTTCTGCTCCTCGTTGGGTTCGACACTCTTACTTATCGAAAATACTACGATACACCCCCTATACTTGTGGGTCAGCAATGTACTGTGATATCCAATCTGTTATGTCTCGCAAAAATGGTAATCCTGGGATTGCGAGGCATGTGTGATTAAAAATCCGGGTGTTGACACTATGGCTCTTGTTAATAGGTTAGTCCAAGAAATCATATGAAAAGTACTCCAAAGTGTGGACAAAACACAAGAAAGTAGATAAAACCAAGCATGGAACATAAAAAATTATAGATACATTTGCAATGTATCAACATCCCCAAGCTTAACTCCTGCTCATCCTCGAATAGGTAAGTGATAAAAAGAAAAAATAATTTTTGAGGTGACATGCACCATCATAAACTTGATCAAAGTATTAGGGGATGTTCTCCGTGTCTTTTAGCCCTCACTAGATGACAACTTGCTTACTTTTCACTTCTTCTTAAGCTTGGTAGACTAGTTCTTATGTAAAACATTCAAAGCTGGGATCATAGTACTTCAATCATAACATGAAAGACAAAGTTCTAGCAATAAGACAAAGAAACTATGTTGCAACATGAATAGGCACAAACAAAAGATTCATGAATAACAATGCTTTGCAAGACGTTTGTTTGTTTCACATAAAGAAAACATAGCATAGTAGCATTCAGCTTGTCCCTCATAGAATAGAAAATATAAATGCATAGGACACCTTCAAAGTTCATAAGAGTGACTAGATACAAATAGTTTAAAACAAGCAATATCAAGTTATGCATCAATCAGCTAGTCTTGGGACAATGCACATAGAACTAAGAATGGCCACTATGCTCTCAAAGTAGGTGCATAAAGATAGAAGGTGGAGACTCAATATATACGTGGAAGAAAGGCCTTCATAGAAGGAAGTAGGGATTCAAGTTTCATAAAGAGCTTCCAAAAATTATGGTACTTAAATAGCTTTCAGCTCTCATTACCCATATCATAAGCATCTTGAAGTGATTAAGATTAAAGTGAACAAACTATGGTGTAGATGCTTGACGAAGTTTAAGTTAGAAATCTCATGTCCCTTGAATATGAGGGCCGCTCCTCATGCTACTCAAGTTTAGTCACCGGTAAGTTCTTGTCATCGTAAGTACATGTGTATCATAGAGAACCGCCAACGGGGTACCCCTTGCCCGATGATACGGAAGAATCCCCATATCAAAATGACAAGGCAAACAGACAATGAGCATCTCAGCAATCTTCTTATTTACCATGGGAATATGGTGCTTTTTTCTCTCTTTCCTCTTTTCATAATCTCTGTTTTCTCTTTTTTCTCAATATAGGACTCTTTTTTATAAGAAGAATGCATCATAGACAGCTCATTATGGTTATGATGCAGGTTTCCACCATGTCGGCATGGATTAGACCAGCGGCCCAGGCGTTTCTCTAACACATATATATAACTCCATGGACTTACAAACTCCCCTTTCATTTCACACCGACGACATCCATAGACAAAAGAACATGATATCAACTAGGTACAAAGTACCAGTGCAATGTTGAAAGCGTTCACCAAGACAGCATGGTTTTGCTAATCCCCAACAAATAAGTGCAAGCATATACAACATAGACGATACAATGGTTCAAGTTTATTAAGTGCAAGAAAAGTAAAATGTGCCATCAAGTTCGTGAGAGCTTTAATCACTAGTTTTCTCATAATAAGTTTAATTTGGAAGGTAAACAAAAACATGAATATACTTGGAATAGCATATGCTAATAGGTTGGTATGGTGGAATCTTTGGAATAACTTGGTTTAGTGAGTTGGATGCATGAGTGGAACTCATACTTGGTTGTGGAGGCTAGCAAAAGACTGGGAGCGACAAACTAAGAGAGCAATAATGGCCATAATCATGCAGACCGACAAAACATCATTGATCAAAGCATAAAATGATACTACAAGTTGAAAACTAAAGGATCATAAAGGCTAATGGTGAGTTGAGATAGTCATAACATGGTGTGAGCATTCGCCAAGTCAACCCAAATAAAGCATCAAAGGAGAATACTACTATACTATGCTTTAAAATGCTAAAACAGCGCATGATTCATCCAAGGCACATTAAGTAATGTCAATTGTTTATAACAAGTCATGCTACAACAAATAATACTAAGCATTAAACCAAAACAATATCTGGCATGGCATGAAAAAGCATATGCCACAGTCAAAAATAAGCTCTCTTTACCACTTAAACATGAACTTTCCTACTTTTTTCCAAACCAAACCAAACTATTTGAAAACCAATGTATGAAAGAGGGGGTCCAACCAATTTATACAGCAAAATAAGCAAACCAAGCAAATGAAAAGCCAAAATGAAAACGAAAAAGAAGACGCTCCAAGAACAACACAACTATGCATGAAACAATAAAAATGAAGTGTTTGGAAGAAACTTGAGATTTTTATTGATGGAGAAGGGGATGCCTTGGGCATCCCCAAGCTTTAACGCTTGTACTTCTTGGATATTTCTTGGGGTGACACGCGTGGCATCCCAAAGCTTGAGATTTAGTCCATCCTTCATCTCATTACTCGTTCCTTCCATACACCTGAAATTTTTCCTTCATAAAAAACTTCACACAAACTTTATTAGGAACATTAGTGCACTCAAAATAATAAGTATTTAGGTTCAGTTCCAACACCAATAAAACTTCCATTAAAACACAAGCTACTGTAACGCTTCCCTCAAAAAGCTCAATTTCCCAAAAGAACTCAAAAAGGAACCAACAAGAAGCAAATGCAGAAATGGCAGAAATCTGTCAAAACAGACCAGTAGGTAAAGACAAAAAATTTCGAAGACCTTCTGTTGCTCAAATCAAAAACTGTTGAACTAACAAAAGTTAGATAACAACCTGGGGCAGAAGCACAAAACTGCATGCCTCAAAAGGACGTACATATATTTTACACGAATTTTTACGGTGAAGCACCGAAATCTGTTTTGGGACAGCAACTTTCCCAATCATTACTTCTCCGTCATTAGAGGTTACTCTTGGCACAAAAAGAAAATAAAAAGGATAAGGAGCGATTATTACGGAAGTAATAACTTCCAAGACTCATCTAAAACTTTTGGGTTACCTCCCAATAAGTACTTTTCTTTAACGCCTTTAAGTTAGGTATAAGAAGCAAGAAAGAATCAAGTGTTCTCAAATGAAGAAGCATTAAAACCAAATTTCTTGCCCTTACCTCTCTTACTTTTATTCTTAACCTTGGGGAACATATGATTGTTTGGTGGAGAAGCAAGGTGCATGGTCCCCTTTCCCACATCTATTATTGCTCCAAGGAGTTCTAATAGGGACCTTCCAAGTGTAATTTGTCCTTTTCCTGCACATTCAATAACAAGATAATTAGTAGAAATCATTTTCCCAAGGATCTTTGTAAACACTCCTTCAGCCATTCCAATAGGTAGTATTGTGGCATTATTAGCAAGAAATATTTCTTTTCCTCCTTCAGAAAGCCCCCAAAGATTCAAATATTCATAAATATCTTTGGGCATAAGACAAAATTCAGACATGATATCACAACGAGCTTGAAAAGTTTCATTATTTATATCAATCTTTACTAAGGCGAGCCACTTTGATGGTTCAGAATTAATTGGAACATAATTATGATGCTCTCTAAGCGTATTATAGCAATCTTTCAATCTAGCAGTGCTGGTCTCAAGAGTATTCAATCTAGCAAATATGATCATAAAGGAAGAATCAGTTTTGCTAGGCAAGTTGTAAGTAAAGATCAATTTATTTATAGCATTAACAACATCATCCTCATTACATTGGAGGAAATCTCCTCCCACAACAGCATCTAAAGCATATATATAGCAAAGAGCAATTCCAAGGTAAAAACTGCTAAGGAACAAGCTTTGAGTCATTTTAGGCTCAATTTTTTCATGTAGATCAGAGAGTCTAGACCAAGCTTCCTTGAAACTCTCTTTAATTCCTTGTTTAAAAGTGAAAATCATTTCCTCAGGTGACATAGTGATTGGAGCAATGCTAGACATAAAGGCAACTTAAGATAGGAACTAATTTTTTTGTGTGTTAAATAAAAAAAGCAAACTTGTAAAACTATTTTTTGTGTGTTTTTGATAAAGAAACAAGAAAACAAAACAAAAGTAAACTAAGCAAAACAAAAATAACAAAGTAAAGAGCTTGGTTATGAGGGACTCCCCTTGTGAAGATGTCCTTGACTCCCCGGCAACGGCGCTAGAAAAAGAGCTTGATGGCCCAAAATATATCAAGCTCGTTGGGGAACCCCAAGAGGAAGGTATGATGAGCATAGCAACAAGTTTTTCCTCAGTATGAAACCAAGGTTATCAATCCAGTAGGAGCAAGGAAACACCCGAAAGGTGTTGCTAGCTGAGCCTTGACAGGGCGCACTACCGGTGCTAGTAGGAACGTGGAGACCTACACAACACAACCACAGAACTTTGCCCCCAACTTGCGATGAGGTTGTCAATCTCACCGGTTTTGCTGAAAACAAAGGATTAAACATATATAATGGAAAGAAGTAATAGTTTGCAGAAAGTAAACACAAAGCAGTAAACAGTTCGATTGTAGGTTGTATGTAAAAGAAAGGACCGGGGTCCATAGTTCACTAGAGGTGGCTCTCCTTAAGATAGATAACATGTTGGGTGAACAAATTACAGCGGGGCAGTTGACAAACATTAAGAAAGCATACAAGCATATACTACTCATCTTGACTCCTTTGAGATTCGATTGGGCATTACAACATTATACATAGACCGCCATCCAACTGCAAATCCACCTTCATGTTATCGTCCGAACCCCCTCCAGTATTAAGTTGCAAGCAACAAATTATTGCATTACGAATTGCCTGTAAAGTAAAAAATATGATTGTTCTATGAACAAAGGATTGTTGTTTTCTCCCTAGTAGCAACAACACATCTAGTACCTTAGAGATTTCTATCACTTTCCCAGATTACCAGAGGCATGAACCCACTATCGAGCATAAATACTAACTCTTGGAGTTGCTAGCATCTAGTTGGCCAAGATAGATACTAACAAAAGAAAGCATGCAAGATCACAAATAAGAAAGACATGATAGAATCAATAATCAATCTGAAATAGCATCTCAATATCCATCGGATCCCCGCAAACACAACATGCAGAATTACAAATAGATGATCTTGATCATGAACGGAGCGCACAAGATCTAAACATGATAGCACAACGGATGAGAACCGGCCATCTAGCTACTACATGGACCCGTAGTCCAGAGATGAACTACTCACGCATCACACCGGGGGCTTGCATGATGATGAAGAAGGCCTCCAGGATGAATTCCCCTCTCCGGTAGGGTGCCGGGAAGAGCTTTAGATCCCTCCCGATCTAGGGATAGAGACGACGGCGGCTACAGACTCTTTCGTGGATTTTCGATTGGGTGCTTAGGGTTTCTGTATCAGGTGGCATCTTATGGGCGGAAGGAGAGGCCGAGGGGGTGCCTGGGCTGGCCACACCACCCGCTGGCGCGGGCCAATCCTGGTCGCGCGGCCAGGTGGTGTGGCCGCCCTCTGGCCCATCTCCGCCTCGTATTCTAACTCCGTGTGTCCCCCGGTAAAATAATAACTTTGGCTTTTGTCCCGTCCAATTCCGAGAATATTCATTTTCTGACTTCCTGGAACCAAAAACAACATAAAATAGGCAGCTGGCACTATAGCTCTTGTTAATAGGTTAGTCCAAGAAATCATATGAAAAGTACTCCAAAGTGTGGACAAAACACAAGAAAGTAGATAAAACCAAGCATGGAACATCAAAAATTATAGATACATTTGCAATGTATCATTGTGCATTGTCTCAGGTTCACTAACCATCCCAATTTGACAACATCATATGTGTCTTCCCTTGCACTCTTTTGGGGCAAATTTCAATCATTGGCGTTAGTGAGAAATAGTTCAAAGATCATAGTCATATGTGTAGAATAAATATGGGGCCTCATAATTTTTTTAGAGACGGAGTTAGCGAAACAAAGTACCAATTAGACAACTTATATTGTTGTACATTGCCTTAGGTTCACTAACCATCCCAAAAAAAATCTAGCACCATCATATGTGTCTCCCCTTGCACTCTTTTAGGGCAAAATTGAATCATTGACCTAAGTAAGGAATAGAAATGTAATATTATATGCATGTTGTGTATCGAAATCAACACTTAGCTAGCAAACCCTAAAACACCTAAATCAAATGTTATAGATCGATTAAATTTATAGCACAAGAAGAATCGTATGAACAACAACAAGTTAAGGAAATATAAATTTACTTGATGGCAGCTGAACAGATCTAATCAAATCTCCAAAACAATTGACCATTCAAACCATATATATTCCCTACTTCAAGAGCAAAAGAATCTATAGACGATTGAGAATATCCTACGTATTAATAGTGAAATCTACGGGTGCGACTAGAGAAGCTAGTAAAGTAGTACCTCAGACTCCTCATCGGAGACCTCCTCCTCGAACTCGTCCTTGTCCACAATTGCATCGATGATTTCTTGGTGGAGGATGGGGTTGTTATTGTAGAGCACCGGGTTGCCTCCGCCTGCCGTCGCATGCCCCTCATACAGATCTACTGTTGGCACACAATGTTGTTGTCCACCTGCTGCTTGATGGCGACAATGACTGGCTGGACGGATCTCGAAGCCTCAACGGCGCGACGAAGAGCGGCGTGCATGCCCGGAGAAGCTACCTCCGCCTGCTCGGCGACAACCGAGCCATCTGCTGTTGCGCCTTCAGCTAGCTTCACCGCCAGCTCGTCTCCACGCATACACTTCATGGCACATCTAGGGAGGGCCGTGGTGCAAGCAAAGCAGCTTTGGCGTGTGCGGAAGGTGCACATTAGGGTTTTGTGACTAGACAAATTGGGGAAATCACAAGAGCTCGTGGAATAAGAAGGTTGAGCGGGTTTATATACGCGGGACCATTGGTAGTCCTCGAGTGGACATGTGGGTGTGGACTCGTGTGGGTAGGGGGCTAGCACGGTCTACACTTTCTAACTGCATTAACAACACGCACATGCTTTCCCTAAAAAAACACGCGCATGCTACCTCGGGAACATGCACGACGCCAGTTTTCGAGATGAGCGGCATAATGGTCCACCTCAGTAAACACCTAGAGGCGATTAATATTTCTAACCGGCTGTGGTTGAGTGATCTAGAGAGACAGCCAATAATTTCTGTCGTCTCAGGTTCAATTTAGAGGCAGTTTCCTCTATAGACTGGCTAAGGGGAACTCGTACAGAGACGGTGCAGATTAACAACCGTCTGAGATTACAGTTAGAGGCGATCAAAAAATTACGACCGCTTGAGGTTCATGAACACAACCGATGATTTGTATTTTTTGGGTAAATCGGCTCTAGGCACAGTCTCTAAGTAACGAGTTTGTAATAGTGTATGTGTGTGCATTTGTATTGAAATGCAAACTTAATATATACACACATTTAGGGGGAGTTCTTTTTCATCCTTGGAATGATGTTATTAGTAGGTCTTTATTACAAATCCTAGTATTGTCATCTAACACCAAAAAGGAGGAGATTTAAAGAACATTTCATGATCTCTAGTGTTTTGTGTGTTAGATAACAATGCCAAGGATTATTTAATTGTGTGTTTAGTGGTGCAGAATACTTTCCCTCCCAAATGCAGCTAAACCATTGTTTTGGGGGCAGATTATCAACCCCTACCAAGGGCCAGATTATATGCCCCGCCTAGTTCGTCAATGCCACCAAGGCGCATCATGCTTAAGGGGGTGGAGTTTTCTCCGGATTAACTAGCCAGGGCCGGAGCTTTTGCCTGGGCCAGATAATCCACCCCACCAGGGGGCGGATAATTCGCCCCTAGGAAATTTTCAAAGGCTTCCAAGGCGCGTCACCTAGAGAGGGGGCGAACATTTGGTCCGGATTGTCCAATTCCGGGCCAGATGTTTGCCCCGGACGGATAATCCAGCCCTCACTTAGGCCGGATAATCCGGATCCTTTTCTTCCAACGGCTGGTTTTTGGCAGATGGTATAAATACCCCAATTGCTCCTCTTGTCAGATTTTTTGATTCATTCAAAAAAGTGCAGAGCTGTTGTTTCTAATTCTCACGAGATCTCCATGTTCATCCACCTGAAGGTTCCTATCTTTGGGGAATCGAAGGAGGAGGCCTTGATCTACATCGGCACCAATCAAGATCTACATTTCCCCTCCGTTCACTTGGAGGATTCTTAATCTAGTATTTCTTGCAAATATCTAGATCTCTATTTTGTTTATTGATTAACTTGTTGTTGTGGCAGCTTGTTGTCAACAAGGGAGCCACCAATTCAGTTGTGGATGCGTGCCCGCTAGTGTTGTAAAGGCACGGTTTCCCCCTAGAAGGGTACCAAATAGTGGAAGGTGGATCATGCCTCTCGTGACGAGATCCATCGGAGAACAAGGTTAGGCATTTTGTGGCGTGATGGTCTTAGTACCGCCCACTGCTCCAACGCATGTGTACTTCCTTTAACAAGGAAGGAACTACGGTAAAACAAATCATGTACCTCCGCGTGCTACAGTACGATTACCTTGTTCCACTCTCTTCTCCTTTACTCTCTTAGTAGTTAGGGTGACATATAAAGAAATTCATCTTAGTTGCATATCTAGAGAATTTACCTTTGTGTTAAGCCTAAAATTAAAAAGAATTAGAATTGAGAGTAGCATCTATTCACCCCCCCCCCCTCTAGGTGCCCATATGATCCATTTTAGGGGGGACAAATGGAAACACCACTAGGCCAAGTGGCAGGAAATGTATAAACCTAGAGACCATGGAGGTCTGGGTTAATGAACTCCGTCTTATGAATATTGCCCTCATGGTAAAATGGATCTGGCGCATCTACAGAGATTCCTTGTAGGATAGCCTCTAGCTAAAGATTGTCAGAGCAAAGTATCTCGGAGCTGAGGACATTTTCAACTCAAACCCTGCGGGCGGATCCCCCTTCTGGCACAACATCCATAAAATCAAGGACTACTTCAAGATGGGAGCACGCTTCCAGCTTGGCAATGGCACTAGAATCAAGTTTTGGAATGATTGGTGGATAGGAGACCCCCATCTTTCCCACCGGTTCCCTAGGCTCTTCGAGATTTCATCTGAAACCGATATTCGGGTGAGCTAAGTTTTCTAGGGTGGAAACTGGCTCATTAATTTCCGCGGATCTTTTGGCCCCGATGAAATCACCCTTTACACTCAGTTAAGGGAGGAGCTTGCCCCATCTCCATCGCCAATGTTAGGAACCAGGTCTCCAGGGCCCTGGAACCTTCTGGAGTCTTTTCGACGCACTTGCTTTACCTCAAGCTCTACCAGGGGAAGTTGTGGCTTATGAAGACGACATCTGGCGCCTTGAGGTCCTGCTCAAGGTAAAAAAATCTTTCTCTGGCAAATGGCAAGAGGCCGTCTACCATCCAATGACCAAATCCAAAAACATAATGGACCGTCAAATGGGCAGTGTGTCCTTTATGGTTAGGCTGAGAACGTTAACCACATCTTCTTTTTTTGCGCCTTGGCCCAATTTATGTGGAGCGTGGTTAGATCCGTTTTAGCTATTCATTGGAATCCGTCGTGTTTTGCTGATTTCTGCGCAATTTCTAACAATTTTTCTATCAAAACCAAGCCATTCTTTGGATTTTCTGATGCCCTTAACTGGGTCATTTGGACAACAAGGAATAAATTTACCATTGAAGCTAAATTCCCTAGCCAACCCGCTGTATGCACTCATCATACTGTTCTCTTACTGTAGCAGTGGAGGCTTCTATCTAAGCCGGGCGGCCTACCTCTCCTCGATGAACTTACCAAGATCCTGAAGGAGACGTACGCGTAGACTGTAATAACCTCTGCCACTCCACCACCTGATTAGGTTTACCTTCCTAAGTTTAAACTTTGCTTTCGTTTCGAGCCTGAGGCTTTAAGCTGGTATCCATTGTGTTTAAGGGTGCAGGCGGACGTCCGCCAAGCCTTGTAGGTCTGTCAGCCTAATTGTTTTGCACGTACTCACTAAATCAAATCCTTTCAAAATTGATTCGTTTCCTGCCTTTGCAAGCACACCAGCGGAGTGTGCGCATTGTTCGTTGGACAGCCCGCCTGCATTCCTAACTATGTTTGCACCGCTTGAGCCGTGGGACTTTATTAATTTAAAGCCTTGCACTGAGTGCCTTCCGTCTAAAAAAACATACTCTCTCCGATCCATATTAGTTGCCATGGATTTGTCTATTTCGGATGTATATAGACATGTTTTAGTGTTAGATACATCTAAATCTGGATAAATCCAAGTCAACTAATATGGGTCGGAGGGAGTATCAAAAATTATCTCAAACGTGCCAAATCTAATGGATAGATCTTCCGTCTAAAAAAACATATCAAAAATTATCTCAAACGTGCCAAATCTAATGGATAGATCTAAAGAAAATCGTCAGCGAGAACTTGTAGAGAGGTGTAGATACAAGCATATAATAGATTCTGTATCCAGTCTGTCTTCATACGTACTCCCTCTGTTTCACGATATAAGGTGTTTTATATCTTTTGCGAAACGAACGTATTTAAATATTTTTAGTAAGCTGATTCGGAGTGAACCTACGCACTAAAAAATGTCTAAACCTATTCTCTTAAAAAAAAAACATCTTATATTTGAAAACGGAGGGAGTACTTACAAAATTACAAGCATAGTAGATTCTGTGTACGGTTTTTTTTGGAGGGGATCATTTTTTCTCTCCGTATATGCATGGGGCAAAGAAAATGAAAAGATCAGCAAGAAATTACTATGATCGATTGATGTTGCCTGCGGTAGCCTCGATCTAGTAGCAGCAGCTAGGGGCCTAATTTAAGAGAGCGTGATGAAGTTCTTGAGGGAGGTGACGAGGCTGGGCGGCCAGTGTTTGGTGTCCCTGACGTAGGCGAGGTCGGTGTAGTGCGGGTCCAGCAGCGTGGCGATGGTGAACTGGTTCTCGGCGAGCAAGGGCGCGTGCTTGTCGGCGTACAGCGCGGCCGCCAGGGCGGCGTGGATCTCCGGGTACCCCTTGAGCGCCACCGACACGTCCTCCATCTCCGTGATGGACTCGTCGCGGTCGCCGATCTCGTACAGCACCAGCGCCCGCCCCACCCGCGCGTACTCCGACAGCGCCAGGTCCTTGTACCCGCTCACCACCGCCGTGAAGGACGCCAGCGCCTCCCGGAACTCGCCGCGCGCCTGCAGATCGCGCCCGAGGTCAAGCAGCCGGACGGCCTCACCGACGCGCAGCGACACGGCGGCGCTCGCGGCGCGTTCCGCCTCCGTCACCGGGTCGTAGCCGGCCGCGGCCGCTGCTCCCCTGCTGCTGCCATTGTTATTGCCTGCGGCCACGATCAGGAGCAGGCCGCCAGCGGACACGAGCAGCTGCCTCCTCGTTACAGCGGATGTTGGCGACGAGATGGTGGGTGGTCGTAGAAGTGGAGCTGTTCCGGTGGAGATGGTGCTCGCCGGCGTCACGGGCGGCTGCATTGGGACCGACGGGAAGGGTTCGCGGCTCACATGCTCACTACGTTTATGCCCCGGGGCCAAGAGAGCTCGAGACAGGGGATAAGGTTTCAGAGGCCGGCTAAAATGTGAGGCTTACAAACGAAAAAACAGAAGATACAAGAGTCATATTGAGGAACATAGGAGGAACATAGGGTGTGTTCGGTTCTAGAACGAGAGGGGACGGAATGGAGTGAGTCCATTCCGAGGTCATGGGACAGTTCCGACCCAGTGTTCGGTTCAGAACAGAACGAGGAACGGAATGGACCAAATTGTGTTCGGTTGGGAGAACTGGGACCGGAATGGAATAGCCATATTCATGCCTAAAATCCTAATAATATGAGCTTAAATTTAACAATTGTAATTAACGGTAGCAAAGAGAAAATTTGTCTCAAAATCATAATTAATCATGACAAATCGCTTATTTGTAAAATTCGAATACCCGTACTGTAACACAAATCAGATGGATAAAAACAAAACGAGAAGAATAGCTAGCAAAAACCTCCCCAAATCAGATGGATAGCTAGCAGCCGCTGCCAAATCGAAATACACACGCCAAAATCGAAATAAACTAGTAGGCCAATCGTGTCGCACTGCCGCCGCCGGCCAGCTTCGAGCGGCGCATGCTTCCGTCGGCCTGCTTCACGTCGCTTGCATCGTGCCGACGCGCCTGCTTCCTAGCCTGCCGCCGCCGGCCTGCCTCGCATCAACGCCACAGAGCTTTCCCCGCCGTCGCGTGCTAGTCCTCGCCCCGCGTCTGCGCTCGTGCCGCCGTCGGCCTGCGCCGCCCGCGTGTGCTGATGCCGCAGCTAGAGAGGAGTTAGCGAGCCGTTTTAATTTGTTAATAGCACTTGCGTACGTTCGTTAGCGAGACGTCCCTCCAGGTCCGGCCAATTCGGTCGGACGAGTCCATTCCGCATCTTGACGGAATATTCCATTCCGAGGAACTCGTTTCCGTTCTTTTGTCTAACCGAACACAAGAATGGATGCTAGGTATAGAACCGTCAACACACCCATAGTGGTCTTGGATAGGGAGTTCGAAATTAGTAGGGATGGCAACGGAGATATCTAAGAGTTTTGGTATGGGATTTCGCCCGTACTAGATGGGCCTCTCGCGGCTCTGCCGCGCTATCTTCTACTCTTGGCATTTTTCCACTACTTTGCGCATAGTGGATAGCTTATCGCTAGGTGGATGAGGTTTTTTTTCCATTACTACTAAATGCAAGAATATTATTGGTTTTACTATTACGCAGAGAGTAAGAGTATAGATCATATATTACCATTGCCCAACCAATAGGTTATTTAGAACGTATTCGACAACTTAGTACTACCTTGGTTCCGAAATATAAGCCCTCTTAGAAAGTATCTCTTTATTCATTCACAATAGGAGGAGTTACCGCAAGCTCTCTCTGATGTGGATGTAACAACCTCGGACCCTACGCTCTAAGTTCGAGCCTGGATGAACCAAAAGTGGTTAAAGAAGTACAGCGGGGGCCCAGGGGCCACCCACGTGTAGGCCCGTCGGCCTCCCTAACCACTTCCAAGAACATCGGGACAAGAGCGAGCGGCGTAGGCAACATGCGAAGAGATCAAATACATACACAAGTGAGTATGTATGCAAGCTACCTTACAACAGTTCTACGATCCATACCATCTAAAAGAAATAGAAATATTGCAACGCCATACGGCAAGATCCAAATATCCTAGATAGAGATAATAGTGTATGATAGCTCCTCATACATCAATCAACAGAGTATCAAGCGGAAGCGGGAAACAAGATCCGAGTACAGACAAGAAGCAAATCGGCATAAGATGCCACATAAATAAGCACATCCCGCCCACAGATCTCACAGATCCCCATCCCCGGAATCTCTACACTGAGTGATCGTTGCCAACAACATCTGTCTCCTCCACCCAGTATCCATCTTGCGAATACACCTATTCATCTGAATCAAACAATTTATCGTGTGAGACCATTGGGATACTCAGCAAGTCTTTATGCCTCTAAAGGGGACATATACCTGGGGTGACGCAATTGCAGCAAAAGATAATAACTAACAAGCCTATAGATACTCGCTAACCATCCGCCTAACTAATGATAGACGGATGTCCGTTAATTAGAAACAATAGTTATAACAGTATAAAGTAACAAATCCATCCTCCTTCTCGCTTACCAACGAGTAAGCGGACGAACAACCCATCCGTTGGCAGTTTTATTAACCATTTCATGAATGTTGCACTAATTACTAATCAGATATTTAGTCAAATTAAAGTCGGTACTTTAGTTATGCTTGTCTATGATCGAGAAAATGTGCTCCAAGTCGTCCATATCCGCGGACACGGCTTTCAGAAAGATTTACACTGCAGGGGTGCACAAATAGCAACACACACTCGATCAACCTCGGAAAAACCAACTCAAAACCCAACAAGGCATTCACGAGAAAGCGATCACATGATTCATAAAATATTTCAGGGGCCACCCCATTAAGCTACCCGCAACGAAGTTGGCCGACTCCGAGATGGACCCAAGGTTTGCGTCAATGGCTATAAACGACTGGGAACCCGAAAATGTGACTAGGCTTGTCGATACCGCGAAAACACTCCGCATCCAAAATAGTACAGGTGCTCCACGCACAATCTTAAATAAAACAGTAAAGCATGGCATAAGTACAGGATAGTAATAAAGCCCCAAACTACTTTGTGGCCCCAAGAAATAGAAATGAATCAAGCTCTGGCTCAGGGGGGTCCATAAGGCGTCCCGGATGTGGATAGTGCAAATAGTCAAGGAACAGGAATCAAGTACTCGGGGTCCTACGGGACACAAGTGAGCATGAAAAACCAAATAACAGATATTGCTCATCGGTGCCTCTTTCATTAGTTATCCCATTACTACTCAGGTTAAGTCGTTTAGGTACCTCGTTATCCATCAGACACTCACATACCCCACACATGTTGTTCTACGACTCGCATGGCTCAAACAACTCCTGTAGTAATGGCTCATGGGATTCAGGAACATGCTCGGTGGGGTGTAAAGTAAAGGCCATGTAGTACTTGGGATTCAATTTAATACAATCGCGACTCAATGATGCAAGAATAAGATAGAAGCAATAGGTACTATATGTATGCAAGCATGTGGTAGTGCTTGCCTGACAGCTCAGTTGAAGCGAGAGGTGGATCTGGATAGTACTCCTGAGATTCCTGATAATTCCCCTGCTCGGCGTCTATTCGAAAAGAAGAACCAAACAAACAAGGGCCAACATAAATAAAGTGCACAATCATATGAATAAAATGCGACAAGCAAACAAGCATGCCATGATGAATGACGCACAATTTACATGACAATAATGTAGCATGGCAAGGGTGAGGTGTGGGGACAAGAATAACTCATTTTATTAATTATTTGGGCAAGTTTTATTACCATAAACAGTTCTGATTTTTAATAATGACATGATACATGCTTCAATTCATATCATGGAATGCAGAATTAGAACGGGCTCATCACTCTGATCGATTTAGACATATTATTTGTCAAATTTGGAGTTATGGAATTAAAGTTATTAATTAATTAAGAAAAGGCATTTTTATTGCAACTAAACAATTTCGAAAATTTAAAATAGTCAAACATTATTTTGGATGGCATATTTGGAATCCTCACATTTTTCTGATTCAAAAACATATATCATTTGTCAAATTTGGAATTACCAATTAAAAGTTATTAATTTCTAGATTTAAAATCATATTAAACATTTCTGAAATCATTTTTATTAAACAGAGAACGGACTGACTTTTTGTACACAGCGATCTCTAGCCATAGACGCTGATGGGTGGGGCCATGCTGAGCTGGCGAAAACTGCGCGCGGCAGACTTTTCTCACCACGGGGTGGACTAGCCGAGGAGACAGACAGGTGGGGCCTGCGCTTTTCTAGCAAAATCGACGCGCGGGAGGCTTTTCTCACCGCAGGGCTGTCTAGCCAGGGAGACAGACAGGTGGGGTCAGCGGCCATACGGACCCACGCGACAGTGGCTGAACGGGCGGGCGCCACGTGGCAAAGCCAGGGACCGCGGGTTGAGGCCAAGATTTTTGCGGGTGCCTTTTTGTAAAACGACACAGCCGATGACATGTGGGCCTGGACAGGAGTGCGGGTTGAAATGCAAAAAGGGTGGGCAGTTATATGGAAAATCGCCAGTGGGTACTGTTTTTCTTCACGCCGGTGCCTGACGAAACTATCGATGTGCGCGCGACGGAAACAGAGGCGCAGCCAGGGATCGACCTCGCGATCTAGCGCACGCGCGCGGCGGCGGCTGCCTCTGTGGCTAGCGAGGTTTTTGCTGGGTAAACGCTGCGGGGCTAGATAACCTCTCTGCGGCGCGACGGCGGAAGCGACGGCACGCACAGAGAGCGCTCGGCAGAACGATTGGCGCGTACAGGAAGCGCAGAGCGAGGAGAGGATGTCAGGGAGGGTGCGCCGGCTCACCGCGGGGAGATTGGTGGTGGTGGATTGGGCAGGAGCGCAGGGGATCGGCGGTGACGCTGACGCCCGGCGGTCTAGGGTTTGCTTCGAACGTGGCGGTGTGCAGCGGGGTTGGGCCTCCTCCTCCTCGTCGCCGTGTACTGGGGTGGTCCAGGGGCTCCACTGGTCCTTCCTCGTCAAGCCAAGCACCACGCCCGTCGCCGTGTACAAGGGAGCCGAGAAGAAGCCGACGGTGAGGTTGGAGACGATGAGAGGGAGGGGTAGCAGGCAGGTGGGAAGGAGTAGTAGAAGGGCAAGGCCCTGGGTGGATCTGGGGCGACGCCAGGTACGAGAGGAGGGGGTAGATAAGGCCTGGGAGGGGAGATGTCGTGGGGGGTTGGGGTGGAAAAAGGTGGCAGGCACCTTTTTCTCCTCCCTCTCTCTCTCTCGGTCGGTGGAGCTGGGGCTCGAGGAGAAACCGGGAGGGTGTCCATCTGGGGCCATATGGCAGCGAGGCAAAGGTGGCTCGAATGGGGGCCTTGGGCAGCAAGGGGAGAGAGAGAAAAGGGTAGGGAGAAGGGGCTCGGCTAGGGTGGCAAGAGGGGGTGGCACGGGAGGCTCGGCATGGGGCTAGGTCTAGACAGGGAGGGGTGGTGGCCTAACCAGAGGGTGGAGGCCTAGGGTCGGAAGGGTGGTGAGGTGAGGGGTTTAGCCGAGGCTAGGAGGAAGGGGTTAGGGTTA
This sequence comes from Avena eriantha, assembly GCA_910589775.1. NCBI lineage: Eukaryota > Viridiplantae > Streptophyta > Magnoliopsida > Poales > Poaceae > Avena > Avena eriantha. The sequence continues at coordinate 382,643,297 of OU342744.1, forward strand.
GGGTTTTACAAGCTCTCACAAGATCAAGCATGGGGTGTTGAGGAGATGGAGGTGAGGGTTTGGAGTGGTTATAAAACACCAAAGAAGTTGGAATTAAGACAAAGGGAGAAACCAAAAGGACCAAAGGAGAGAAATAGGTGGAAGAAAAGATGATCTTACATATCTCATGCACATGGTAATATTTTGTGAAAACAAAATATATATCACATGTATGCTTGACAAAGAGAAAACCACTAAAAGAGTGACAAGGTGGAAGACAAGTGGAAAAGAAGTATTTATTTGGTTCATTTGTTTCAATTGGTTTCAAACAAACTCCACCCGATTATTCAAAAGAAACCAAGATAGAAGAACAAGAGAGAGGCCTTGCATGGGCCATGCATGAGCTTTAAATAGGCCACATTATATTTGTGAAAACAAAGACATTTCTTTTCCCATGCACGCAATTTTGAATAAAACCCAAGCACAAAGGTTGGAAAGGTTGATTAAAATCATCAAATAGAAGAACTAGAGTAAGATGGGGATGTGGGGATCATATATCATGTGACATGGAACATTGATACCATACAGAAGATATAAGCACAAGGAATTGACACATGGCTTGGATTAAACCCATATGTCCAAGAGTGGAAGAAATAAGCATGAATGAATATAATGGAATTGCTAGTGTGTGTGTTCCACTAGGCAAGTATATAGCCATAATTATATTCCTGCATGATCAAATATTCCAAAACAAACCTATGGAGGCTAGACAAGGAAATACTCACATAGCATGCAAAGGTGGCCATGTGGCTCTCCAAATATCAATAATGTGAAAATCAACATGATGCATATATGGGAGCATGTGGAATTAGAAGTAGATCCATCCCAACCCACATGACCTAGAGGCAAACCCAAATAAAATGCAAAGCTCACATAGTAGGGTGGTGGAATAATGGGGTGGTGACAAGAAGGTGGTGGAGTTAATAAAAGATATGCCCCCAACTCAACTTGGGCATCAAGCATTTATCAAGAACCAAATACAATATATCAAGAGACAAATACAATTAATAATGCATATGAGATAAGAACCAAATGAAAAGGGTTTTATATGATGCTCAAATGCAAGGTGGCATGATGACATGAGCATGATATAATTATGATGCAACAATTATATGTAGGAAGTAGCATTACAAATGTTAGACATATGAGATGCTACAACTCTCCCCCACTAAACAGGAATCTCGCCCTGAGATTCTAGGAAGAAGAAGAAGACATGAAGAGGGTAGGATACTTGGCACAGAGCTCATCCTCGCGTTCCCAAGTGGCTTCATCAGCGGAATGGTGCGACCACTGCACCTTGCAGAACTTGATAGACTTGTTGCGAGTCTTTCTTTCTGCGACTTCTAGGATTTTTGTGGGGTGTTCTTGATAAGACAGATCTTCTTGGAGATTGATGAGCTCATGGTCCACGGTCCTGCCGGGATCCTTGAAGCACTTCTTGAGTTGAGAGATATGGAAAACATCATGGAACTTGAGTTTTTCAAGGAGTTCAAGAGCATAAGCGACTTCTCCTCTTCTTCCACGAACTTTGAAAGGACCGATGTATCTAGGAGCCAGCTTTCCTTTGATACCAAACCGGTGTGTGCCTCTCATGGGAGTGACACGAAGGTAAACGAGATCACCAGGGACATACTCCATGTCTGTGTGCTTTCTGTCATAGTTGCTCTTCTGGCGACTTTGAGCAACCTTCAGGTTTTCAAGAATGATGTGAACCTTCTCCTCCGCTTGAGTTACAATGTAGGGGCCAAATAATGTTCTTTCACCTGCTCCCGACCAACCAATCGGAGTTCTGCATTTGCGGCCATAGAGAACCTCAAATGGTGCCATCTTTAGACTCTTCTGGAAGCTATTGTTGTAAGAGAACTCAGCATAAGGAAGGCATTCTTCCCACTTCATGCCATAAGAGATGACGCAAGCATGGAGCATATCTTCTAGAATATGATTGATCCTTTCGACTTGTCCTTGCGACTGAGGGTGATAGGCAGTGCTGAAGTTCAACTTTGTTCCCAAAGCATTTTGGAAACTTCCCCATAACTTGGAAGTGAGATGCTTCCACGGTCTGAGCTCATCTCAAGAGGAACCCCATACAGAGAGCCAATTCTGTTGATATATAGCTCAGCCAACTGAATTGCAGAAATTGTTTCCTTGACGGGAAAGAAGTGAGCCACTTTAGAAAGCCTGTCGATGACAACAAAGATTGCATTGTTTCCCTTATGCGACCTTGGAAAACCAGTTATGAAGTCCATCTCTACTTTCTCCCATTTCCATTCCGGAGGCTTCAATGGCCATAGAAGACCGGAAGGTTTCTGATGGACAACTTTAACTCTGCGGCAGACATCACACTCCGAGAAATACTTAGCACAATATCGTTTCAACCCAGGCCACCAATATTGTGTTTTCAAGTCCATGTACATCTTAGTGCTGCCAGGATGGATAGAAAGAACAGAATCATGAGCTTCTTTAAGAACTTGCTCTCTCAATACCCCGGATGCTTCGGAACGAACATCCGGTGCTCAAAGAATAGAGTGCCTTGGTCGTTGACGTGGAAGGACTCATACTTCGGCAGCTGAATGTTGGAGATGATCTTTTTGGTGTAAGGATCACCAAGTTGAATGGAGCGAACTTTTTCTTCCAAGAGAGGGGTTGCCAGAAGATTCAGAAGATACCCTTGATCCACAATTTCAAGGTTGAGCTGGCGGAATTCCTCGCACAAGAGAGGATGTTGTTCTTCCACCATGAGGTTGTTGACATAAGATTTTCGGCTGAGAGCATCGGCCATGACATTAGCTTTGCCTTGAGTGTAGTTGATGGTCAGATCGAAATCATTAATTGCTTCAATCCACCTCCTCTGACGAAGGTTGAGATCAGGTTTTGTGAAGATATAGTTCAGACTCTTGTGATCAGAAAAGATCTCACAACGGTTGCCAAGCAAGTAGTGCCTCCATACTTTCAAAGAAAATACAACTGCTACGAGTTCGAGGTCATGTGTAGGACAGTTGATCTCATGCGTCTTCAACTGTTGAGAGGCATAAGCAACAACTTGTTTTTCTTGCATAAGGACCGCACCCAATCCTTGCAAGGAGGCGTCACAGAATATCTGAAAAGGCTTTGATGTATCTGGAGGAATCAAGACTGGTGTGGAAGTGAGCTTCTCTTTGAGTGTTTCAAAGCTTGCTTGACATGCAGGAGACCAAAAGTATTTCTTGCCTTTCTTGAGGAGATCGGTAAGAGGCTTCGCAATCTTCGAGAAGTTCTGAATGAAGCGACGGCAGTAACTAGCCAAACTAAGGAAACTCTGGACTTCTTTGACATTTTTGGGTGGAAGCCACTCAACAATTATCCGAACAGTTTCTGGGTTGACGGCAATGCCCTTAGCAGAGATGACATGACCAAGATAGGTGACTTCGGGAAGCCAAAATTCACACTTTGAGAACTTTGCATATAGGCGGTTCTCATGAAGCTTGTTTAGGACACACCAAAGGTGTTCTTCATGTTCTTCCTTTGACATAGAATAGACTAGAATGTCATCCAGATAGACCACGATGAACTTATCAAGATACTCCATGAAAACCGAGTTCATAAGCCTCGAGAAGGTGGCATGTGCGTTGGTGAGACCGAAGGACATGACCGTGTACTCATACAACCCATAGCGGGTGGTGAAAGCTGTTTTGGGAACATCTTCCTTGCGAATCTTGATTTGTTGATAGCCACTTCTCAAGTCAAGCTTGGAGAATACCACAGCTCCAGCTAGCTGATCGAAAAGATCATTAATCCGCAGAAGGGGATATTTATTCTTGATGGTTTTAGCATTGAGAGCCCGATAGTCAACACAAAGTCTATCAGTGCGGTCTCGCTTCTTCACAAAGATGGTTGGGCTACCCCAAGAAGAAGTACTGTGCTGAATGAAACCCAACTTCTCTTGTTCATCAAGCTGACGTTTGAGTTCAGCCAACTCAGCAGGACCCATTTTATAAGGCAGCTTGGAGATAGGAGCGGTACCAGGTTCAAGCTCAATCACAAACTCGACCTCTCGGTCCGGAGGCATACCTGGTAACTCTTCAGGAAAAACATCTGGGAACTCAGAGACCACCGGAACACTCTGAATAGCATCCATAGCATCATCATTCAGAGCCGCCAAAGAGAAAAGCTGAATTGCAGGAGTCAGACTTGGAGAATAGACTATATGGCCTTCCGGAATTTTCAGAGAAACCGAGCGTTTAGTGCAATCAATCACAGTTACATTTGCTGTTAACCAATCCATGACCAAGATAACATCAATGTCAGAATTGCCCAAAATGATTAGGGAAGCCAGGAACGAAGAGCCACCAATCTCAATTTGATTGCCATGGCTGATTTTGGAAGATGCCATTGTTGCCCCAGGAGAAAGGACCATCAAGCGCTTAGGGAGCGCATCCATTGCTAACTCATTCTCATTTGCAAACTTGTGAGAAACAAAAGAATGCAATGCACCAGAATCGAACAAAACTCATGGAGGAACTGAGTTGACGGAAAGCGTACCCATCACAACTCCAGGTGCATGTTCAGCTTGAGCGACGTTGACACAGTTGGCACGAGCAACAGTGGACCCGGGCTTGGTGTTGATGTTGAGACCCCGCGGTGGAGGTGCACGAACCATAGAATAACTTGCTGTAGGTCTTGGAGGTGGTGGAGGAAGAGCTTTGTTGTTCATGGGACAACTCCAGTGTTGATGCCCAGTGTTCCCACAAGTGTAGCAAGCACCAGGTGGACGTGGAGCAGCATAGCCAGGGACTCCGCCAGACGCTCCAGGGTAGTTGTGGTTGTAGCCCCTAGGAGCAGCGGTGAAGGAGTTTGGTGGCCTTGTCACGTAGCTTGAAGGTCTTGGTGGAGCCGGGAGCGGCGGTGCGGTATTAGGAACCCACACGCGGCGCTTAGAAGGAGCTGTCATAGCTGAAGAGCTTGCTGCGTCACGGCTGTGTTTCTTGGACTCCTCGAACACTTGCCTACTGGCTTCTTCCTGTAGAGATGTATGTTGGAGTTCCACAAAAGACCCCGGCCTTGCATGAGTGATTGCATATCTGATAGATGCATTGAGCCCTTGCCTGAACCTCTTTTGCTTCTTCTTGTCATCAGAGATCTCATCGCCACCATACCGAGAAAGATTCATGAAGTTTCTGATATAGGTATTGACATTGTCATTCCCTGCTTGAGGTTGAGAAACACTTCCTTCATCCTTTCCATGACAACTTCTGACAGATATTGCTCTTTGAAAGCCCCAGTGAACTGGTCCCAAGTAGGCTGAAAACCAGAGTGGTTTGCCTTCAGGTAATTCTCCCACCATAGAGCTGTGTCTCCCTTCAGAAGGTGAGTGGCACATTTTATCCATTCTTGCTCTAGAACATCAGCAGTCATCAGCAACCTTGACATCTCACGAAGCCAATCATCAGCATCCAGTGGCTGATCAGACACCTCAAAGTGGCGCGGGTTAAACTTCAGAAAGACCTTGATGTCTCCTTGCTTGGGAGGTGGAGGTAGCGGAACAAACTCATTCCTCCTGACACTTTCTTCAAATCGATGCTGGTTCTGCTGCATTGTTCCCAAGGCATTAGCAATACTTGCCAATGCAGCCCCTAGTTCAGGTGGTATGTCCTCCTCATTGCGGCGTGGTGGTGCCATCCTGGGATTGATATAAAACTCAAGTCAGTACCATAATGGAGAATAATAATAATCCAAAATAGTACCAAAATGGAATTAACCAAGATTAAAGGACACAAATTACTAAGATGATATTAAAATATCAACAAAGTTCAAAGCACCTAGAAGATCTTAAGCATATCGCACATGACTGAACAAGGAGTGTGGTACACAAAGCTATCAAAGAAAAAAAATTCCACAAATTTCAGCATTAAGATACCACTATATGCGCAAAACCACTTAACGAATCAAGATTTGCAACTCTACCAATTCAATATACAAGAGCGAATGATAAAAGTAGTGGTATGGTCGCGACTCCATCCCGCACTTAAATCATTACTCCGCACATGAATAAGTAAAACGCATATCCCGACTCTCTTCCTTCTTAAGATGATCCTAAAGAACAACAACTACGGAAAACAAACACCCCAAACAAGATAGCGTCGGATAATAAAGAGTAAGACAGATCGCTTCGGTTTACAACGAATCAAATAGATCGCGTCGGTTTACAAAAGCCTGTCCGTATGGAATGTACCGACAGTTGATAACCAAAAGGCAGATAGCGACAACAAGTTGGATACAAGGAATTACACACACACACACACACACACTCACACAACCTATGGTACTACGGAACCCCGAACACGTGAATCCTAGTTTGAATTTTAGAACAGGATTGAAAACGTTACACTTCCTAACCAGAAAAGGGTGGGTGGGTGGGTAAGAAGAAAAGTGGAAGCAGTCCTACTCTCGAGTTTTTGTTTTTCCCTAGTGTACATAGCTACCAAAATATTTGCTAGACTAACAACGACTATTTGGCTGAGACCCTGAAGGGCGGGATGGCTATGATACCAATTGTAACAACCTCGGACCCTACGCTCTAAGTTTGAGCCTAGATGAACCAAAAGAGGTTAGAGAAGTACAGCGGGGGCCCAGAGGCCACCCACGTGTAGGCCCGTCGGCCACCCTAACCACTTCCAAGAACATCGGGACAAGAGCGAGCGGCGTAGGCAACAGGCGAAGAGATCAAATACATACACAAGTGAGTATGTATGCAAGCTACCTTACAACAGTTCTCAAAGCCATACCATCTAAAAGAAATAGAAATATTGCAACGCCATACGGCAAGATCCAAATATCCTAGATAGAGATAATAGTGTAGGATAGCTCCTCATACATCAATCAATAGAGTATCAAGCGGAAGGGGAAACAAGATTCGAGTACGGACAAGAAGCAAATCGGCATAATATGCCACATAAATAAGCACATCCCGCCCACAGATCTCACGGATCCCCATCCCCGGAATCTCTACACCGAGTGATCATTGCCAACATCATCTGTCTCCTCCACCCAGTATCCATCTTGCGAATACACCTGTTCATCTGAATCAAACAATTTATCGTGTGAGCCCCTAGGGGTACTCAGCAAGTGTTTATGCCTCTAAAGGGGACTGTTGGGGATATACTTTCCGGGTATCCTCACAGATCCTCACTAACCAGGGTGGCCCACTTCAGGTTAGAGCTTTGCTTCGCCCAGTTAGAGAGAGAAGACGGAGTCCAATCCGACTACGGGAAGGCCCAGAAGACTTACCGACTTAGGCCCATAATGTTACTTGTAGTTCAAGATGTACTCCGTAACCAACTCTTAGTCGTGGCCGGATTGATCTCTCCTGTAAACCCTAGGCCGGATATCTATATAAGCCGTCCTAGGGAGAGCCTTTAGGGCACACCTCAATAGTCTACAATCTCAACTCGCACATGCGAAACCTTTGTAACCCATATTCCGGCTCTGCCGTATTACTGGATTGCTAGTAGGAGTAGGGTCCGTCCAAAGCCGGCGGATTCGAACCTGGGTAAACTTGTGTGCTCACCATCCCGGAACACCGTACGTCTCACACCCCTCTCTCCCGCATGCCTCGAGGACCCCCTCATGGTGTACTTGTCCTCAATCCGACGATAGTTGGCGCCCACCGTGGGGCAAGTGATTTTCGGATCTGCGTTCCGAGTGGAATCTGCAAGAATCAGAATCGGCAAGACCATCGCCGTCGATTGCATCCTCTACGCCAGCGATGTCCCTCTCATCATTCTCGACGAGACTTGGATTCCGGCTAGGGAGGCCGTGACTGCCAATACTATCATGTCTTTTAGCGAGATCGATGTTTACATCGGTTTCGCTGAACCTGCCCAACCCACCCCATCGGTGATGATAGAGGCAGAAGAATCTTCTAGGTCCCCTTTTTCCGCGGAGGCGGCAGAGTTCTGGATCTTAGAAAACCCTAATCCCACCCAGCCCGCACCAGTTGCGGAGATAGTGGAGAAATCCGAGCCTGAAGAAGACTGCACGGTCCAAGTCGAATCTGGAGTGGATCTCCCTGGAGAAGCCGGATCCCAGATCGACCCACCCGTGGAAGTCGAAATCCAGGAGGAGCACATAAACGACACTGATTCCGACTCTGGTGATGTTGGGACAGACAGGCCTTTCCTCAGGTACACACTAAGATGTATGATACAGCAGGGCGCTAGCACATATGCAATCCTCGAAACCGTTGAAAGTCTCGATATGGCTGATCGCGAAAGCCGCAGGTACCTCAGGAAGCACGCATCACACTTCGTCGGATATGTTGGATCCAGATCCGGATCTGCCGATGCTGGAGAAAACACTGACTCGGTGCTAGAGGCAATTGGCACAAACGCCGACGTTCCCGCATCCTCGGATGAATCCATGACGTCGGCAGATTTCCGAAAGTTCTCCGCGGAATATGAAGAGGAGTACAGCTCCAAAGCTACAGAAGATGGAGAAGCCATGGACGAAGGATCCGGGGAACACTCTCCCAAAACGCCGGAAGATATGGGAGTCGGACACAATCCCGAAGTCCAGATGTCCGAAAGTACCGATCAGAGCTTGACTCCGGGAAACGGACCCAAAGCCGTCTTTGCTACCGGCGCTGCCAAGAAGGCAAAGAAGAAGAACAAGAAGAACAAGACCCCGGCAAAAGACCCTCTGACAGAGGAGGTGATTGCCGAGGAATACGAGGAAGACTCGGATGGAGCACTTATCCTAGACGAGCCGAAAAAAGAAGCATCGGTGGATGGACACATGATCACTGAAGGTGCGTGTAAACTCATCGATGCCGCATTAACCACACCTATCCCTACAGCTGCAGAACTTACTGCAGATGAGCTGGACGAAAGGGCCCAAGCCCTAGAAGTGCGTCGTCAACAACTCCTTGATGAAGCCAAAAACATCGAGATGGAGAAGAAGTGCATGTCAAACAAGGAGTATATGTCCCGTCTACATCAAAAGACACGGAAGCGTCACATAGATGACAACCAATTCCCACGTGTCTGTGCCGTCCTTTTTGGAGATGAGATGGGAAAGTCACGGAAGGACAACAGGGGAGATTGGGTTTACCCAACACGAGTGCAAAATGCCGTGGCAGCCCGCAAAATTCTATCGGCTAATCCAGGACCAAAGGAGATACATTTGGGTATCAAGCTACTCAATAAGGGACTGGAGCAGCAAAAGGTCGCCCTGTCTGGAAGTCAAAATCTGGTCTCGGATTCCGACCAATGTCGCACAGACCCGGCATGGGCTGACGTAAGATCCCACTACGATCGGGCGCAGCATCGTCACCCCGAACGCAGGGAAGACAATTATTCAAGAACCGGGTCGTCAGGACAGCACCGCAGAACTACACATAACTGGAGGAACGTCGCTCCAGCAGCCGAGAAAGACGCGATCGCTGCACTGATTCCGAGGAATCCTCCCCGAAAAGGCGAAGATAAAGATAAACGTCGGGAGGAGGATCGTCAGAAGATGCCACCTCCTAGGCATGAAAACCGTCCGGCTGAGCCTCACCATGGTGGGAACGACGGACGAAGGAACGATGGAAACCACGCTGGCACAAACCGGCAGGGGGCTCGTCATAGTCAAGAACCTCCCTGGAACTAGAATAATGACGCTCCGGACGGAGGCCGGCAATCAGTCGGAAACAACCCAGCTGCACCACCCTCTCCATAGCACAGTCATCACAACGGCCCCCAAGGAGGTCAGGGAGGACGACATGGCGGAGGAGGTGGTGGCAGAAGCCGAAGTCCGGCTCCAAGGCACCGCAGCCACAGCCGATATTCGGGACGATCCCTATCCCCGAACGACGCAAGGCATAGGATCAACTCCAACATAGAGACTCGGCGCTACAAAAACGATGACGTGTACGTGGGCCCAAAGTGCTTCGGACCACGCATCAGAGCTACAAAGTTCCCGGAAGGATTTGCTATCTCAAGACATATTCAATCCTACGACGGCATTGCTCGGCCAGACACCTGGTTACAGGACTTCTTCCAAGCTTGCTGCATCGCCAAAGGCGGAAACAGCCTGGTCGCAACCCGATATCTCCCACTTATGCTCCGGAAGACGGCACGATCATGGCTCAATGAACTTCCGGCGAACACCATCCACAACTGGTATGACTTACAAAGTGCGTTCTTTCAGAATTTTGAAGGCACATATCGGAGGCCCTGTATGGTTGGAGACCTATAGCGTTGCACCCAGAAAGCCGGAGAAACTTGCCGAGATTATCTCGGACGATGGATTGACACCAAGAACTCCTGCGAGCGAGTAAATGATTAAACTGCGATTGAAGCTTTCATTGCAGGTCTCCCAATTGGTTTACTACGCCATCACTTGAAGTGTGAAAAGGTTACTGATCTGGGAGAGATGATAGAAACAGCAAGCAAGTATGCAGATGCTGACGACGATGCAGAGGGATTACTCAACGTCCTGGCTATACCTCAGTCAGCAAAGACAAAGCAACAGGCTTAGAAGCGCAAAAAGACCTCGGAAGAAAAACCCAACGCGGAGACGGTAGTAGTCACTACTGTTTCCGGGTCTGGAGGACGAGGAGGGCACGGCGGAGGCCGCAGGCATGGCCGTGGGACATCAAGGGTCCAAGGTAGAGGAGAGCAACAACTAGGCAAAACCTACACTTGGGCCGACATCGCCAATAACCCATGTGTGCATCACTTGGATGCCAATGGGGGCTCATCCCACACCAACGCTGAATGTCGTTTTAACGACGACATCAAGAGAGATGATACCGCGGGCTACAAGGCTAAGCGGAAGAAGGGAAAGAAAAATCTCGAAAAAGACAAAGAGACCAAGGAAGATTCCAACATGGAGGAAGCCGATGCTTCAAATCCAAAGTCGGAAGGGAAGAAAACTTTTCCTACCAAGAAGGACACTTACGTCACCTTCCTCGGATCTCAACCAGCAAAGGTCAAGAAATCAGTTCTCCCAGAAACAGTTCTGGCTGTCCCTCAGTATCTAGACTGGTCGGAAGTGGCAATAAAGTTTGACCGTGCTGATCATCCGTCTAAGCTACACAGGCGAGGAAAATACGCCTTAATCATCAATCCACTTATTGACTGTTATGGTTTCTCCAAGACCTTCATGGACAGTGGTAGCAGCATCAATATTCTCTATGTAGAAATGCTACGCCGGATGAAGATCTCGGAAACACAGCTTAACCATAGCTTTGTGATTTTTCACGGAGTTGTCCCAGGAAGACAAGCTAATTCCCTGGGAGAGATCACTTTGGATGTTACTTTTGGAACACCAAAAAATTATCGAACGGAGGCACTTTCCTTCGGAGTGGTCCTGTTCAAGAGCGCATACCACGCTATATTCGGACGTCCGGCTTACTGGGATTTTATGGCTCGTCTGTGTTACATTTACAATATGATGAAAATTCCAGGTCCCAACGGCGTGATCACCATCAGGGGAGACCTGAAGAAAGCGCGAGAGTGCGAGGATGGAAATGCCGCCTTTGCCGAAGCCGTGCTGCACGCCTAGGAGTACTAGGAGATCAAGAAGAGCATAGATCCGTCCAAGATGCCCGCAACAAAGAAAGAGGTGAAAAAGCCAAATCCGGAGTTCAAGGCATCAGAAGAGACGAAGACGACGCTGTTGAAGTATGATGACCCCTCCAAGGTGACCCAGATAGGCGCAGGCCTAAGTAGCGCATAGGAAAGCGTGCTCGTCAAGTTCCTTCGAGCAAATCAAGATATCTTCGCATGGCAGCCATCTGACATGACCGGAGTACCTAGGGAACTTGCCGAGCACTCTCTAAATGTAAACCCGTCAAATAGTCCTTACGATGGTTTGGCGATGAAAAGCGTAAGGCAATAGCTGAGGAACTAGCGCGGCTCGAGTTAGCCGGATTCATGGAAGAGGTCATCCATACTGATTGGTCGGCCAACCCTGTAATGGTCCCTAAAAAGGACACCACGGATTTAAGGATGTGTGTTGATTATACTTCCTTGAACAAGGCTTGTGCAAAAGATCCGTTCGCTCTGCCTAGAATTGATCAAGTTATCGATTCTACGGCAGGCTCGGAACTCCTCTGTTTTCTCGACACATATTCCAGTTATCACCAAATCCGGATGAAGGAATCTGACAAAATCAAAAGTTCATTCATAACCCCTTTAGGAACCTTCTGTTATGTTACGATGCCCTTTGGGCTGAAGAACGCAGGAGCTACGTACCAGCGCACGATGCAGCGTTGCCTCCATGATCAACTCGGACGCAATGTACATGCATACGTGGATGATATCACGGTCATGTCTAAAAGAAGGAAACATTGATTTCCGACTTGGAGGAGACATTCGCCAATTTATGAAATACAACATCATGCTTAACCCGAAGAACTGTTTCTTTGGAATACCAGCCGGAAAATTGTTAGGTTTTATCGTATCTCAAAGAGGTATAGAGGTGAACCGTGACAAGATCAAGGCTATTCTCAATATTTCCAGGCTAACTCGCCTGAAGGACGTACATAGATTAACTGGTTGCATTGCTGCGGTCAGTCGATTTGTAAGCCGGCTTGGTGAAAGAGCCGCACCATTATACAAACTGCTGAAGAAAACTAAGGATTTTTTCTGGACTGAAGAAGTTGAAGCTGCACTACAAGACCTGAAGAAAGTACTCTCATCTGCTCCTATCCTTGCAGCGCCGGAACAACAGGAATCGATGTTGCTTTACATAGCTGCGACAAACAGGGTTGTCAGTATAGTTATGGTGGTGGAGAGACCAGAAGAAAATCAGGAGCACCTGGTGCAGCGTCCGACATACTTTGTTAGCAAGGTCCTGACAGAATCAAAACAGCGATATCCGCACTATCAAAAGTTGGCTTACGGTTTTTCTAGCATCTCGTAAGTTACGACACTATTTTCAGGAGCATCCAATTACCGTGGTGAGCAAAGTTCCCATGAGAGATATAATCAACAATAGTGATGCCACAGGACGCGTCGCCAAATGGGGTATAGAGCTTGCAGCTTTCGATATTGAGTACAAACCCCGGACAACAATCAAATCCCAGATCCTTGCCGACTTTGTCGCTGATTGGACAGAGACAAAGGAGAACATGGTCCTCCCTGAGTCGGAATATTGGACCCTCTTTTTTGACGGGTCCAAGGCTCGAGGGGGCTTGGGGGCTGGCGTGGTGCTCAAATCACCCCAAGGAGATAAACTTTTATACGTGTTGCAGATCCACTTCACAGCGACAAACAACATTGCCGAGTATGAAGCACTGCTGCATGGAATCCGGATTGCTAAGGATATTGGCATCCGACGTTTGATGTGTTACGGAGATTCGGATCTTGTTGCTCAGCAAGTCTCGGATATTTGTAATGTAGATAAGCACGTGGCAACATATAAAGCTGTCGTGGATGATCTATCTAAATCGTTCGAGGGGTTTGAAGTTCAACACATCCCTCGAGCAGAAAATGAGGAAGCAGATGCACTATCTCGAATAGGCTCTGTGCGGAAAGAGGTTCCGGATGGCGCATTTTTAGAGCACCTCAAAGTTCCCTCGATAAAGGGAGTAGATGAGGAATATCCGACCAAAACTGACTCACCTTTAATAGTAGTTCTGGCTGTAATTCCTAGCTGGACTCAACCCTACCTTGATTACTTGGTAGATGGCAAATTACCCGAAGACGAGGTGCCGAGCCGGCAGATTATCCGACGAGCAAAAGCCTATACTATTGTTAAAGGTGAGCTCCATAAACGGAGTGTTTCTAGGGTTTTTCAGCGCTGTGTATCTTCGGAAGAAGGAGTGGAAATCTTAAGAGAGATCCACGAAGGCGAGTGTGGTCACCACGCTGCAGCCAAATCTTTAGTGGCAAAAGCTTTTCGACATGGTTTTTTCTGGCTTACAGCTCAGGCAGATGCCGAACGATTAGTCAAGACATGCAAAGGCTGCCAAAAGTATGCCAAGCAAGCTCATGTTCCGGCTGATCAGTTGCGAACAATACCTATAACATGGCCTTTTGCAGTCTGGGGGCTTGATATGGTAGGACCTTTTAAACGAGCTCCAAGTGGATTTACTCACCTCTTAGTGATGGTGGATAAATTCACGAAATAGATCGAGGCTAAACCTGTCACTAGTTGTGATGGAGCAACAGCCAAAATATTTGTCGAGGATGTTATAATCCGGTATGGTTATCTGCATAGCATTATCATGGACAACGGGAGTAATTTTTCCATGGGAGAGTTGGCTGAATTCTGCGACGAGCAAAATATCCGGCTTGACATTGCGTCGCACATCCACAGGCTAACGGACAAGTCGAAAGAGCAAATGGTTTAATTCTACAAGGCTTGAAACCAAGACTCGAAGCACCACTAAAACGTGCTGCGGGGTCTTGGGCAGAGGAACTACCCTCTGTAATTTGGAGTTTGCGAACAACTCCGAACAGGTCAATAGGATATACATCTTTCTTCTTGGTCTATGGCGCAGAAGCAGTTCTTCCTACAGATTTAATTCATACTTCTCCTAGAGTGGCCGCGTATATCGCAGAGGATGCCGAGATTTCTCGACAAAATGATCTCGACTTAGTCGAAAAGTTCGCGTCGTTGCTGAAATGAGATCTACAGCCTATCAACAGAAGTTACGCAAGTATCATAGCCAGAGAGTCCGAACTAGATCTTTCAATAAAGGTGATTTGGTTCTTCGGCTTGTGCAACAAAGAAAGCACAAACTTTCCCCAATATGGGAATGGCCCTTTTTAGTTAGTCGAGTATTGCACAATGGGTCGTACTACTTAACTGACATGAGGCCAGTCAAAGAAAGACCTGCTACTAAGAAGAGAAAGAGAGCTGGAGGCAGTACAAATCCGTATGAATTAGACAGACCGTGGAATATTGCTCAGCTACGTCCCTTTTATTCTTAGTTTATCCTTCTTTGTAATCATACATATGTACATGTTTTGTGAGAAATAAAAGTTTTGGTTACCTCAAAGTTTTTCTGAGAAGTTTTTTACCATCTTATTTCTTAATGATCATGTCATAGTCGAAAATCCCAGAATGCTTGAAAGTACTTTATGCTCATGTTCGTTCTGGTTTAGATTTCCGATACTAAAACTGCTACCTTCGGGTATAACTCTAAAAATTCTAGTCTTTACTTTGGTTATTTGTCTGATTGCTGGATGCGGGTATTTTTCCAAGTAGTGAATTGTTGGTACTGGAAGCCGACTTTTGTTTCCGAGTTTAAACTGGTTTAGCAATTGAGCTCCGTTGCTCGGCAAAGTTTCCGGCTGAAGGTTTAGCCGGCTGAAAGAGACGAGGCGGAAAGCCAGATAAACGATAAGTAGAGGCAGAAAATTCTAAGTGCTTATGAAAACATTTCAGGCACACAAAAAGTTTAAGACAAAAGTGCTGAATAGATAAAAAACTTAGCACTAGCAAAATTCATAGTATTTAATATTTACAAAACACATCATGTCTTTCTAGAATAATACATAGTTTTCTGATTTATGATGCAGGAGGAGATGAAGGAACTGTCGAATCGCTGGTTACTCCGCCTAGATATCATGATGAGACGTCCGGATCCGAGGTGGTCCGTTCATCGTCGGAAACTTCTTCGGCGTCTTCTGGAGGAGGTGGCGGAGTATCCACACGGGTGAAGAAGGGCACCTCGTAGCTGGTCAGGTCAGCTACATGGCACCCATATCCGGCGCAGGAGTGCATGATAGCTTGAAGGTCCTGTTCCTGGCCGTCTTCGTCTACTTTGCAGTAACCTCTGGTCACTTGCCATATCTCCATGTTTCTATGGTGGCTCATTACCATGGTGAGAGCGTTCTGCGCAGCAGTCCGCGCGTAGGACATGTTCCAGTCCCGAACGAGCTGCGGCATCTCCTTGCCCTTCTCCCGCACCTGGAAGTCCGACATGCTTGGCATGTCCGGAATCCTGAGAGACTCGCCAATGTCCTCAAGGGACTGGTGGTAGTCATGAAGAAGATCACCAACTTGGGTAAGCCGGTGAGTGCGAGGCTCGGACAAGGAGGAGTCCGTCAAGTTTAGAGGACCTACACAAAACAAGTCAATGAAACTCCGACATTGATGAAAGTCGAAGAAATGATAAATCAGACAGATGGAACGTACCAAGAATGACATCGTCAATTTTGGTCCTCTCCTCCCGGAGACTCTGGAGTTCAGCCCGGAACGCTTCAGAGAGATCTTTCTCTCTGCCAAGCTCATGCTTGAGGTCCGAGATAACTTTATCTTGAGCAGCAATCTTGAGATCGCGCTCTTCAGTGGCCATGGAGGAGGATTCAAGGACTTGATCTATGCTCCTTTCATGATCCGCCTTGAGCTTATCCAGCTCTTGGCGAAGTCCCTTGTTCTCCACCACTAGGGTCTTGAGGTTCTCGGCCTCTTCAATCATAGCGATGGATTGTTTCACCAACGCTGTAAGTCAAAAAGAACAACAGTTCAGAAAAATTTGACATTGAAAAAAGCAAAAACAAGGTTTGAATCTCGGAATGTTTACCTTCGGCTTCATCCTTGGCTAACTTGAGCTCAACATTTTTAAGCCGGAGAGCTTTGATCTCTCTCCGCTTATCACAGACATTGGTTAATAATTCCTGGTTATAGGAACATACTTTCTGTAAGTCAGAATACCCAAAGTCAGAAAGCAACTTAAGACTTGGGCTAATATTTTTTGCTAAATATCAGCACGAGCCATGGGGGCTACACTAGTTCGTTCTTTGGGAGAATACCCAAAGTCAGAAAGTATATGCGCTCATCTGTAGAAGAGAATTGGGAGGAAGATTATGGATTTGAACTCCATAGTGGTTAATCACCTCGGAGAAGAACTCCGAGGGAGGAAAGGACAAACCTCGGTCCAGATGGGTGCCGAAGTGGACGCGCTCGCCCTCGTGCGGATTGGGGACAGTTTCGCCGGAACCGCTCCGCCAGTTGCCGGCGGTGAGAAGCCCCTTCTTCTCCACGTTTTTGAGGACGTCCTCGCCGAGGGCGCAGGGGATCCAGATTCCCCGGAAGCTCTATTTCTCCGCAGCTGCTTCCGCCGATGCCGCCGCCGCCAGAGAGGAAGAAGAGTATGAAGCAATTTTCTCTCCGGTGGAAAAGGTGACCTTAAAGTGGCGGCGCTAGGAGCTCTGTGGGAGGAGGATGAAAAGGCTCTGGGCGCTCTCGAGGATTGGGAAGAAAGGAACGGCGAAGGACTGGTGGGGAGGAGAAGAAGGAATCTAAACCCCTTATATCCACCTACCTGCGCCAAGATTCGTGCAAACGCTACAGTGTAACCGCCACGCGTTGTGGAAAGAACTGGGAAGGGCCCGCGCGATGATTGCGTCTCCTCGATCTCCACAACGCATTGAAACGGCGCCTCGGTTCCGCGAACCGCGGACCCACCAACGGTCGTGCTGACGGAACGTCTGTCAGAGGATGTGACTTGACCATGCTTGTGTCAGGTGGCGTTAAAGACCAAGTTCCGGCTTAGTTTAAAAGCGAGCTGGAAAATCCGAGTAACTAATTGAAAGGTCCGACTTACTTTTAAGACCCGGATCGTATTTTTTGTTGTGAAGTTTCAGGAACCCTTCAAGATTCTGCAAGCCGAAGATCAAGCTAGACGATGATAAAATCCGACTTTGGATCTTGGAGGCCTCCGGGGGCTACTGTTGGGGATATACTTTCCGGGTATCCTCACAGCTCCTCACTGACCAGGGTGGCCCACTTCGGGTTAGAGCTTTGCTTCACGGGCGGCCCAGTTAGAGAGAGAAGACGGAGTCCAATCCGACTACGGGAAGGCCCAGAAGACTTACCGACTTAGGCCCATAATGTTACTTGTAGTTCAAGATGTACTCTGTAACCAACTCTTAGTCGTGGCCGGATTGATCTCTCCTATAAACCCTAGGCCGGATATCTATATAAGCCGTTCTAGGGAGAGCCTTTAGGGCACACCTCAATAGTCTACAATCTCAACTCGCACAGGCGAAACCTTTGTAACCCATATTCCGGCTCTGCCGTATTACTGGATTGCTAGCAGGAGTAGGGTCCGTCCAAAGCCGGCGGATTCGAACCTGGGTAAACTTGTGTGCTCACCGTCCCGGAACACCTACGTCTCACACCCCTCTCTCCCGCACGCCTCGAGGACCCCCTCATGGCGTACTTGTCCTCAATCCAACGACAGGGACATATACCTGGGGTGACGCAATTGCAGCAAAAGATACTAACTAACAAGTCTATAGATACTCGCTAACCATCCGCCTAACCAATGATAGGCGGATGTCCGTTAATTAGAACAACAGTTATAGAAGTATAACGTAACAGATCCATCCTCCTTCTCGCTTACCAACGAGAAAGCGGATGAACAACCTATCCGTTCGCAGTTTTATTACTCATTCCATGAATGTTGCACTATTTACTAGTCAGATATTTAGTCAAATTAAAGTCGATACTTTAGTTTTACTTGTCTATGGTCGAGAAACTGTGCTCCAAGTCGTCCATAACCACGGACACGGCTTTCAGAAATATTTACCCTGCAGGGGTGCACAAATAGCAACACACACTCGATCAACCTCGGAAAAACCAACTCCAAACCCAACGAGGAATTCACGACAAAGCGATCACATGATTCATAAAATATTTCAGGGGGCCACCCCATTAAGCTACCCGCAACGAAGTTGGTCGACTCCGAGACGGACCCAAGGTTTGTGTCAATGGCTGTAAACAACTGGGAACCCGAAAATGTGACTGAGCTTGTCGATACTATGAAAACACTCTACATCCAAAACAGTATAGGTGCTCCACGCACAATCTTAAATAAAACAGTAAAGCATGGCATAAGTACAGGATAGTAATAAAGCCCCAAACTACTTTGTGGCCCCAAGAAATAGAAATGAATCAAGCTCTGGATCAGGGGGGTCCATAAGGCCTCCCGGATGTGGATAGTGCAAATAGTCAAGGAACAGGAATCAAGTACTCGGGGTCCTACGGGACACAAGTGAGCATGAAAAACCAAATAACAGATATTGCTCGCCGGTGCCTCTTTCATTACTTATCCCATTACAACTCAGGTTAAGTTGTTTAGGTACCTCGTTATCCATCAGACACTCACATACCCTACACATGCTGTTCTATGACTCGCATGGCTCAAACAACTCCTGTAGTAATGGCTCATGGGATTCAGGAACATGCTCGGTGGGGTGTAAAGTAAAGGCCATGCAGTACTTGGGATTCAATTTAATACAATCGCGACTCAATGATGCAAGAATAAGATAGAAGCAATAGGTACTATATGTATGCAAGCATGTGGTAGTGCTTGCCTGGCAGCTCAGTTGAAGCGAGAGGTGGATCTGGGTAGTACTCCTGAGATTCCTGATAATTCCCCTGCTCGGCGTCTATTCGAAAAGAAGAACCAAACAAACAAGGGCCAACATAAATAAAGTGCACAAGCATATGAATCAAATGCAACAAGCAAACAAGCATGCCATGATGAATGACGCACAATTTACATGGCAAAAATGTAGCATGGCAAGGGTGAGGTGTGGGGACAAGAATAACTCATTTTATTAATTATTTGGGCAAGTTTTATTACCATAAACAGTTCTGATTTTTAATAATGACATGATTCATGCTTCAATTCATATCATGGAATGCATAATTAGAACGGGCTCGTCGCGCTGATCGATTTAGACATATTATTTGTCAAATTTGGAGTTATAGAATTAAAGTTATTAATTAATTAAGAAAAAGCATTTTTATTGCAATTAAACAATTTCGAAAATTTAAAATAGTCAAACATTATTTTGGATGGCATATTTGGAATCCTCACATTTTTCTGATTCAAAAACATATATCATTTGTCAAATTTAGAATTACCAATTAAAAGTTATTAATTTCTAGATTTAGAATCATATTAAATATTTCTAAAATCATTTTTATTAAACAGAGAACGGACTGACTTTTTGTACACAGCGATCTCTAGCCACAGACGCTGATGGGTGGGGCCGCGCTGAGCTGGCGAAAACTGCACGCGGCAGACTTTTCTCACCGCGGGGTGGACTAGCCGAGGAGACAGACAAGTGGGGCCTGCGCTAATCTGGCAGAATCGACGCGCGGCAGGCTTTTCTCACCGCAGGGCTGTCTAGCTAGGGAGACAGACAGGTGGGGTCGGCGGCCATACGGACCCACGCGACAGTGGCTGAACGGGCGGGCGCCACGCGGCAAAGCTGGGGACCGCGGGTTGAGGCCAAGATTTTTGCGGGTGCCTTTTTGTAAAACGACACAGCCGATGACATGTGGGCCTGGACAGGAGTGCGGGTTGAAATGCAAAAAGGGTGGGGAGTTATACGGAAAACCTCCACGGGGTACTATTTTTCTTCACGCCGGTGTCTGACGAAACTGTCGACGCGCGCACGACGGAAACAGAGGCGCGGCCGGGGATCGACCTCGCGATATAGCGCGCGCGCGACGGCGGCTGCCACTGCGGCTAGCGGGGGTTGTTGCTGGGTAAACGCTGTGCGGCTAGATAACCTCTCTGCGGCGCGACGGCACGCACAGAGAGCGCTCGACAGAACAATTGGCGCGTACAGGAAGCGCAGAGCGAGGAGAGGATGTCAGGGGGGTGCGCCAGCTTACCACGAGGAGGTTGGTGGTGGTGGATCGGGCAGGAGCGCAGGGGATCGGCAGCTACGCTGACGCCCAACGGTCTAGGGTTTGCTTTGGACGCGGCGGTGTGTAGCGGCGTTGGTCCTCGTCCTCCTCATCGTCGTGTACTGGGGTGGTCCGGGGGCTCCACTGGTCCTTCCTCGACAAGCCAAGCACCACGCCTACCGCCGTGTACAAGGTAGCCGAGAAGAAGCCGACGGTGAGGTTGGAGACAGTGAGAGGGAGGGGTAGCAGGCAGGTGGGAAGGAGAAGTAGAAGGGCAAGGCCGTGGGTGGATCTGGGGCAATGCCAAGTACGAGAGGACGGGGTAGATAAGGCCTGGGAGGGGAGATGCCATGGGGGGTTGGGGTGGAAAAAGGTGGCAGACACCTTTTTCTCCTTCCTCTCTCTCTCGGTCGGTGGAGCTGGGGCTCGAGGAGAAACCGGGAGGGTGTCCAGCTAGGGCCAGATGGCAGCAAGGCAAAGGTGGCTCTGTTGGGGGCCTTGGGCAGCAAGGGGAGAGAGAAAAAGGGTAGGGAGAAGGGGCTCGGCTAGGGTGGCAAGAGGGGGTGGCATGGGAGGCTCGACATAGGGCTAGGTCTAGACAGGGAGGGGTGGTGGCTGAACCAGAGGGTGGAGGCCTAGGGTAGGAAGGGTGGTGAGGTGAGGGGTTTAGCCGAGGCAAGGAGGAAGGGGTTAGGGTTTTACAAGCTCTCACAAGATCAAGCATGGGGTGTTGAGGAGATGGAGGTGAGGGTTTGGAGTGGATATAAAACACCAAAGAAGTTGGAATTAAGACAAAGGGAGAAACCAAAAGGACAAAGGAGAGAAAGAGGTGGAAGAAAAGATGATCTTACATATCTCATGCACATGGTAATATTTTGTGAAAACAAAATATATATCATATGTATGCTTGACAAAGAGAAAACCACTAAAAGAGTGACAAGGTGGAAGACAGGTGGAAAAGAAGCATGTATTTGGTTCATTTGTTTCAATTGGTTTCAAACAAACTCCACCCAATTATTCAAAAGAAACCAAGATAGAAGAACAAGAGAGAGGCCTTGCATGGGCCATGCATGAGCTTTAAATAGGCCACATTATATTTGTGAAAACAAAGACTATCTCACATGGCTCCATCTAGTCCCATGCATGCAATTTTGAATAAAACCCAAGCACAAAGGTTGGAAAGGTTGATTAAAATCATCAAATAGAAGAACTAGAGTAAGATGGGGATGCGGGCCACATTATATTTGTGAAAACAAAGACAATCTCACATGGCTCCATCTAGTCCCATGCATGCAATTTTGAATAAAACCCAAGAACAAAGGTTGGAAAGGTTGATTAAAATCATCAAATAGAAGAACTAGAGTAAGATGGGGATGCGGGGATCATATATCATGTGACATGGAACATTGATACCATACAGAAGATATAAGCACAAGGAATTGACACATGGCTTGGATTAAACCCTTATGTCCAAGAGTGGAAGAAATAAGCATGAATGAATATAATGGAATTGCTAGTGTGTGTGTTCCACTAGGCAAGTATATAGCCATAATTATATTCCTACATGATCAAATATTCTAAAACAACCCTATGGAGGCTAGACAAGGAAAAATACTCACATAGCATGCAAAGGTGGCCATGTGGCTCTCCACATATCAATAATGTGAAAATCAACATGATGCATATATGGGAGCATGTGGAATTAGAAGTAGATCCATCCCAACCCACATGAGCTAGAGGCAAACCCAAATAAAATGAAAATCTCACATAGTAGGGTGGTGGAATAATGGGGTGGTGACAAGAAGGTGGTGGAGTTAATAAAAGATATGCCCCTAACTCAACTTGGGCATCAAGCATTTATCAAGAACCAAATACAATATATCAGGAGACAAATACAATTAATAATGCATATGAGATAAGAACCAAATGAAAAGGGTTTTATATGATGCTCAAATGCAAGGTGGCATGATGACATGAGCATGATATAATTATGATGCAACAATTATATGTAGGAAGTAGCATTTTATTATTAGACCATGTAGCATTACAGATGTTAGACAGATGGGATGCTACAGTGGAGTCCCACTTCATATTGATGCCTTTGATTACATATGCTCCAATACAAAATGCTCACTAATATGCAGTGCTAGACGAAGATGTTAGTATGATCGTATTTAATCATTTAACCCGGTGAACAAATTTTTTCTTGCACTTAGAAGGAGATGGCAAAGTTTATAGCAGAAAAAAAACTATACATTTTTCTTCATGATTTTGGAATATCCTTGAAAATTGTATACATTTTCTCCAACCAATGTCTAACACAACTCAGATGCTAATGCATCATGTAGATTTTTATGATTTTCATTTTTGAGGTACAACCATCCTCAGTCAGCTCCAAAACATCGGGAGGAGGAGCACCACATTAAACAAGCTCTCCTAGCTCATGGCCAACTATGTTACTAAAATAGTTCACTTTAGGCATAATAAAAAACAAAGTAATCGATTGGAGGATAGTTTAACCTCTACAGCTATTCCAACAATGACCTGTTTAGCAATTAGAGTTGCACGATTATTCTCAACATGTACTTTTTCTGGCAAAACTGGTAAGATATCTCGGACACTTTGCAGAATGGCAATGGATTCTGCCGTTTTAGCAGGTGGTGGTTATCTATGCATCCTAGACAGACTACATAGTATTCGTACTTGATTCATCCCTAAGCATGGCACCCTAGGACCGTCTCTTTTTTCCTCGAAGAAGCCAACATCAAAGTTCAATTTTGTTGAGCCTGGCGTCGGTTTAACCCATGCATTTATAGCTTCCTCACCTTGTTTCTTCCTAGATTCTGGATGTGGCAAATAGGCTTCTTTCTTTTAGCGTCAATCAATTGCTCAATGTCTCTTGTGTCATGGAAGCATGTAAACATGACTGGATACACCGAGGAAATTGTTTGATTTCGCGTGGATCACCAAGAATATGAAATAATTTTAGTCTATATAAAGATACTTAACTTTCCAAGGAATGGAACCATCAATAACCAAAAATAAAATTTGTCACATGCAAAAAAAGTAGCATGTTCCATCTCTTCACCATAAAAAATAAATGGGCATGTGAAAAGGGAAAGACTCAATAGATATAGACAATATTTTAATGGAACTACTCTGTGAAGCATCATAATAGAGAAACAAATATCTCCTTTTCACATGCTAGATGCTAGCAGTTCATACATTCTCCAGTTTAATGTGCAACTATGACCTACTAAAGAAGACATGAGATCAATATGCCAGGAGACTACATTGAACGGCGATTGTGCTTATTTGTAGTAAAAAACTCTAGACAACTTACATGAAGTTTGCAAGGTTGACAGCAAGTTCATTGCCCTGGTAAACCTTTCTTATTATATTCGCACACAAATACACACATCATGAAGACATATTTGGTGGAATCTTATAGGAGCAAAACTTTCTAAATATAGGACTTTATAATAGTTGGAAATTCAATTTGGACATCCTTTCGTTCAAAAGCTTGTCAATCTAGACCATGAGTAATCAAATCAGAGCATCATAAGAAGCAAATTACCTAAGCACCGGATCATCTAATGTTTATATTTTTCGGCACACTTTGTCGAAACCAGCAAATCATTAGGTCTCCTCCTTACGTCCCGTGACACTCCCCGCGGGCGTCACGAGGGAACCATAGCGTTCCTGGCCTCCGCCCACCTCATTTCCCCTCCTCACCTCACTGATCCGGTGAGAGTTGTCGGGTGAAGCCCATTGGCACTGGCGGCAGCAAGGCTGCTCCTTCCCTCACGCGTCGATGGCTGGGTGGCATGGGCAGACCCTCGGATGCGGGGGCACAGTATCCGTAGATGGCTCCAGCGGCGGGGGCGAGCAGATTAGCGACGGCTACTTCGCAAGAAGGCTGTGGTACGGCAGCTCTCCCCGGCATGGCTGCGCCGGTGTGACGACGTGGTCGACTGCGCCTGGTCTGTGGTAGTTGATGATGTGTGGTGGAGGTCGGGGATAGCGTTCCTCAATCTTTGTCTCTTGCTTCGATCCGGTTTTGGCTCCACCTCGCCCTCTGTCGTGCAAACATGGGATAACACGAGTGGGATGGACTCTTCCCCATAGGTTGCCAAAGCGGGTGTGGTGGATTGGTTGCATGTGGGTTGCGAACGCCACCTCATCTTGGCCCAGCCGAGGTAGGATGAGGTCGGGTCCCGTCCAGATCTAGCCTTTCGCATGATGGGGCTGGAACTAGATCCTGATGGATGTCGCTACAGGCAGCGAAGGTGGTCGTCAGGATGGGACGTGTCACGGTTCAAATCTGCTTGTGCCCATGGTGAGCGTGGGTCTAAGGGTCAAGGAGCAGGAATGAGTTGTCTTTATGCCCTCCATTGTGCTTGTCGGTGGCATTTAGCTTGGCGTGAGGGTGGGCGCGAAGCCAGGTACGCTGGGGACATGGCCCTGGATGGTGGGCTACTCGGTTTGGCGCTCTAGCGGGTAGCGAGTTAGCTGGTGTTGGCAGGGCACTTAGACCATATGGGTGGCGAGGTTGTCGTTGTTGGTGGCATCCAAGCCCTAATCTTGATCTGGAGTTTCATGTCCGATTGCAGGGTCTCTATCATGGTAGCCAATGTCCATCCGACGATGTGGTGCATGGGGCTGGTCGAGCTACAGCTTTGCGCTTTGGCGCCGGTAGCGATGATGCCCGTGGGTATCACATTGCTCTTGGGGCATTGCCTTGACCCTCTCCCTACCATCAGGCACTCTAAGTGAAAACCTTTGTCCACTTTGGTTGACATGATGGTTGTGGCGCTTTGCGTGATGTCCGTGTTGGGGGCGTCGTCGATGAGTGTTAATGTACGTCTGCCGTGATGACATGACTTGTAACATCCCAAAACTTAATCCAAGGTTAATCATGATCAAATCTACCCAATTTAGGGTTAACAAAAACTTTTCCATTTAAAATAATTAAGCATTCATATGTGTGTGCATTTAAATTAGGAGTTGTTTTGAATTGCCATGTTTGAGTGATCCATTGGTTGTAAAATGATTCTAAGGAAACATCATCTAGATCATTCCCAAACAAATCTCAAAGAAAAAGAAATCAAAAAGAATAAAATAAGGAAATGGTCATTTGTGCCATTTTAACTAACTAGGACACTTTGGGTGTTCCTAGGACTCAAATGCCAACGGAGACAATTGTGGTTCTTTGAACCCCTTGCTAGTACAAGTAGTGTTGTGCCAAGTCCCACTTTGTGATCTCCCAAAATCATTCAAAGTCTAATTTTAAATGACATTTGAAAATTGAATCTAGTGTGTGTACCAAGATCACACTATTTCAAAAATCACTCAAATAAACTCCATTTTAAAATCCCAAGCAAACCTGGATGCTTAAACAGAAGATACATCACTCCACCAAAAATCAACTCAAAATTCAAACAAAAGTTTCTTGCGACCATTTGATCGAACATCTTGTAAGTAGAATCATTATGGCCTAACTATTACTGTTTTGGAGCTAATCTTGTTGAGCCATTTGGTGTGCATTGATCACCCTGGTCTCCCCCAGGTCCAACCAGACAAAAACCAACCCTAGCTCTAGCCCCTGGCGCCAGTGCCATGCCTCCCCGACGCCATGATTGCCGGCCAATCGTGCACCAGCCACAGGAAACCACCAGCCCCTCTCCGCCGCTCTAGGAAGCAAGGCGTGCCGTCACCGCCTCCCACAGCCCACCCCTCGATCAACCCCAGCCACTGGACCACCCTACAGCATCACCGCCATTTCTCTTTGCACCATGCGCAACGCATGCCAGAGCGCGATCACCGCCAGCACGCCACAGACCAAGCCCCGACACCAAATCACGCACGCAGCTGCGCCTTGAACCCAGCAACCCGCCAGACACGGTCGTGCACCGCCGCGCGACCCACAGTCGCCATGATCACCGTCGAGAACAGCCTCCGTCTCCCAGAGCGCATGAAGCCCCTGACCACATGCCACCGCCCCTAGCCGCGCTATTGCACCGTAGCTGACCGTCAGCAGACCGCCCACCGTCCACCTACCTCGCCCATGCCGGTAGCCCTCTGTACCGCCCTCGCTGGAGATGCTAGCCCACACCCATCGGTCCCCTCATCGAGCCTATATAAGGAGGCCACCCCAGCACCATCTCTTCACACCATTACACCCCCTCTCTCCACTGACCATTTCCCCTCTCTCGCCGGAGCCGCTCGAGCCGCCGTTCGCTAGAATTCCACCGAAGGTAGCCGTTGTAGAGGAGGAGAAGTCCCCGTCGATTTCGTCCACCTCAGCCCCTGCCGCGACTTTGCCTGAGATCGTCGTCGCCGTCCAGTTCGTTCGCCCGTCTCGCCGCACTAGCTGGAGCCCTGGTACGACCCCAGTAGACCCCCACCGGCCGTTTAGGGTTCGGTCTCGCCGGCAACCAGTCCGTCGTCGACGATGACCGTGAACCGTCGATCTGCGTTCTAATCGTGTGGCCCAGATCGCCCCATACCTCTTCAGGTTTTATGTGCCGCTGACATGCGGGACCAGCCTGTCAGTCACCCTCTGTGCCGCTGAGCGCTAATGGGCCGGCCCATTTAGTTTCCTGCGCTGACCCGTTTAATTCAAATTAGGTTTTTCTATTTAGACTTAAAATCAAATCAGTCCCTTAGTTCAAAAATCAATTCAAAGAGTTTTATAAATCCAAATGGAGTGATTCTAATTTTGTTGGAAAGGTAATGAAAATATCTATCCAAGGCCATTGGATTTAAATATTTTAGAGTTAGATATCTCTCCTAATAAAAATAACAAGACAGAAGTATTTGCATATTCAAACATTTTTCCAAAATCAACCATAATAGATTTTGTGTTGATTCCAACTCTCAAAAATCACATTTAACAATACCTATCTGAATATGTAATAATATTAAGGTTTTCATGCAGTGACTTTGGACTAGTACCAAAATAATGCTATATAGGCATTTCTAGTCACTTTAAATCATTAAATATTAAACTTAAACTTATTAAAATATGATCCAACCTTTAAATCACATTCCCGTATGTTAGAATATGTGGTGATGACATGTGTCCACATGATCCCATATTTTAATTGGAGAATATTAAATCTTAGTTAATTTCAATGAGTAGAAATTACTTTTCTCAAATAAAAGGAATGAAGCTAGGTAATTAAACCTTGTGATGCTTGTGAGGATAATAGATCATCAAATGTGTTCCTTAGTGTGCTAAGTAGACTAGTTAATGTTTGTTTGGTGATTGTGTATCCCGTATGTATTTATAGACGATAGTACCGACCAAGCTTTCGAGGAGGAGGAGTTCTACCAGGAGGAAGAGGAAGGAAAATTCAACAACTTCACCAACCAAGGCAAGCCATCATTAACAATGCAAGCTAGACATTGCAAACTAGATAACCTAAGTAAATGCATTAGGCATGCTTTGGTTATACCTTTGGACTTATACCTACTCCAAATGTTATTTACAAGCTTTACTTTCTTTACTTTACCAAAATCCTTTACTTGTTTGAAGGTAGCATAAAAAGTATAAAACTTGACCTATCTAGATAAACTTAGATGTCATTCTATGGCATGAGATTGATCTTAGCATCCCATATTAGTGAACACTCTTAACTTAGTAGTTTAGAGCTAAACTAGAACTTGAGTCACTTTAGAAGGGAATACTTGGTGAAAATGAATTGTGAAAACCTTGGAATGATGAGTCATTCTCTTGAGATGTTTTGACATGTGTTGAGAAACACAAATGGTTTATGATGATGAAAATTTTGAGGCATGAGCCTTAGCCCTTTTAGAAAACTGATGGTTGGGTTCGGATGCGATACCATTCCAATTTTACCGTACAACCACAATACCTGAATTGGGTAAGGCTTAGGCGAAAGTTTATATGCATTAGTATTAGTTCCCTCGCGGGAGAGGTTTGAGGTGAGGCTACCTCTCAATGTTGTCCACTTATGCAGTGCCCAAGATGATAGATGGTCATGGTTAGGAGGGCATGCTCATAGGAGAGGTTCTTATACTAGGGTGTGTAAAGGAAAGGTTATGTTTGATTATCTGCATACTAAGTATGATGATTCAGGGTTATCCCTGATAGATGTATCGAATCTTGTGGTGAATGTGTACCACCTCTGCAGAGTGTGAAACTATTCGAATAGCCGCGTCCGCGGTTACAGACAGTTGGAGTGGCCATACTGTTCCGTTGTCAGAGGTTTTCAAAATGACTTATGATATGAATGATGAATCTTGACTTGACCACAACAGGGTTGTGACTATGACACTAGCTTCCCAACTTAAGTGATTCTAGAACTTTATTTTATCTTTTTTTTTGTTTCTGAACTCAGCTTAGGTTTCAAACTTAACTTTACAAATAAACTTAGATTTAGCATTTCCCACTAGAACTACCTTACTTGTTAGTGATAGTTTGCGAGTACTTAAAGAGCACTCATGGATTTTGTCCCTGGCTATTACTATGGCCAGACTATGAAGGAGACTACCAAGATGAAGGACAGTAGGACAGCTATGATAACTAGGACTATCTTCCATCGTCAGCATTGCCTGTGACCCTGAAGATGGACCCCACCGCTATGCTTATTATTTATTCCGCGACTTGTTGTATTAAGACTGGATCATGAGATCCTTTATTCGTGTATGACCTTATTATGGTTTGTAATGGATGATGTACTGTGATATCCAATCTATTATGTCTCGCAAAAATGGTAATTTTGAGATTGCTGTCCCCATAACTTCTACTTCTATCTTGTTGTTAGGCAACTTAGCATAGACCGAAAATATTCCAAAATATTCCTTCAACAGTAGCGGAAGACATTCAATTATATATGCCCCTACACAATCACTTAATTATAAAATTAAAATATTATTTTTGGCCAGGTATTCTACATATTAGCTACCCAGCTAGGGAAGTATACTAAATTCAAATTAATTAACTACTACTCAGCACATCAAAACTCTAGACTATCAATGCTTATCTAAAAAAACCATATAGAACTTAAGGTTATTGTGAAGCATGTCTACAACCAAAGAATCCTTTGTATAGGTGAACTACTTACAATTTACAGAAAGTTCTGACTCATAGCTGAGTAATACAAACGTGTGATGTGTCAAAAATTATATCTAAATTAGTACTTGTGTCTAGCATTACATATATTTGTAGCACATTATATGCCTTATGGGAACAAATTTAGAGTAGAGGTCAGGGGACAAACTGATTGCAAGTATAAGGAGTTCCTATCTTATTAATTGCAACAGTAGAGTATACCATAACAACAAACCACAACATCACCGAATGAAACAGGTAAAAAAAAAACATGTAAACAACATGGAGGAAACAATCCACTTTACATCCGGCGACAGTACATGTGACCAGGACGTCTAGGAAAATCGAATCATTGGTAATACGATGAGGAGTGGGAGGAAACGTAAGGAGTGGCCCGAGCCTGAAAATCATCCGACAGCTCGAAGGTTCATCCCCCGAGCGAGCGAGATCAATATAAATCAGGCCGAGATAGGAATGGAGCAGGGATACATGCCTAGTCGAGAGCGAAAGGGTCAAGACAGTCTAGCGAGCATGTGATGTCATGTACATGCAGCACGTGCGGCGGAGCTAACTCTTGTTGGGTACAATCAAAGCCTGACTGGGAGCTCTCCACATTGGGCACGCTTGCTGTTGTCGATGCTCCTGCAGGTTGACAAAAACCACGATTATAAGAGGTTGGATTTGCTAGTCTTGAGAGGATGTTGGAGCAAACTTTTCATCCAATCCCGTTTAGTTTGCTCTTGCTGAGCCATACGACCATGGGTTGGAGCGGTGGTGGTCTTCTGTATACGTCTGGTGCATGTGGTTGGACCTGGTTGGATTGGCGCGTCACAACTCAACAGACACGGATGTATTAAAAGACGGGGTCATTCTTGCAAATAAAACAACAGAGCTCTCACATGCCTTTGTTTCTAGGGATCTTAGAGCTCCTTTAAGAAATCAAAATTCTCTCTCTTGTGCTAGTATGAATTCCTTACCAGCAAGCAAAAAGATAAACCGGCTGAGTTCGCAAGTTGACACAAAACTATTTATCTAGTATGGTAATCGAAGGACCAAAAATGAAATGGTGCAATCGTCAAGAAAAAAAAATTCATATAAATGGGCAAGAAGATTAAGTATTCTAAATGAAGTGATATAAGGATATGCTATCACACCTGGTACATACCAAAGAGTACTTCTAAATAGCCCTTTTATCAAGCAACGCTGACGAAATGGAGAGGTTCCTCTTTTATCTTTATGCAGATCGGCGATTTCACCTGTAAGAATTGATTTTTGGGTTGAGCATAAAAAGGAGGGACTCTAGAAGAGCAACCTACAAACCAAATGAAGATTTAATTCTAAGTACATGATAACCAAAGAGTTCTGATAGCAACTATAAAACTCATTGCTATACCAAAAAAACATGCCGAATAAGTACGTATATACTTGGAGGGCTCAGACAAAATAGATGAAGCATAGAATACAAAATTTGGTCACTCAAAATGTGTAGGTACAGGGAGACTTAGGCTACCCAGTTTCGTCCACATGAAATGTACAATACAAATAAAGAATAAACGTCATAATTATCTAATTGTAAAACACATATATACCTGATGCTATGTCTAAATTCGTAATAAATTGTATCTGCATCCATGATATGATCTCAAGTGAATACTCTTTCTGTGGCTCCAGTACTGGATTTTGCACATCTGTTGATATGCCATGTATCTTAATTGCAAAGCACAATTAGAAATTTCAATACACTATAACTAGAGAAGATAGATTGGTAGAAGAAAGTAAAATCATTTGCCTAAACAACTCAACTAAATCAGACATAAAAATGTTACATTGATCTCCTCAGCACCATGCCATCACCACTGAACAACAATGCTAATACTGCTGTTTTATGCAAAAGCTAGCATTTCAGCACTAATTCTCTCTCCCGCATAGGTAGTATCTTGCATGTACTACACACAGTAGTATGCTTCCACTCTGAAGACAAAAGAACCCAGATGATGCCCATCCTCTTGGATCACCATCTCAACCCTAGAATATTCACCCAAGACCTTGACATGTGAAATGATGAAAATTAGTCGAGAAGGTAAAGCTTCTAAATTCTGACAAAACATAAGCAATACATTAATCTAGAAATAATGTGGAACCCCTTTTATGGCACTACATTAATCCAGAAAGTCAGCGATGATCCAGATGAGTGTTGCGACTTCTGCAAATATCCTATAAATAAAAAATCATTATGATGATTTACCTTGCAATCATTGTTCAAGAGACACGACATCCTGCTATAACATATGGAACAAACAGTATAGATGGAGTTTCAGAAAGCAAGAGGCAGAATACCTGAGAAAAATCTCGTATGTATTTTTTTTCAAAAACTAAGCATAACAAAGTACAGTTAATAGTAGGCAGACATCCAAAAAAAACCCACTCAATTGCTTTGTCTTGTAAGCATATAAGTTTGCCAAGTAGTTGTCAGATATTTTGGTTCAAAACAAAGAGACTGAGTGTTGCTTCAGTACTCAAAGAAATATGAGGGATGGTTCACACCTAGTTGGCCTGAAACCTCGAGTCTCCTTTCCTCATCGAGAATGTACGGAACCTAGATTCAACGTGCACAGGAATTTTGTCTAGCGTCATGGTGAGAAGAAACTCAGAGAAATTTGTTATCCTACGTTCATAGATAATAACAATATTGAGGAATTTCAGCGGGGGAGGACTGAGGCGTACCGGCGATATTTGCAGGGGATACGATGACCTCCTGCAGGAGATCGTGCAGTCTTCTCGCGACATCAGCGGCTGAGAGGAAGCCCTCCTCAGGGCATGTGTTGGCGGCCTTGGCTGCTGCCTACGTCGGCCGTGACGGTGGCCACACCACAACAGCACCGTGATGTGGAAGCATTGGAGGAGGCGGAAAGAACTACCAGAGAGCTCTGTCTCCCGGTGCCCCACACCCTCAAATCATGTCACCGTTGTCATCGATTGGAGGCCATGGTGGCTCCACCCGGGTCTTCTATGCCCACCGCCCCGGCGATTGAGCGTGCAGGTGGCCACCACCGGCTGCCTTCAACGCATCGCCATCAACCTCCCACGTCGCCCGACCCTTGATTCCGGTCATCTACAGCTGGCTGCTTGACACAGATAGCATGACGAGGACGCGTCCTTCCATTTAGGAAGGGCCGTGAGTAGAGAGAGGGGAAGGAGTCCGCATAGGCCGTGGTTGGGTGGGGGTGCTAGGCCGCCGGCGACCTAATCTTCTCCATCACGGAGCAGAGGAGGATGGGGAGGGGGATCGAAGACGGGATTGTTGGTTTGTGGTACCAAACATCCCGGGCGAGTGCATCCCGGTACCCGAGTTGTCATCAATCTCACGGAGGGGCCGTAGTAGAATCGCCAATTGTCCAGAAGGGCCAAATCGGGGTGAATACAAATCTAACGGCGAAACGGTAGTTTGAACCAAACGAAAAACGGTTGAACTCAAATACCACCATTAGGTCAATTCTTCTTGGCCCGCCATGTCAGTATTCCCTGTTATCTTTTGCAGTCGTGGACTAGTTTACCCCTGCGTGGACGAGATCCCTGAGTGGACCAGATCTATTTCTTTGCTTTGCTCTGCTCTTCTCCCCTACTCCCCTCCCCATAACCTTTGCTCAGCTTCAGCTGCTCGTCTCCGATCGGAGCTTGCACTTGCTCTAATTTGCGCCCCCGCCATGTACGGTCAACCTCCCACGACTCTAATCGAAGCTCGCAGCCGTCGCCATCGCATCGTCCGACGTATCGGAGCTTCGTGTCCCCGGACTAATATCTCGCCTCTGGATAGTCCTTCTTGCATGGCGGAGCGTGTACCGTTGGGCGATCCTGGCCGGCGATCGGCCTCGGGCAGTTGCGTACTTCCGTGCACCCCAGGCATGGTAGCCCTGGCACAACATTTCGACGACCACGCTCTCATGGCCACCGTGCTGGGCGTCCGTCCTGCCATGTCGACGACAGAGTTGCTATTGGCTTTCAAATATCATTTTGGGATCATATGAAATGAGGTCAAGATTGAGGTATGCGCGCCGCCATTCAATTTTTTCGTCTGGTTCGAGCATAGCTCAGACACCGAGCGCTTTCTGCATTCTTCCCGTTCTTCGAGTGTTGCGGGGATAAAATGAGCTGCATGCGTTGGCATCGCGCCTGTGGGTAGGACGATCGCTTGGGGCAGCTCCGTTTCTTCTCCAAACTCGACTTTGACTGCCTCCCATTGGTTGCTTTGGAGCCGGAGGCCCTCAAGCAGGTCGTCAGTAGCCTTGGCGGCAAGCTGGTGGAAATCGTGCCACCGAACGATAGCTGGGTCATCGAGGTAAAGGCGTGTCTGAACGATCCTAACGCCGTTTCTAAGATGTACGAGGTGCTGATTCCAAGCAGGGCAGGGCGACAGGTTTGCTGGAAGCTCCTGGTCATCATCCACCTGAAGGAGGTTCTGGAATCGGTACATGGCATTCAGGGCCTCGAAGAGGCTTCCAGAAAGCATCCTCGTCGCCTACAGTGTTGGCCTAGAAGGATCGATGGCATAGGACCACCACCGTTTTGCGACGGAGCACAAAGTTTCGGTGGGGGAACTGGGCTTGGACAAGCTTGTGGTTCTGATTTCCCTCGAGTCAAGATAGAGCTCTAGTGAATTGTCGTGGTATATGTGGCGAATGAATTTGTATTATGGAGAGTGTAGAAGGAAGTTAGCATCGACTAAAAATGTGTAATAGTTTGAATCGATGTTGTACGTGTGGGTAATGAATTTGAAGTAGTGTGTGTGTAATAGTTTGAAGCGATGTAGTATGTGTGAGTAATGAATTCGATGTAGTGTGTGTGTAATACTTTGAATCTATTTAGTTGAACACCGTGTATTATAATTTTTGTGAATAACCAAGGACAACCTAATGAAAAGATGGTGGTCTGGCAATGAGCAATGTCATTTCTGTGGATGCCAGGAAAATATAGTCCATCTTCTCCTCAAGTACAAGGTAGCTAGATTTGTAACACGTTGAACTGCAGGACCATTTTGCAGAGAACACACGACAAATGAAAAATGATTTACAACATAGATAGCAGACGCAAAATCTGTAGTCTAGGATAAAAAATGCCAGTTAACTGGATTTAACCACGACTCGTAATTGAAGGAAATAGATACTAGATAGTATTTGCTTACAACAGTAGTACTTACATACAAAAGGGTCTTATACCTGCACAAAAGTGGCCTAAATTCCTACTAGTTTATAGAACAATTCGTCAGCAGTTCCTCTACAAAAGCCATTCTTCAGTCTGAACTTAACTATTCTACACTTAAGATACTGCAGATCTCCACCAGAAAAGTTGGCTGGCCAATTGCCTTGAGAGGACGTATGTTCTTTGATCATTTAACCCCAAACTGATTTATTTCCTTCCCGCCAAATTATAAGAAATCTGGATCATTCATGCATGACCGCTTTGCATGCGCCAGTGCTAGTTCAGTAGGAATATCTGCGCCGCTGCAATGATTTCTTCGAAACTGAAATTCGGCATCTTCTTTTTGGGATCGTAAGTCCGTGTGAACGAGAACCTGAATTCCAGCGCTGAGCTGATGCCTGCTGTCGGCTCCGGCTGTTGAACAATCCAACATGTTGAGTGTAGATGCTTGGTCGCCACCACGGTACGGCCTCTGACGATGCGTAGGATGTAGCGTGTTTGCGGCAGACAGCGTGTTCCCAACCTCCATCACTGCGGTAAGCTAGCCCGCACCAAAGCATGGACGCGAGAGTTCCTAGACCTTGGTGCTGCCCTGTTCGAGGGTGTGTATCCTCGGCGGCATGCTCTCATGAACGATTTGATACGTACCTTGTTCCCATTGCCTAGAGCATGTCGTAATGCCGCCGCATGATTTCTCCACATCACTCTCTTGGCCCTGCTTGCTGCATCTGGCGCCGACAATGACGGTGCCGCCGCCACGGCGGATTCGACACATTCAGCGAAATCATCCGCCTGGCAGGACAATGGGAGACCGACCTTGAAGTAGAGCTTCATGGCCTGCCTAAGGGGGCCAAATACCCCAGTTTCGGGGGCTGTCGCGACGGCGGCGGCTGCTTAGGCGGGGCCATGTTACCCTAGGTGGTGCGGCATGGAGGAGCTACGCAAGGTGAACTGTCGTTTGTGGGAGAAGGGGAGTGACAAAATGAAAGTAGGTTTGTACTACGGGCATGCGTGAAAATAATCAATCTTTATTTTCCTTCTCAGCATAAGAGTGCGAACGTATTAAAAAGATCGGTCGTGGGTATCCACCTCATCAGGCAATGTACCAAGCAGGGACGGGCCTAGAATTTTAAGAGCGGGTATTCAAAATATATAAAAATTTGTGTGTAAAAAAAATAAAAAAAATGCAGTTGTGGGCGTTTGAACCACCGACCAAAAGGTTTGGCCAATTGTTCCTAACCAGCTAAGCTACTACATCCTTTATTTCATTGTACGATGGTAAATATTTTGTATATGCATTTTGCATAAACACATTTCAACATTTTGCTAAAATATTTTGGGTATTCACCTGAATACCCTTGACTTGAGCTGGGCCCGCCCCTGGTACCAAGACAAGTAGGAGACCGGGTTTCATTTTAAAAATGTTGACGACTGTGCCCTTATGTTTATACGATATTATTTCTATGGCACTATGTACCGTCGAATTGTAGCAACACCATCAGAAACAGGGGATGACGACGTGGCGTGTTTTCTTTTTTTTAAAGGGCATCAGAAACAGGGGATGATGATGTGGCATGTTTTCTGACTGGCGGGCCCGCCTCCTCCACCTTCGACGGCGCACATTCCAGGTTCAAGGGCTGGTGCCGCCCACCAACACATTATTGTGCAATTTTCCATGTTTTGTCGCAACCAGCTCCGCTCCTCTGCCTATGCCGCCGCCACTCTGTTCAGTCGTGCACCGCTCTCGTCCTCCCCTTGGGCCGTCGTCATCTCGCCCTCCCCTCCCTGCCATCCCCTCGCGTCCCCTCCCCTCCCCTCCCTGGCCCGTCTCCTTGCCACCATCCACTGCCTAGGCGCGTCTGGAAAAAAACTGAGAGTCGGCCATTGGGTTAGGCGCCCAACGACCCTGGTGATCCAGATCCCGCTCGGAGATGGATCCTGCGAGGCGTAGGAACACGGAGATGGGTCCTACGCGGCTAGAGAGCATAAAATCTCCTTCAAGTTTGGAGAGCGAAGAGGAGAACGAAATAGGGGAAGAGGAAGCGGGGTGTAGAGCTCTGGAGGTATGGAGCTCGGAGAAGGTGTCGTGCATCCACATTGAAGGGTAAGAACTGTGATTCCTTTTCCGCATACCCCAATTAGTGTTTCTAGTCCCGTGGTGATGGCAAGGATATGTGTTGGTAACTGCAGGATGTCTGTACAACTTGTCCTTGAGCATGATGCTTTGTCAAGCAAGCATGAAGACATTGAAATGTGTGGCGGTGCGGATGATGAGAAAGCATATCCAGACGTGGCTGCTGACCTTGATAGGATGGAGGTATGGAATATTTGGTTAATTCGAACTTTGAGCCTGACTATGGGACTGATGAGGAAGAGGAATGTGAAGATGTGGAAATGGGATGTAGATACGATGACGAAGAGGAGGACAGGCCAGTGATACACGTTGACAGGGACAATCCTACAATTGATGAGGGGACTGTCTTTGAGAATGTGAAGGACTGCAGATATGCAGTTGCAACCTATTGAATCAGAGTTGGGTTCGAATTTTATCATTGAAAAGAGCGACCAAAAGAGATTTAGGGTGCATTGTAGGGAAAGTAATGTGTGTAAATGGAGATTACATGCATCTCCAATGCGGGGTGGACACCCATTTCAGGTTGCAATAGGTACATTCAGTTTCAGTCTTTATCATATTTATTCTGCTGATAATTAGCTCTGAATTACTTGGATTCTTATCGAATGCAGATCAAAGTAAACACGAAGAAACACAACTGCCCTAATACTTCTTTAAGTGATAAAATTAGACCGGTGACTACCAAGTGGATTGCTGCTACTGTACTTGACTGGGTGAGGCAGGATCATAAGGTTGGACCTGCTGAACTCAGAGCAAAGATTAGCAAAAGTTTTAACGTTCTGATTCCTTACGACATAGTCTTTGATGGGAAGGAGATGGCTCTAGACTTCATTCAAGGCAAGTGGAATGACAGTTTTCACATGTTGTATAGTTTCAAAGCTTAGGTAGAGAAAACATCACCTGGTAGTGTAGTTGAAATCGATTACGAGGTTGTGAAAGGAAGAGAAAAGGTCTCGAGAGGGGTCATGTATAAGCAGGCAGATAAGATATGCTTCATGAGATGTTTTGTCTGCCTGAAGGCATGCTGGAAGGGGTTCCAAGACGGCTGCAGGCCATACTTGGCAATAGGCGCAACTTCTTTAACAGGGAAGTTCAGGGGACATGTTGCTTCTGCTTGTGCTTTGGACGCGGATAATTGGCTTCTACCCGTAGCTTATGCTGTTCTTGAGGGTGAATCAAATGAAAGCTGGACATGGTTCATGCAGAGACTACGTGAAGTAATTGGTCACCCCGAAGGCTTGGTGATACATACCGGTGCATGCGAGGGTCTTGAGAATCCTAATGATGATGTGTTTCCTGGGGTTGAGCATAGGGAATGCATGCGGCACCTCGCTACTAACTTCACGAAGAAGTTCAAAGGAAAGATCTTTGAAGAGGACTTGTGGCGATCAGCATACACATACACCCCAAGCACGCATGTTACTTACTTGCAGAACATGTATGTAGTGCCAAAGGTGAAAAAATACCTTGAAGAACATCACACCAAGCTGTGGGCCAGAAGCAAGTTTGGTGAGTTAAGCAAGGTGGATTTTGTTTGCAATAATTTGGCAGAAAGTTTCAATGATAAGATTTCGGGCATGAAGACACTTGGAATTGTTATTTTGTTGGATGCAATAAGATAGTGCATAATGGTGAAGATAGACTTAAGGCAAAGAATTTGTGCAGGAAACTTTTTAGGCCATAAAATAGTTCCAAAGGTGGTTATGTTAGTGAATGAAAGAACCAGGGCAATGAGAACGATAAAGATGAGGATGGTCAGAAGTTCCAGAACATTGGCTGAGGTTTATGCAGAATACAAGCGTGGAAGTGAACGGAGGTACACTGTAGACATTGGAAACAAGACTTGTTCATGCAGGCAGTGGCAGATTACTCTTCTACCATGTCACCATGCAATGTAATTCATCTTAAAGCTTAGAGGTATCAGAGCTGAAATAGAGAACTATGTCGACAACTATTTCTCCGTGGACAAGTTTGCTACAACTTATGCAGAAAACGTACCACCTATGGCTGATGAAAATGATCGGTAGATTGTCGATCTAGGGTTCAAACTTCAACCACCAGTTCTTTGGAGGCCACCTGGGAGGCCTAGAAAGCTAAGGATCGAAGCCTCCACCGATAAAGGTTCAAGGCTGCGAGCTAGGAAAAGGAAATGCAAACGTTGTGGCGGATTCGGCCATATCAAGAGGTTATACAAAAACCCAGTTACACATGATCTTGTCCCTGTTCACACCCCAGTGGCAGAAAATGAGGCTTCTCAGCCAGAACTGGAGGAAGAGCAGCGTGAAGACGAAGAACTTGAGGAAGTATAGCAGGTGGAGGAAAACGGTGATGAGCACTCGGAGGAAAACATACGTAAGCAGCCAATTTATGAAGAAGTGGAGGTGCCGGTGAGAAAAGGGTGTGAAAAGAAACAAAAGGGTAAGCGGAACAGGGAGGAAAGGGCAAATAATGGAGGTGTATTAGAATATGAAGAAGGTGCAGGGGTGATTGAGGATGTTCTTGAGGATCTTTCAGGTAACTACAGGAGAAATAATAAATCCCTACCAATTTCATCTTTGTACGATTCTCCGGATGAAAGGTAAGCTTAAAAATTGTTTTATTTGCCATTTTTTTTATCATCATCAATTGTTGCTTAATGCAGCGTGGGATAGCAGACTAATAAGAGGAGCAGAAAGATGCGGACATAGTAACATCAGATGTTAAATTATATCATTGAAACTATACTAGTCGTGTCGTCTTTATTTATATCTAGCACGTGCAACGTGTCTGTGATGGGGTCATGTGGACCAGATTGCAATTTTTAAAATATTATTACATTAATTTTTTACATGCGTATGGACGCAGCTACTAGTTCCCATCTCCCATGGATTCCCATCTCCTTTGGCGCACTCCAGAATTATGGATGTGCCATAAAGTAGCAAAGTTAGCGTATTGTCCCATCAGATATAAACGCAATGACTTTGTTTGTTCAGAATTTGACGACTTTTGATTAGTTTGAAAGACAGAGAAACCTAAAACATGGCTAATATTTGCTATCAGAAACTATTCCTCAAAAAATATTATTACTCCCTCCGTCTAGAACTAAGTGACTTGAATTTGTGTAGGTTCATATGTATCTAGACATGTTTTGGGTATTGATATATTTAAATATCTAAAAAAAGCTAAGTCAGTTATATCTGGACAGGAGTAGTACACTATTATAACACGCTCAACCCCTTCTCCTCTGGCGCACTCCAAATTATGGCTGTGCCATCAAGTGCTAGGAGCAGAGTTAGCGTATTGTCTCATCTGATATGCCTGGAACGCACGAACATTATTTTCAGGATCGGACGAGTTTCGACTAGTTTCAAAAACAAAGGCAACTAAAACATGGCCAACATATATAGATTATGACGATAATCGACTATGACTCAAGTGACCCAGATCCAAAGAG
This sequence comes from Avena eriantha, assembly GCA_910589775.1. Classification (NCBI taxonomy): domain Eukaryota; kingdom Viridiplantae; phylum Streptophyta; class Magnoliopsida; order Poales; family Poaceae; genus Avena; species Avena eriantha. The sequence goes on from OU342744.1 coordinate 382,683,803, forward strand.
GGAATTACGATACCGTCCATAGATTTAATTTATTCTTAAGTGGCCCTAATCGACTATGACGCTCCCGCAGTCTCCATCATCGATGATGTTGTCTGCGTCACCATTAGCCTCCTCCACGTCGGAATTGATGCCGACATTCCCGGCAGCGTTCCTCATCCTCATGGATTCTTCATGGCACACCACATCGATAACGGTGTAGGTCGTACGCCTAGGCGCTTCCCAGAAGTGCTGCCTCCCTTCGAGCATGCGCAGATTCGGGTGAATCTCCAGCCGGTGGGTTCCGCACAACTCAATCAACGCAACCCGCTCCTTCTTGAACAACTTTCGCTAGTATGCACTCGTGCCCGAGTACCGTGCCATTACCCTCTTCCGCTCCGGCAGTTGGCGGAGGAGCTCCTCGGTCTGCCTCGCCAACGCGTTGTCACGCAAGAGCGGCACCACAGGAACCCCGACGTAGCTGAGCTCGAAGCCGGCCGGAAGCCTCGCGAACGGCAGCGCGAGTATGTCATAGTAGGTGAACATCTGAGCCTCATGCAAGCTGATTTTGGGCCTCTCCCTCTCCATGGGGATGAAGGAACACGATATGAGATTTGGCCCCGAGGTTAAGGGGATAAGGGCAAGGACGTAGGCCCAGTCGTGGTTGCCACAGCCAATCAGTTCGCATAATAGACTTCTCGCAGATCGCCCTCATGAAGGACATCCTTATCGTCCACGCACCCCAATCCAACGACGCCTAACAATTGGGGATCGGGTCTTCTAGAAGCCAGGAGCGGTTGCTGGTTAGCTTTGCGTCCTGATTGTTAGTGGCCAACAGCTGTCATTGAAAATAATACACATTTCAATGACAATGGTGGATCCATATGCGGTTTTTGAAAAGAACAGACATGCAATGAACTCTGGTGGATCCATATTCAATGACACTAGTGGATCCATATGTGGTCTGTGAAAACAACACACATTTCAAACTAGTGGATCCATATGTGGTTTGTGAAAAGAACATAAATCCAGTGACTCTAGCTGTGGTTAATGAAAAGAACACACATACAATGACACTGGTGGATCCATGTGGTTAATGAAAAGAACAGACGTGCAATGAACTCTGGTGGATCCATATGTGGTGTCTGAAAAGAACACACATGCAATGACACTGGTGGATCCATATGTGGTCTGTGAAAAGAACACACATGCAATGACACTGGTGGATCCATGTGGTCTGTGAAAAGAACACACATGTAATGACACTGGTGGATCCATATGTGGTATATGAAAAGAATAGACATGAAATGACTCTAGATGTGGTTAATGAAAGAATATACATTTCAATGACAATGGTGGTTCCATATGTGGTTTGAGAAAAGAACAGACATGCAACGACTCTAGTTGTGGTTAATGAAAAGAATACACATGCAATGACACTAGTGTATCCATAGGTGGATTGTGAAAATAAGACACGTGCAATGAACTCTGGTGGATCCATATGCAATGACACTGGAGGATGCATATGTGGTCTATGAAAAGAACACACATTTCAATGACACTGGTGGATCCAGATGTGGTTTGTGAAAAGAACATACATCCAGTGACTCTAGCTGTGGATAATCAAAAGAACACACATGCAATGACACTGGTGGATTCATGTGTGGTTAATGAAAAGAACACACATGCAATGACAATGGTGGATCCATATGTGGTCTGTGAATAGAACACACATGCAATGAAAATGGTGTATCCATATGTGGTTTGTGAAGAGAACACACATGCAATAAACTCTAGTGGATCCATATGTGGTTTGTGAAAAGAACACACATACAATGACACTAGTGGATCCATATGTGGTATGTGAAAAGAACACACATGCAATGAAACTGGTGGATCCATGTGGTTTGTGAAAATAACACACATGCAATGACACTTGTGGATCCATATGTGGTCTATGAAAAGAACACACATTTCAATGACACTGGTGGATCCATATGTGCTTTGTGAAAAGAATAGACATCCATTGACTCTAGATGTGGTTAATGAAAAGAACACACATGCAATGACACTGGTGGATCCGTATGTGGTTAGCGAAAAGAACACACATGCAATGATACTGGTGGATCCATATGTGGTCTGTGAAAAGAACACACATGCAATGAAAATGGTGTATCCATATGTGGTTTGTGAAGAGAACACACATGCAATGACACTGGTAGATCCATATGAGGTTTGTGAAAAGAACACACATTTCAATGACACTAGGGATCAATATGTGGTTTGTGAAAAGAACAGACATGCAATGAACTCTGGTGGATCCATATGCAATGACACTAGTGGATCCATATGTGGTCTGTGAAAACAACACACATTTCAAACTAGTGGATCCATATGTGGTTTGTGAAAAGAACATAAATCCAGTGACTCTAGCTGTGGTTAATGAAAAGAACACACATACAATGACACTTGTGGATCCATGTGGTTAATGAAAAGAACAGACATGCAATGAACTCTGGTGGATCCATATGTGGTGTCTGAAAAGAACACACATGCAATGACACTGGTGGATCCATATGTTGTATGTGAAAAGAACACACATGCAATGACACTGGTGGATCCATGTGCTCTGTGAAAAGAACACACATGTAATGACACTGGTGGATCCATATGTGGTATGTGAAAAGAATAGACATGAAATGACTCTAGATGTGGTTAATGAAAGAATATACATTTCAATGACAATGGTGGTTCCATATGTGGTTTGAGAAAAGAACAGACATGCAACGACTCTAGTTGTGGTTAATGAAAAGAATACACATGCAATGACAATAGTGTATCCATAGGTGGATTGTGAAAATAAGACACATGCAATGAACTCTGGTGGATCCATATGCAATGACACTGGAGGATCCATATGTGGTCTGTGAAAAGAACACACATTTCAATGACACTGGTGGATCCAGATGTGGTTTGTGAAAAGAACATACATCCAGTGACTCTAGCTGTGGATAATCAAAAGAACACACATGCAATGACACTGGTGGATTCATGTGTGGTTAATGAAAAGAACACACATGCAATGACAATGGTGGATCCATATGTGGTCTGTGAAAAGAACACACATGCAATGAAAATGGTGTATCCATATGTGGTTTGTAAAGAGAACACACATGCAATAAACTCTAGTGGATCCATATGTGGTTTGTGAAAAGAACACACATACAATGACACTAGTGGATCCATATGTGGTATGTGAAAAGAACACACATGCAATGAAACTGGTGGATCCATGTGGTTTGTGAAAATAACACACATGCAATGACACTTGTGGATCCATATGTGGTCGATGAAAAGAACACACATTTCAATGACACTGGTGGATCCATATGTGCTTTGTGAAAAGAATAGACATCCATTGACTCTAGATGTGGTTAATGAAAAGAACACACATGCAATGACACTGGTGGATCCGTATGTGGTTAGCGAAAAGAACACACATGCAATGACACTGGTGGATCCATATGTGGTCTGTGAAAAGAACACACATGCAATGAAAATGGTGTATCCATATGTGGTTTGTGAAGAGAACACACATGCAATGACACTGGTAGATCCATATGAGGGTTGTGAAAAGAACACACATTTCAATGACACTAGGGATCAATATGTGGTTTGTGAAAAGAACAGACATGCAATGAACTCTGGTGGATCCATATGCAATGACACTAGTGGATCCATATGTGGTCTGTGAAAACAACACACATTTCAATGACACTGGTGGATCCATATGTGGTTTGTGAAAAGAACATACATCCAGTGACTCTAGATGTGGTTAATGAAAAGAACACACATGCAATGACACTGGTGGATCCATATGTGGTTAATGAAAAGAACACACATGCAATGACACTGGTGGATCCATGTGTTGTCTGTGAAAAGAACACACATGCAATGAACATGGTGGATCCATATGTTGTTTGTGAAGAGAACACACATGCAATAAACTCTGGTGGATCCATATGTGGTTTGTGAAAAGAACTCACATGCAATGACACTGGTGGATCCATATCTGGTTTGTGAAAAGAACAGATGTGCAATGATACTGGTGGATCCATATGGTTTGTGAAAAGAACACACATGCAATGACACTGGTAGATCCATATGTGGTCTGTGAAAAGAACACACATTTCAATGACACTGGTGGATCCATATGTGGTTTGTGAAAAGAACATACATCCAGTGACTCTAGCTGTGGATAAGCAAAAGAACACACATGCAATGACACTGGTGGATTCATGTGTGGTTAATGAAAAGAACACACATGCAATGACAATGGTGGATCCATATGTGGTCTGTGAAAAGAACACACATGCAATGAAAATGGTGTATCCATATGTGGTTTGTAAAGAGAACACACATGCAATAAACTCTAGTGGATCCATATGTGGTTTGTGAAAAGAACACACATACAATGACACTAGTGGATCCATATGTGGTATGTGAAAAGAACACACATGCAATGAAACTGGTGGATCCATGTGGTTTGTGAAAATAACACACATGCAATGACACTTGTGGATCCATATGTGGTCGATGAAAAGAACACACATTTCAATGACACTGGTGGATCCATATGTGCTTTGTGAAAAGAATAGACATCCATTGACTCTAGATGTGGTTAATGAAAAGAACACACATGCAATGACACTGGTGGATCCGTATGTGGTTAGCGAAAAGAACACACATGCAATGACACTGGTGGATCCATATGTGGTCTGTGAAAAGAACACACATGCAATGAAAATGGTGTATCCATATGTGGTTTGTGAAGAGAACACACATGCAATGACACTGGTAGATCCATATGAGGTTTGTGAAAAGAACACACATTTCAATGACACTAGAGATCAATATGTGCTTTGTGAAAAGAACAGACATGCAATGACACTGGTGGATCCATATGTGGTTTGTGAAGAGAACACACATGCAATGAAATCTGGTGGATCCATATATGGTTTGTGAAAAGAACACACATCCAGTGAACTCTGGTGGATCCACATGCAATGACCCTCGTGGATACATGTGATTTGTGAGAAGAACACACATGCAATGACTCTAGCTGTGGTTAATTAAAAGAACAAACATGCAATGAACTCTGGTGGATCCATATGTGGTGTGTGAAAAGAACACACATGCAATGATAGTGGTGGATCCATATGTGGTCTATTAAAAGAACACACATGCAATGAAACTGGTGGATCCATGTGGTTCGTGAAAAGAACACACATGCAATGACACTAGTGGATCCATATGTGGTATGTGAAAAGAACAGACATGAAATGACTCTAGATGTGGTTAATGAAAGAATATACATTTCAATGGAAATGGTGGTTCCATATGTGGTTCATGAAAAGAACAGACATACAACGACTCTAGCTATGGTTAATGAAAAGAAAACACATGCAATGACACAAGTGTATCCATAGGTGGATTGTGAAAAGAACACACATGCAATAAACTCTAGTGGATTCATATGCAATAACACTGGTGGATCCGTATGTGGTTAGTGAAAAGAACACACATGCAATGACACTAGTGGATCCATATGTGGTCTATGAAAAGAACACACATGCAATGAAAATAGTGGATCCATATGTGGTTTGTGAAAAGAACAGACATCCAGTGACTCTAGCTGTGGTTAATGAAAAGAACACACATGCAATGACACTGGTGCATCCGTATGTGGTTAGTGAAAAGAACACACATGCAACGACACTGGTGGATCTATACGTGGTCTGCGAAAAGAACACACATGCAATGAAAATGGTGGATCCATATGTGGTTTGTGAAGAGAACACACATGCAATGAATCTGGTGGATCCATATGTGGTTTGTGAAAATAACACACATTTCAATGAAACTAGTGGATCCATATGTGGCTTGTGAAAAGAACATACATGCAATGAACTCTAGTGGATCCATATGTAGTTTGTGAAAAGAACACGCATACAATGACACTGGTGGATCCATATGTGGTCTATGAAAAGAACACACATGCGATGAAACTGGTGGATCCATGTGTTTTGTGAAAAGAACACACATGCAATAACACTAGTGGATCCATATGTGGTCTGTGAAAGGAACACACATTTCAATGACACTGGGGATCCATATGTGGTTTGTGAAAAGAACATACATGCAATGACTCTAGTTGTGGTTAATGAAAAGAACACACATGCAATGACACTAGTGGATCCATAGGTGGATTGTGACAAGAACACACATTTCAATGAAAATGGTGGATCCATATGTGGTTTGTGAAGAGAACACACATGCAATGAACTCTAGTGGATCCATATATGGTTTGTGAAAAGAACACACATCTAGTGGAGTCTGGTGGATCCACATGCAATGACACTGGTGGATCCATGTGTTTTGTGAAAAGAACACACATGCAATGACTCTAGCTATGGTTAATGAAAAGAACAGACAGGGAATGAACTCTGGCGGATCCATATGTGGTGTGTGAAAAGAACACATATGCAATGACATTGGTGGATCCATGTTCTCTGTGAAAAGAACACACATGCAATGAGACTAGTGGATCCATATGTGGTATGTGAAAAGAACAAACATAAAATGACTCTAGATGTGGTTAATGAAAGAATATACATTTCAATGACAATGGTGGTTCCATATGTGGTTTGTGAAAAGAACAGACATGCAACGACTCTAGCTGTGGTTAATGAAAGGAACACACATGCAATGACACTAGTGTATCCATAGGTGGATTGTGAAAAGAACAAACATGCAATGAACTCTGGTGGATCCATATGCAATAACACTGGTGGATCCATATGTGGTCTGTGAAAATAACACACATTTCCATGACACTGGTGGATCCATATGTGGTTTGTGAAAAGAACACACATGCAATGAAAATGGTGGACCATATGTGGTTTGTGAAGAGAACACACATGCAATAAACTCTGGTGGATCCATATGTGGTTTGTGAAAAAAACACACATCTAGTGAACTCTGGTGCATCGATATGCAATGACACTGGTGGATCCATATGTGGTCTGTGAAAAGAACACACATTTCATTGATACTGGTGGATCCATATGTGGTTTGTGAAAAGAACATACATGCAATGAACTCTGGTGGATCCCTATGTAGTTTGTGAAAAGAACACGCATACAATGACACTGGTGGATCCATATGTGGTCTATGAAAAGAACACACATGCGTTGAAACTGGTGGATCCATGTGGTTTGTGAAAAGAACACACATGCAATGACACTTGTGGATCCATATGTGGTCTGTGAAAAGAACACACATTTTAATGACACTGGGGATCCATATGTGGTTTGTGAAAAGAACATACATGGAATGACTCTAGTTGTGGTTAATGAAAAGAACACGCATGCAATGACACTTGTGGATCCATAGGTGGATTGTGAAAAGAACACACATTTCAATAAAAATGGTGGAGCCATATGTGGTTTGTGAAGAGAACACACATGCAATGAACTCTAGTGGATCCATATATGGTTTGTGAAAAGAACACACATCCAGTGAAGTCTGGTGGATCCACATGCAATGACACTGGTGGATCCATGTGTTTTGTGAAAAGAACACACATGCAATGACTCTAGCTATGGTTAATGAAAAGAACAGACATGCAATGAACTCTGGTGGATCCATATGTGGTGTGTGAAAAGAACACACATGCAATGACACTGGTGGATCCATGTGGTATGTGAATAGAACACACATGCAATGACACTAGTAGATCCATATGTGGTATGTGAAAAGAACAAACATGAAATGACTCTAGATGTGGTTAATGAAAGAATATACATTTCAATGACAATGGTGGTTCCATATGTGGTTTGTGAAAAGAACAGACATGCAATGACTCTAGTTGTGGTTAATCAAAAGAACACACATGCAATGACACTAGTGTATCCATAGGAGGATTGTGAAAAGAACACACATGCAATGAACTCCGGTGGATCCATATGCAATGGCACTGGTGGATCCATATGTGGTCTGTGAAAAGAACACACATGCAATGAAAATATTGGATCCATATGTGGTTTGTGAAGAGAACACACATGCAATGAATCTGGTGGATCCATATGTTTGCTTGTGAAAAGAACACACATCTAGTGAACTCTAGTGCATCGATATGCAATGACACTGGTGGATCCATGTGTGGTCTGTGAAAAGGACACATAATGCAATGACACTGGTGGATCCATATGTGGTTTGTGAAAAGAACATACATGCAATGAAGTCTGGTGGATCCATATGTAGTTTGTGAAAAGAACACACACACAATGACACTGGTGGATCCATATGTGGTCTATGAAAAGAACAAACATGCGATGAAACTGGTGGATCCATGTGGTTTGTGAAAGGAACACACATGCAATAACACTAGTGGATCCATATGTGGTCTGTGAAAAGAACACACATTTCAATGACACTGGGGATCCATATGTGGTTTGTGAAAAGAACATACATGCAATGACTCTAGTTGTGGTTAATGAAAATAACACACACGCAATGACACTAGTGGATCCGTAGGTGGATTGTGAAAAGAACACACATTTAATGAAAATGGTGGATCCATATGTGGTTTGTGAAGAGAACACACATGCAATGAACTCTAGTGGATCCATATATGGTTTGTGAACATAACTCAGATCTAGTGAAGTCTGGTGGATCCACATGTAATGACACTGGTGGATCCATGTGTTTTGTGAAAAGAACACACATGCAATGACTCTAGCTGTGGTTAATGAAAAGAACAGACATGTAATGAACTCTGGTGGATCCATATGTGGTGTGTGAAAATAACACACATGCAATAACACTGGTGGATCCATGTGGTCTGTGAAAAGAACACACATGCAATGACACTGGTGGATCCATATGTGGTATGTGAAACGAACAAACATGAAATGACTCTAGATGTGGTTAATGAAAGAAATACATTTCAATGACAATGGTGGTTCCATATGTGGTTTGTGAAAAGAACAGACATGCAACGACTCTAGCTGTGGTTAATGAAAAGAACACACATGCAATGACACTAGTGTATCCATAGGTAGATTCTGAAAAGAACACACATGCAAGGAACTCTGGTGATTACATATGTGGTCAGTGAAAAGAACACACATTTCCATGACACTGGTGGATCCATATGTGGTTTGTGAAAAGAACACACATGCAATGACACTGGTAGATCCATATGTGGTTAATGAAAAGAACACACATGCAATGACACTGGTGGATCCATGTGTTGTCTATGAAAAGAACACACATGCAATGAACATGGTGGATCCATATGTTGTTTGTGAAGAGAACACACATGCAATAAACTCTGGTGGATCCATATGTGGTTTGTGAAAAGATCTCACATGCAATGACACTGGTGGATCCATATCTGGTTTGTGAAAAGAACAGATATGCAATTATACTGGTGGATCCATATGTGGTCTATGAAAAGAACACACATGCGATGAAACTGGTGGATCCATGTGGTTTGTAAAAAGAACACACATGCAATGACATTTGTGGATCCATATGTGGTCTGTGAAAAGAACACACATTTCAATGACACTGGGGATCCATATGTGGTTTGTGAAAAGAACATACATGCAATGACTCTAGTTGTGGTTAATGAAAAGAACACGCAGGCAATGACACTAGTGGATCCATAGGTGGATTTTGAAAAGAACACACATTTCAATAAAAATGGTGGATCCATATGTTGTTTGTGAAGAGAACACACATGCAATGAACTTTAGTGGATCCATATATGGTTTGTGAAAAGAACACACATCATGTGAAGTCTGGTGGATCCACATGCAATGACACTGGTGGATCCATGTGTTTTGTGAAAAGAACACACATGCAATGACTCTAGCTATGGTTAATGAAAAGAACAGACATGCAATGAACTCTGGTGGATCCATATGTGGTGTGTGAAAAGAACACACATGCAATGACACTGGTGGATCCATGTGGTATGTGAATAGAACACACATGCAATGACACTGGTGGATCCATATGTGGTATGTGAAAAGAACAAACATGAAATGACTCTAGATGTGGTTAATGAAAGAATATACATTTCAATGACAATGGTGGTTCCATATGTGGTTTGTGAAAAGAACAGACATGCAACGACTCTAGCTGTGGTTAATGAAAAGAACACACATGCAATGACACTAGTGTATCCATAGGTAGATTGTGAAAAGAACACACATGCAATGAACTCTGGTGGATACATATGTGGTCAGTGAAAAGAACACACATTTCCATGACACTGGTGGATCCATATGTGGTTTGTGAAAAGAACATACATCTAGTGACTCTAGTTGTGGTTAATGAAAAGAACACACATGCAATGACACTGGTGGATCCATGTGTTGTCTGTGAAAAGAACACACATGCAATGAACATGGTGGATCCATATGTTTTTGTGAAGAGAACACACATGCAATAAACTCTGGTGGATCCATATGTGGTTTGTGAAAAGAACTCACATGCAATGACACTGGTGGATCCATATCTGGTTTGTGAAAAGAACAGATGTGCAATGATACTGGTGGATCCATATGGTTTGTGAAAAGAACACACATGCAATGACACTGGTGGATCCATATGTGGTCTGTGAAAAGAACACACATTTCAGTGACACTGGTGGATCCATATGTGGTTTGTGAAAAGGACAGACATCTAGTGACTCTAGATGTGGTTAATGAAAAGAACAAACAAGCAATGACACTGGTGGATCCGTATGTGGTTAGTGAAAAGAACACACACGCAATGACACTAGTGGATCCATATGTGGTCTGTGAAAAGAACACACATGCAATGAAAGTGGTGGATCCATATGTGGTTTGTGAAGAGAACACACATGCAATGAATCTGGTGGATCCATATGTGGTTTGTGAAAAGAACACACATCTAGTGAACTCTGGTGGATCCATATGCAATAATACTTGTGGATCCATATGTGGTCTGTGAAAAGAACACACATTTCAATGACACTGGTGGCTCCATATGTGGTTTGTGAAAAGAACATACATGCAATGAACTCTGGTGGATCCATATGAAGTTTGTGAAAAGAACACACATACAATGACACTGGTGGATCCATATGTGGTCTATGAAAAGAACACACATGCGATGAAACTGGTGGATCCATGTGGTTTGTGAAAAGAACACACATGCAATGACACTAGTGGATCCATATGTAGTCTGTGAAAAGAACACACATTTCAATGACACTGGGATCCATATGTGGTCTGTGAAAAGAACATACATGCCATGACACTAGTTGTGGTTAATGAAAACAACACACACGCAATGACACTAGTGGATCCATAGGTGGATTGTTAAAAGAACACACATTTAATGAAAATGGTGGATCCATATGTGGTTTGTGAAGAGAACACACATGCAATGAACTCTAGTGGATCCATATATGGTTTGTGAAAAGAATACACATCCTGTGAAGTCTAGTGGATCCACATGCAATGACAATGGTGGATCCATGTGTTTTGTGAAAAGAACACACATGCAATGACTCTAGCTGTGGTTAATAAAAAGAATAGACATGCAATGAACTCTGGTGGATCCATATGTGGTGTGTGAAAAGAACACACATGCAATGACACTGGTGGATTCATGTGGTCTATAAAAAGAACACACATGCAATGACACTGGTGGATCCATATGTGGTATGTGAAAAGAACACACATGCAATGACACAGGTGGATCCATATGTGGTATGTGAAAAGAACACACATTTCAATGAAAATTGTGGATCCATATGTGGTTTGTGAAGAGCACACACATGTAATGAACTCTAGTGGATCCATATAGGGTTTGTGAAAAGAACACACATCCAGTAAAGTCTGGTGGATCCACATGCAATGACACTGGTGGATCCATATGTGGTTAATGAAAACAACACACATGCAATGAAAATGGTGGATCCATATGTGGTTTGTGAAGAGAACACACATGCAATAAACTCTGATGGATCCATATGTGGTTTGTGAAAAGAACACACATACAATGACACTAGTGGATCCATATGTGGTCTGTGAAAAAAAACGTGCAATGAAACTGGTGGATCCATGTGGTTTGTGAAAAGAACACACATGCAATGCCACTAGTGGATCCATATGTGGTCTGTGAAAAGAACAAACATTTCAATAACCCTGCTGGATCCATATGTGGTTTATGAAAAGAACAGACATCCAGTGACTCTAGCTGTGGTTAATGAAAAGAACACACATGCAATGACACTGGTAGATCCATATGTGGTTAGTGAAAAGAACACACATGCAACGACACTAGTGGATCCATATGTGGTCTGCGAAAAGAACACACATGCAATGAAAATGGTGGATCCATATGTGGTTTGTGAAGAGAATACACATCCAATGAATCTAGTGGATCCATATGTGGTTTGTGAAAAGAACACACATCTAGTGAACTCTGGTGGATCCATATGAAATAATACTTGTGGATCCATATGTGGTTTGTGAAAAGAACACACATTTCAATGACACTGGTGGATCCATATGTGGTTTGTGAAAAGAACAGACATCCAGTGACTCTAGCTGTGGTTAATGAAAAGAATACACATGCAATGACACTGGTGGATCCATATCTGGTTAGTGAAAAGAACACACATGCAGCGACACTGGTGGATCCATATGTGGTCTGCGAAAAGAACACACATGCAATGAAAATGGTGGATCCATATGTGGTCTGCGAAAAGAACACACATGCAATGAATCTGGTGGATCCATATGTGGTTTGTGAAAAGAACACACATCTAGTGAACTCTGGTGGATCCATATGCAATGATACTGGTGGATCCATATGTGGTCTATGAAAACAACACACATTTCAATGAAACTAGTGGATCCATATGTGGTTTGTGAAAAGAACATACATGCAATGAACTCTGGTGGATCCATATGTAGTTTTTGAAAAGAACACGCAAACAATGACACTGGTGGATCCATATGTGGTCTATGAAAAGAACACATATGCAATGAAACTGGTGGATCCCTGTGGTTTGTGAAAAGAATACACATGCTATGACACTGGTGGATCCATATGTGGTCTGTGAAAAGAACACACATTTCAATGACACTGGGGATCCATATGTGGTTTGTGAAAAGAACAGACATGCAATGACTCTAGTTGTGGTTAATGAAAAGAACACACATGCAATGACACTAGTGGATCCATAGGTGGATTGTGAATAGAATACACATTTCAATGAAAATGGTGGATCCATATGTGGTTTGTGAAGAGAACACACATGCAATGTACTCTGGTGGATCCATATATGGTTTGTGAAAGGAACACACATCCAGTGCACTCTGGTGGATCCACATGCAATGACACTAGTGGATCCATGTGTTTTGTGAAAAGAACACATATGCAATGACTCTAGCTGTGGTTAATGAAAAGAACAGACATGCAATGAACTCTAGTGGATCCATATGTGGTGTGTGAAAAGAACGCACATGCAATGACACTGGTGGATCCATAAGTGGCCTTTGAAAAGAACACACATGCAATGACACTGGTGGATCCATGTGGTTTGTGAAAAGAACACACATGCAATGACACTGGTAGATCCATACGTGGTATGTGAAAAGAACAAACATGAAATGATTCTAGCTGTGCTTAATGAAAGAATATACATTTCAATGACAATGGTGGTTCCATATGTGGTTTGTGAAAACAACAGACATGCAATGAGTCTAGTTGTGGTTAATGAAAAGAACACACCTGCAATGACACTAGTGTATCCATAGGTGGATTGTGAGAAGAACACACATGCATTGAACTCTGGTGGATCCATATGCAATGACACTGGTGGATACATATGTGGTCTGTGAAAAGAACACACATTTCAATGACACTCGTCGATCCATATGTGGTTTGTGAAAAGAACATACATCTAGTTACTCTAACTATGGTTAATGAAAAGAACGTACATGCAATGACACTGGTGGATCCAGATGTGGTTAATGAAAAGACACACATCCAATGCCACTGGTGGATCCATATGTGATCCGTGAAAAGAACACACATGCAATGAAAATGGTGGATCCATATGTGGTTTACGAAGAGAACACACATGCAATAAACTCTAGTGGATCCATATGTGGTTTGTGAAAAGAACACACATGCAATGACACTAGTGGATCCATATGTGGTCTGTGAAAAGAAAACACATTTCAGACACACTGGGGATCCATATGTGGTTTGTGAAAAGAACAGACAAGCAATGACTCTAGTTGTGGTTAATGAAAAGAACACACATGCAACAACACTAGTGGATCCATAGGTGGATTGTGAAAAGAACACACATTTCAATGAAAATGGTGGATCCATATGTGGTTTGTGAAGAGAACACACATGCAATGAACTCTGGTGGATCCATATATGGTTTGTGAAAACAACACACATCCAGTGAACTCTGGTGGATCCACAGGCAATGACACTGGTGGATCCATGTGTTTTGTGAAAAGAACACACATGCAATGACTCTAGCTCTGTTTAATGAAAAGAACATACATGCAATGAACTCTGGTGGATCCATATGTGGTAGTGTGAAAAGAACACACATGCAATGTCACTAGTGGATCCATGTCTGGTCTGTGAAAAGAACACACATGCAATGACACTGGTGGATCCATGTGGTTTGTGAAAGGAACACACATGCAATGACACTGGTGGATCAATATGTGGTATGTGAAAAGAACAGACATGAAATGACTCTAGATGTGGTTAATGAAAGAATATACATTTCAATGACAATGGTGGTTCCATATGTGGTTTGTGGAAAGAACAGGCATGCGACGACTCTACCTATGGTTAATGAAAAGAACACACATGGAATGACACTAGTGTATCCATAGGTGGATTGTGAATAGAACACACATGCAATGAACTCTGGTGGATCCATATGCAATGACATTGGTGGATACATATGTGGTCTGTGAAAAGAACACACATTTCAATGACACTGGTGATCCATATGTGGTTTGTGAAAAGAACATACATCCATTGACTCTAGTTGTGGTTAATGAAAAGAACACACAGGTAATGACCCTGGTGGATCCATATGTGGTTAATGAAAATAACACACATGCAATGACACTGGTGGATTCATATATGGTCTTTGAAAAGAAAACACATGCTATGAATATGGTGGATCCATATGTGGTTTGTGAAGAGAACACACATGCAATAAACTCTGGTGGATCCATATGTGGTTTGTGAAAAGAACACACATACAATGACACTAGTGGATCTATATGTGGTCTATGAAAAGAACACACATGCAATGAAACTGGTGGATCCATGGGGTTTGTGAAAAGAACACACATGCAATGACACTGGTGGATCCATAGGTGGGGTGTGAAAAGAACACACATTTCAATGACACGGGTTGATCCATATGTGGTTTGTGAAAAGAACAGACATCCAGTGACTCTAGCTGTGGTTAATGAAAAGAACGCACATGCAATGACACTGGTGGATCCGTATGTGGTTAGTGAAAAGAGCACACATGCAATGACACTGGTGGATCCATAGGTGGTCTGTGAAAAGAACACACATGCAATGAAAATGGTGGATCCATATGTGGTTTGTGAAGAGAACACACATGCAATGAATCTGGTGGATCCATATGTGGTTTGTGAAAAGAACACACATCTAGTGAACTCTGGTGGATCCATATGAAATAATACTTGTGGATCCATATGTGGTCTGTGAAAAGAACACACATTTCAATGACACTGGTGGATCCATATGTGGTTTGTGAAAAGAACATACATGCAATGAACTCTGGTGGATCCCTATGTAGTTTGTGAAAAGAACACGCATACAACGACACTGGTGGATCCATATGTGGTCTATGAAAAGAACACACATGCGTTGAAACTGGTGGATCCATGTGGTTTGTGAAAAGAACACACATGCAATGACACTTGTGGATCCATATGTGGTCTGTGAAAAGAACACACATTTCAATGACACTGGGGATCCATATGTGGTTTGTGAAAAGAACATACATGGAATGACTCTAGTTGTGGTTAATGAAAAGAACACGCATGCAATGACACTTGTGGATCCATAGGTGGATTGTGAAAAGAACACACATTTCAATAAAATGGTGGATCCATATGTGGTTTGTGAAGAGAACACACATGCAATGAACTCTAGTGGATCCATATATGGTTTGTGAAAAGAACACACATCCAGTGAAGTCTGGTGGATCCACATGCAATGACACTGGTGGATCCATGTGTTTTGTGAAAAGAACACACATGCAATGACTCTAGCTATGGTTAATGAAAAGAACAGACATGCAATGAACTCTGTTGGATCCATATGTGGTGTGTGAAAAGAACACACATGCAATGACACTGGTGGATCCATGTGGTATGTGAATAGAACACACATGCAAATACACTGGTGGATCCATGTGCTTTGTGAAAGGAACACACATGCAATGACACTGGTGGATCAATATGTGGTATGTGAAAAGAACAGACATGAAATGACTCTAGATGTGGTTAATGAAAGAATATAAATTTCAATGACAATGGTGGTTCCATATGTGGTTTGTGGAA
This sequence comes from Avena eriantha, assembly GCA_910589775.1. Lineage (NCBI taxonomy): Eukaryota > Viridiplantae > Streptophyta > Magnoliopsida > Poales > Poaceae > Avena > Avena eriantha. The sequence goes on from OU342744.1 coordinate 382,700,479, forward strand.
AGAACAGACATGCAACGACTCTAGCTGTGGTTAATGAAAAGAACACACATGGAATGACACTAGTGTATCCATAGGTGGATTGTGAAAAGAACACACATGCAATGAACTCTGGTGGATCCATATGCAATGACACTGGTGGATCCATATGTGGTCTATGAAAAGAACACACAATTCAATGACACTGGTGGATCCATATGTGGTTTGTGAAAAGAACATACATCCAGTGACTCTAGTTATGGTTAATGAAAAGAACAGACAGGCAATGACACTGGTGGATCCATATGTGGTCTGTGAAAAGAACACACATGCAATGAAATGGTGGATACATATGTGGTTTATGAAGAGAACACACATGCAATAAACTTTGGTGGATCCATATGTTGTTTGTCAAAAGAACACACATACAATGACACTAGTGGATCGATATGTGGTCTGTGAAATGAACACACGGGCAATGAAACTGGTGGATCCATGTGGTTTGTGAAAAGAACACACATGCAATGACACTGGTGGATCCATAGGTGGTATGTGAAAAGAACACACATTTCAATGACACTGGTGGATCCATATGTGGTTTTTGAAAAGAATAGACATCCAGTGACTCTAGCTGTGGTTATTGAAAAGAACACACATGCAATGACACTGGTGGATTCGTATGTGGTTAGTGAAAAGAACAAACATGCAATGACACTGGTGGATCCATATGTGGTCTGTGAAAAGAAAACACATGCAATGAAAGTGGTGGATCCATATGACACTGGTGGATCCATATGTGGTCTGTGAAAAGAACACACATTTCAATGACACTGGTGGATCCATATATGGTTTGTGAAAAGAACATACATGCAATGAACTCTGGTGGATCCATATGTAGTTTGTGAAAAGAACACGTATACAATGACACTGGTGGATCCATATGTGGTCTATGAAAAGAACACACATGCAATGAAACTGGTGGATCCATGTGGTTTGTGAAAAGAACACACGTGCAATGAAAATGGTGGATCCATATGTGGTCTGTGAAGAGAACACACATGCAATGACACTGGTAGATCCATATGTGGTTCGTGAAAAGAACATACATCAAGTGACTCTAGCTATGGTTAATGAAAAGAACACTAATGTCTACGCACTTCTATTCTTGTAGAAAGTTGTTGGGCCTCCAAGTGCAGAGGTTTGTAGAACAGCAGCAAGTTTTTCCCTTAAGTGGATCACCCAAGGTTTATCGAACTCAGGGAGGAAGTGGTCAAAGGTATCCCTCTCAGGCAACCCTGCAATCAAGATACAAGAAGTCTCTTGTGTCGCCAACACACCCAATACACTTGTCAGGTGTATAGTTGCACTAGTTCGGCGAAGAGATAGTGAAATACAAGTGGTATATATAATTATAAGTGGTAACGGTGATAGAAAATAGCTTGATGGCATGGAAGAGACTAAAGGCAAACTGAAATAAAGATGGCAACAAGCAAACATGTAATAGATCTAGTTGCAAACGGTGTTTCAATGCTTAGAAACATGGACTAGGGATCATAATTTCACTAGTGAACACTCTCTCATATAACTGTCTTATCTTTATGATACTACTCTTAACTACTCTCCGGTTGGACACTGTAATCCATGGTAGGGCTATAACAACACACCTCAAAGTCCACTTTCCCCATCTAGATAACCCCACACTGTCACCTTGAGCACTAGATGGTTCCAACAAACACCACAATTTCATCCAACTTCAAATATAACTCATAACAAGTATTTGTAATCTCTAGCCTAAGTGCCACCATAGTGTGCACACTGTCAACTTCACACACATGGGGAGAGCAGAGATCTAGTAAAGCACTTGAGTAGCAAGGTAGATCTACTTGATTACAAATCTCATGATCACAATATGATCATGCATAGAGAGAGAGATGAACACATAGCTACTGGTAGAACACTTAGCCTCGAGAGAGAACTACTCCCTCCTCATCATGGGAATCAGCAATGGTGATGGAGATGGTGGTGGAGATCGATGGAGATGGCTCCAGGGGCACTTCCCCGTCCCGGCAGGGTGCCGGAATAGAGACTTTCTGTCCCCCGAATCTCCCCTTCGATGGTGGCGGCGCTGCGGAACTTTTCGTGGCTGGAGGCTTGACTATTTAGGGTTTTCGCATCGGGAGGAATATATAGGCAAAGGGGGAGACCGAGGGGGTGCCGGAGGCCCACACCACCCCCTGGCGCAGCCTGGCCTGGCCCGCGCCACCAGGTGGTGTGGCCACCATCTGGCCCTTCTCCATCTCGTATTCTGGCTCCAAGTGTCTTCTGGGAAAATAACAACTTTGGGTTTTGTCCGGTCTAATTCCAAGAATATTCATTTTTTGACTTTCCTGGAACCAAAGATAGCAGAAAACAGGCAACTGGCACTGTGGTATCTTGTTAATAGGTTAGTCCAAGAAATCATATGAAAAGTACTCCAAAGTTGGAACAAAACACAAGAAAGTAGATAAAACTAAGCATGGAACATCAAAAATTATAGATACATTTGCAATGTATCAACATCCCCAAGCTTAACTCCTGCTCGTCCTCGAGTAAGTAAGTGATAAAAAGAAAGAATAATATTTGAGGTGACATGCACCATCATAAACTTGATCAAAGTATTTGTAAAACATGGATAGTTGGGATCATAGTACTTCAATCATAACATGAAACACAAAGTTCTAGCAATAAGACAAAGAAACTATGTTGCAACATGAAAAGGCACAAACAAAAGATTCATGAATAACAATGCTTTGCAAGACGTTTGTTTGTTTCACATAAAGAAAACATAGCATAGTAGTATTCAGCTTGTCCCTCATAGAGTAGCAAATATAAATGCATAGGACACCTTGAAAGTTTACAAGACTGACTAGATACAAATAGTTTAAAACAAGCAATATCAAAGCTATCCATCAATCATCAAGTCTTGGGACAATGCACATAGAACTAAGAATGGCCACTATGCTCTCAAAGTAGGTGCATAAATATAGAAGGTGGAGACTCAATATATAAGTGGAAGAAAGTCCTTCATAGAAGGAAGCAGTGATTCAAGTCTCATAAAGAGCTTCCAAAAATTATGGTACTTATTAGCTTTCAGGTCTCATTGTCCCTATCATAAGCATCTTGAAGTGATTAAGGTTAAAGTGAACAAACTATGGTGTACATGCTTGACGAAGTATAAGTTAGAAATCTCATGTCCCTTGAATATGAGGGCCGCTCCTCATGCTACTAAAGTTTAGTCACCAGTAAGTTCTTGTCATCGTAAGTACATGTGTATCATAGAGAACCGCCAACGGGGTACCCCTTGCCCGATGATACAGAAGAATACCGTATCAAAATGACAAGGCAAGCAGACAACAAGCATTTCAGCAATCTTCTTATTTACCATGGGAATATGGTGCTTTTTTCTGTCCTTCCTCTTTTCATAATCTCATTTTTTCTCTTTTTCTCTTTTTTCTCAATATAGGACTCTTTTTTATAAGAATAATGTTTCATAGACAGCTCATTATGGTTACGCTACAGGTTTCCACCATGTCAGCATGGATTAGACCAGCGGCCTAGGCGTTTCTCTAACACATATACATAACTCCATGGACTTACAAGCTCCCATTTCATTTCACACCGACGACATCCATAGACAAAAGAGCATGATATCAACTAGGTACAAAGTACCAAGTGCAATGTTGAAAGCGTTCCCCATGACAACATGGTTCTACTAATTCCCAACAAATAAGTGCAAGCATATACAACATAGACGACACAATGGTTCAAGTTTATTAAGGGCAAGAAAAGAAAAGTGTGCCATCAAGTTCGTGAGAGCTTTAATCACTAATTTTCCCATAAAAAGTTTAATTTGGAAGGTAAACAAAAACATGAATATACTTGGAATAGCATATGCTAATAGGTAGGTATGATGGACTCTTTGGAATAACTTGGTTTTAGGGAGTTGGATGCATGATTGGAACTCATATTTGGTTGTGGAGGCTAGAAATAGACTGGGAGCGACAAACTAAGAGAGCAATAATGGCCATAATCATGCAGAGCGTCAAAACATCATTGATCAAAGCATAAAGTGATACTACAAGTTAAAAACTAAAGGATCATAAAGGCTATGGTGACTTGAGATAGTCATAACATGGTGTGGGCATGCGCCAAGTCAACCCAAATAAAGCATCAAAGGAGAAAACCACTATACTATGCTTTAATATGCTAAAACAATGCATGATTCATCCAAAGCACATTAAGAAATCTTAATTGTTTATAACAATTCATGCTATAGCAAAGAATACTAAGCATAAAGCCAAAATAAAATCAAGCATGGCATGACAAAGCATAGGCCACAATCAAAAACAAGCTCTCTTTACCACTTAAGCATGAACTTTCCTACTCTTTTCCAAACCAAACCAAACTATTTGAAAACCAATGTATGAAAGAGGGGGTCCAACCAATTTATTCAGCAAACTAACCAAACAAAGAAAACTAAAAACCAAAACGAAAATGAAAAATAAGACGCTCCAAGAACAACACAACTGTGCATGAAACAATAAAAATGAAGCGTTTGGAAGAAACCTGGGATTTTTATTGATGAAGAAGGGGATGCCTTGGGCATCCCCAAGGTTTGACGCTTGTACTTCTTGGATATTTCTTGGGGTGACACGCGTGGCATCCCCAAGCTTGAGCTTTAGTCCATCCTTCATCTCATTACTCATTCCTTCCATACACCTGAATTTTTTTCTTCATACAAAACTTCACACAATCTTTATTAGCAACATTAGTGCACTCAAGATAATAAGTATTTAGGTTCATTTCTAACACCAATAAACTTCCATTAAAACACTAGATACTGTAGCACTTTCCTCAAAAAGCTCAATTCCCCAAAAGAACTCAAAAAGGATCCAACAAGAAGCAAATGCAGAAAATGGCAGAAATCTGTCAAAACAGACCAACAGGTAAAGACGAATTTTTTAGAATACCTTCTGTTGCTCAAATCAAAAAGTGTTGAACTAACTAAAGTTATATAACAACCTGGGGCAGAAGCACAAAAATTCACGCCTCAAAAGGATGTACAGAGATTTTACACGAATGTTTACAGTGAAGCACAAAAATCTGTTTCGGGACAGCAATTCTCCCAATCATTACTTCTCTCTCATTAGAGGTTACTCTTGCCACAAAAGGCAAATAAAAAGGATAAGGAGAGGTTATTACAGAGGTAATAACTTCCAAGACTCATCTAAAACTTTTGGGTTATCTCCCAATAAGTACTTTTCTTTAATGCCTTTAAGTTAGGCATGATAGTTTGAGAAGATGCTCACATAGGAAATATGAATTGAAGTAAAAGAGAGCATCAAGAAGCAAATTGAAAACACATTTAAGTCTAACCCACTTCCTATGCATAGGAATCTTGTAAATAAATAAGTCATGAAAGCACAAAGCAACAAGCATAGGAAAGCAAAACAAGTGCAACTTCAAGACTTTCAACATATAGAGGGGAAACTTAATATTATTGAGATACATAAAACCATGTTTCCCTCTCTCATAATAAATTTCAGTAGCATCATGAATGAAATTAACAATATAACTATCACATGAAACATTCTTATCATGAGCCACATGCATAATAGAATTAATAATCCCCACAAAAACATAGTCATTCTTATTAATTGTAGTGGGAGCAAATTCAACAAAATAGCTATCATTATTATTCTCATCACCATAATCATCAAATATAGCAGGCATATTGTAATCATAATTAATTTTCTCCTCAATAGTAGGTGGAATTAAAATATCATATTCATCATTGCAATCATCATATATTGGAGGTATAGTATCATCATAAGCAATAGAATAATTATCTTCCAAAGTGTGTTCATTTGTAAACATATCATCATTGGAAGGATCATGGATAGCACTAATAGTACAACAATTATTAATATAATCATTTTCAGAATTGGTACCGAAAAGATTTTCAATATCAAAAGTAGTGTGCTTTTCCCAATCATGATCACTACTATAGGTAATAGGCATAGGAACATCATCGAGTTTAGACTCATCAAAAACTATAATAGGAGCAACATGCTTAGGGGAAAATACCGTTCCCTCTCTTCTTTTACTCCTCCTTTTCTTCTTTTTCCTGTTCTCTCTAGGAGGTAGAGGCTTGAAAGTAAGCTTCTCCATATACCCTAGTTTATTGTTAGAGACAACAGAAGAAACTTTGGAGGATTCCTCCTTTTTCATTAATAAGATCAAAACACATATTAGTCCTATCATATTTTGGTAAAACCACATGTTTTATAATATTTTGTATGTAAGTATTTTTGTGGCAATTATCAACACAATAAAGATGACAACCATGCAGGACACTATTCATATCAAAAGCACCCATATCTACCAAAGAGGTTTTTTTGATAACTCTTCACACCCCAAAAATAATGTAAGTTCAGCATGCTGATTAGGAGTGATCATGTCATCACAATACAAACTTGCAGTACTCATTGGATTAGAAGGGCCATTATTATGGCCCGAGCATTGAAAATTGAAATGACCCACTTCAAAGCAAAGTTCACAAATAAAAGGATGGAGGGCACACACTTTTTTTTACCAAGATCATTTAGAGCCCTATACCACGTTCTAGTTTTTTCATTCCTGTGGGTGATACAATATTCTTCTTCAATTTGATTATTCTCACAAGGTCTATGTATTCCACAAAAATTAACATGCTTATAAGAAATAGTACTTTCAGAGGTGTGAGCATGTTTATTGCTATCATTAATAACAATTTCATTTTCCATGCAAGTGTCTTTAAAAGGCTCATGATACATGTCCCATTTTTATTTAGGACCATTAATATGAGAAGAAAAGGCTCTAAAACAATCAATAAGAATTTGAGGATCAAGACCATATTTAGCAGTAAGCTCTTGAAAATCAGCAGTTTTAGCGAAAGACTTAATGCAATCATACTCATAGTTTATACCTGGTTCTTTACCTTTGTTGTTATCCCAATCTTCGGTATTGCTTTGAATTGTTTCAAGAAGATCCCACTTAGCTTTGACCTCCTTACTCGGGAAGGATCCCTCTAAACAAGTATCTAGATAGTCCTTGTAATGTCCTGAAAGCCTTGCATAGAAATTATTAATAACAATATTACTAGGGAGCTCATGAATGGGACATTTGAGATTTAGTGACTTCAGTCTCCCCCATGCTTGGGCAATACTTGCTCCATCATGAGGATGAAAATTATAAATATAATTCCTATCTTTATGAATTTCATGAGGAGGATAAAATTTAGAGTAAAAGTGAGATTCAAGTTCCTTCCACTCCAAATGATGAGGATCATCTAGTAGCTCATACCACTCCCTTGCTTTTCCCTTAAGTGATAAAGTGAATAGCTTCCTCTTAACTTGGTTCATTAAAATACCTGCACACTTGAACAACCCGCATAATTCATGTATAAAGAGTAAATGATCACCAGGATGGACAGTTCCATCTCCAAAATAAGAGTTATTCATAACACGTTCAACAATTTTTATAGGTATTTTAAAAGGGGTGCTTTCAGTATGTGGATTTAAAATATCACAAGTATCATTAGAATTACCACATATGGGAGATAAACTATCATTAGAGAAAATTGTATTCTTTAAAACTAGGGAACTAAAAAGATCATTTTCATAAAAACTAACTTCCCCAAGCTTAGACGTTTCCATAGCATTAGTAACAAAGGTGTTCAAAAGATTCATACTAATAACATTGATATTAGCATGCAAAGAAGCCTCCAAGGGTTTTTTAATTTTCTTTTCAAAGAATTCAAGTTCTACATTAGGAAAAATACTAAAAAGCTCTCTAATTTTGTTGTTGTTTTCCATTAAGCCTAACTAGTGACAACAAGAAACAAAAACACAAAATTGCAGAATCTAAAGGAAATAACTTCGAGCACTCACACCGAAGGATGTGAGTACCTTTTACTTTACCTCCCCGGCAATGGCGCCAGAAAATAGGCGTTTGTCATGGGAGGTTCTTCTCCTTTAATCCTCCGGTGTGAATACCTTTTACCTTACCTCCCCAGAAACGGTGCTAGAAAATAGCTTGAGGTCTACACACTTCTATTTTTGTAGACAGTTGTTGGGCCTCCAAGTGCAGAGGTTTGTAGAACAGCAGCAAGTTTTCCCTTAAGTGGATCACCCAAGGTTTATCAAACTCAGGGAGGAAGTGGTCAAAGTTATCCCTCTCAAGCAACCCTGCAATTAAGATACAAGAAGTCTCTTGTGTCCCCAACACACCCAATACACTTGTCAGGTGTATAGGTGCACTAGTTCGGCGAAGAGATAGTGAAATACAAGTGGTATAAATAATTATAAGTGGTAACGGTGATAGAAAATAGCTTGATGGCGTGGAAGAGACTAAAGGCAAACTGAAATAAAGATGGCAACAAGCAAACATGTAATAGATCTAGTTGCAAATGGTGTTTCAATGCTTAGAAACAAGGCCTAGGGATCATGCTTTCACTAGTGAACACTCTCTCATATAACTATCTTCTCTTTATGATACTACTCTTAACTACTCTCCGGTTGGACACTCTAATCCATGGTAGGGCTATAACATCACACCTCAAAGTCTGCTTTCCCCATCAAGATAACCCCACACTGTCACCTTGAGAACTAGATGGTTCCAACAAACACCACAATTTCATAAAGACATCCAACTTCAAATATAACTCATAACAAATATTTGTAATCTCTAGCCTAAGTGCCACCATGGGGTGCACACTGTCAACTTCACACACATGGGGAGAGCAGAGATCTAATAAAGCACTTGAGTAGCAAGGTAGATCTACTTGATTACAAAGCTCATGATCACAATATGATCATGCATAGAGAGAGAGATGAAGACATAGCTACCGGTAGAACCCTTAGCCTCGAGAGAGAACTACTCCCTCCACATCATGGGAATCAGCAATGGTGATGGAGATCAATGGAGATGGCTCCGGGGGCACTTCCCCGTCGCGGCAGGGTGCCAGAACAGAGACTTTCTGTCCCCCGAATCTCCCCTTCGGTGGCGGTGGCGCTGTGGAACTTTTCATGGCTAGAGGCTTGACTATTTACGGTTTTCACATCGGGAGGAATATATAGGCGAAGGGGGAGACCGAGGGGGTGCCGGAGGGTCCCACACCACCCCTGGTGCGGCCTGGCCTGGCCTGTGCCACCAGGTGGTGTGGCCACCCTCTGGCCCTTCTCCGTCTCGTATTCTGGCTCCAAGTGTCTTCCTGGAAAATAACAACTTTGGCTTTTGTCCGGTCCAATTCCGAGAATATTCATTTTCTGACTTTCCTGGAACCAAAAATAGCAGAAAACAGGCAACTGGCACTGTGGCATATTGTTAATAGGTTAGTCCAAGAAATCATCTGAAAAGTACTCCAAAGTTGGAACAAAACACAAGAAAGTAGATAAAACCAAGCATGGAACATCAAAAATTATAGATACATTTGCAATGTATCAAACACACAGGCAATGACACTGGTGGATCCATATGTGGTTAATGAAAAGAACACACATGCAATGACACTGGTGGATCCATATGTGGTCTGTGAAAACAACACACATGCAATGAAAATGGTGGATCCATATGTGGTTTGTGAAGAGAACACACATGCAATAAACTCTGGTGGATCCATATGTTGTTTGTGAAAAGAACACACATACAATGACACTAGTGGATCCATAAGTGGTTTGTGAAAAGAACACACATACAATGAAACTGGTGGATCCATATGTGGTCTGTGAAAAAAACACACATGCAATGAAACTGGTGGATCCATGTGGTTTGTGAAAAGAACACACATGCAATGACACTGGTGGATCCATATGTGGTCTGTGAAAAGAACACACATTTCAATGACACTGGTGGATCCATATGTGGTTTCTGAAAAGAACAACCATGCAGTGACTCTAGCTGTGGTTAATGAAAAGAACACACATGCAATGACACTGGTGGATCTGTATGTGGTTAGTGAAAAGAACACACATGCAATGACGCGGCATGTCTCTCTGAGGTCCCTTCCACCGGCACTCGCCGGTGCCACTCCGGTGTCAACACCCGAATTTTTAACCCTAGATGCCTGTTATGCCATACATCGCAATCCCAGGATTACCATTTTTGCGAGACATAATAGATTGGATATCTCAGCACATCATCCATTACAAACCATAAATAAGGTCTTACACAAATAAGGATGTCATGATCCAGTCTTAGTACAATCAAGCAGCGGAATAAATATTAAGCGTAGCGGTGGGGTCCATCTTTAGGGGCACAGGCAATGCTGACGAAGGCAGATAGTCCTAGTTATCATAGCCGTCCTGCTGACCGTCTTCTTGGTAGTCTCCTTCATAGTCTGGCCATAGTAATAGCCAGGGACAAAAGCCATGAGTACTCTTTAAGTACTCGCAAACTACCACTAACAAGTAAGGTAGTACTAGTGTAAATGCTAACTCTAAGTTTAACTATAAAGTTAAGTTTGAAACCTAAGCTGAGTTTAGAAAGAAAGAAAGATAAAATAAAGTTCTAGAATCACTTAAGTTGGGAAGCTAGTGTCACAGTCACAACTCTGGTGTGGTCAAGTCAAGATTTATCATTCAATTCATAAGTCATTATGAAAACATCTGACAACGAAACAGTATGGCCACTCCAACTGTTCATAACCGTCGACGCGGCTATTCGAATAGTTTGACACTCTGCAGAGGTGGTACACTTTCTCCACAAGATTCGATACATCTGTTAGGGATAACCCTGAATCATCATACTAAGCATGTAGATAATCAAACATAACCTTTCCTTTACACACTCTAGTATAAGAACCTCTCCTATGAGCATGGCCTCCCAACCATGACCATCTATCATCTTGGGCACTTCATAGGTGGACAACATTGAGAGGTAGCCTCAGCTCAAACCTCTCCCGCGAGGGAACTAATACTAATGCATATAAACTTCTGGCAAAGCCTTAGCCAATTCAGGTATTGTGGTTGTACGGTAAAATTGGAATGGTATCGCATCCGAATCCAACCATCAGTTTTGTAAAAGGGCTAAGGCTCATGCCTCAACATTTTCATCATTATAAACCCTTTTTGTTTCTCAACACATGTCAAAACATCTCAATAGAATGACTCATCATTCCAAGGTTTTCACAATTCATTTTCACCAAGTGTTCCCATCTAAAGTGACTCAAGTTTTGATTTAGCTCTAAGCTACTAAGTTAAGAGTGATCACTAAGGTGGGATGCTAATATCAATATCATGCCATAGAATGACATCTAAGGTTATCTAGATATATCAAGTTTTATACTTTTTATGCTACCTTCAAAACAAGTAAAGGACTTTGGTAAAATAAAGAAGGTAAAGCTTGAAATTAAATATTGGATTAAGTATAAATCCTAATGGTATCACCAAAGCATGCCTAATGCCTTTGCTTAGATTTTCTAGTTTGTAAGGGTTAGCTTGCATTGTTAAAGATGGTTTGCTAGTATAATACTTGCAAGTGTTAGCTTGCCTTCGTTGGTGCAGTGGTTGAAGTTTTCTTCCTCCTCTTCTTGGTAGAACTCCTCCTCCTTGAAAGCTTGGTCAGTACTATCGTCTATAAATACATACGGAGTACACAATCACCAAACAATACTTAACTAGTCTACTTAGCACTATAAAGAACACATTTGATGATTATTACCATCATAAGCATCACAAGGTTTTATTAACTAAGTTCACCCTTTTATTTAAGAAAAGTAATTTCTACTCATTAAAAATAACTAAGATTTAATATTCACCACTTAAAATATGGGATCATGTGGACACATTTCCTCACCACATATTCTAACATGTGGGAATGTGATTTAAGTGTTGGATCACATTTTAACAAGTTTAAGTTTAGAATTTAATGATTTAAAGTGACTAGAAATGCCTATATAGAATTATTTTGGTACTGGTCCAAAGTCACTACATGTACACCTTAATATTATTACCTATCTAGATAGGTATAGTTAAATGTGATTTTTGAGAGTTGGAATCAACTCAAAAGATATTATGGTTGATCTTATAAAAATGTTTGAATGTGCAATTGCTTTTGTCTTGTTATTTTTACTAGGAGAGATCTCTAACTCTACATGAATTAAATCCAACAGGCTTCGATAGATCTTTCAGTAGCTTTCTAACAGAATTTGAATCATTCAATTTGGTTTAGTAGATCTTTTGCAATTGATTTTTGAACTAAGGGACATAAGTGAGTTCAAACTAAAATAGAAAAATCCATATTTGAACTAAATGGGTCACGCGGGAAAACTAACGGGCCGGCCTAGTGGCGCTCAGCGGCGCAGAGGGCGGCTGACAGGTTGGTCCCGCTTGTCAGCGAGACTTAAAACCCAAAACGGTACGGGGCAATTTGGGTGCTATGATTAGAACAGAGATCGACGACTCACAGTCGTCGTCGACGACGGACTCGTCGCCGGTGAGACCGAACCCTAAACGGCCAGTGGGGGTACGGTGAGGGCATACCAGGGCTCCAGCTACTGCGGCGAGGAGGGCGATCAAATTGGACGGTGACGGCGGACTCAGGTGAGGTCACGACAGCTCTAGGGGTGGACGAAATCGATGGGGACTTCTCCTCCTCTGCAGCAGGCTCCTCCGGTGCAATTCTGGCGAACTAGGGCTCGAGCGGCTCCGGCGAGAGAGGGGAAATGCTCAGGAGGGAGAGGGGAGTGGAGTGGTGTGAGAAGTTTGTGCTGGGGAGGGCTCCTTTTATAGGGCGACGAGGGGACCGAACGGCATGACGCTGAGCTCGTCGGTGACGTTGATACAGGCGGTTAGAGGCATGGGCGGTGTAGGCGGACGGTGGCCTGCCTCCTAGCGGTGCTCTATGACTTCCATGCGCGGCTAGGGGCGGTGCCTAACAGTCGGGAGCTTCCCGCGCTCTGGGAGACAAAGGCCATGCTCAACGCAGCGCACGGAGACTATGGGTCACGCACGGCACACGGCCGTGTCTGGCGGGGTGCTGGGGTCGAGGCAGAGCGGCGTGCACGGTATTGGGTCGAGGGACGGTCTGTGGCATGCTGGTGGCTAACGCGCTCTGGCGAGCTTGCAGAGAGAATGGGCGGCGGTGCTGGGGAGTGGTCCAGGGCCTGGCTGGGCTTGGGGAAGGGGTAGGGAGGTGCGGTAGGGTTAGGCGGAGCTAGGGGACGTGTTGGTTTGGCGCGGTGCTGTCCCTGGCGTGCTGCCCGCGTCTGGCCGGCGGTGACCACAATCGGGCGGCACGACACTGCTGCTCTAGGATGGTTAGTATCTTAGTTACGTGTTGGTTAGAGTTAGAGGGGACAAGGGGCCCAAATGGAGCCCAATTACTTGACAATGCAATGATCATTGAATAGTAATAGTTAGGCAGAATTTTTGTGCATGCTACCTATTCGATCAAATGGCCGCATGAAAGAAATATTTGAATTTTGGGCTGAAATTTGGTGGAGTGTTTGATCACATGCTCGACCTTCTAGTTTTCCTTGGGTTTTGAAATTGGAAGTCTTTTGAGTGGTTTTTGAATAAGTGTGATCTTGATACCTACACTAGATTCAATTTTCAAATGCCATTTAAATTAGTGTTTGCAAGTTTTTGGTAGATCAGCAAGTGGGCCTTGGTACATCACTACTTGCACTAGCAAGGGGTGCAAATATCCATATTTGTTTCTGTTAAGAATTGACTTCTAGGAATAGCGAAAGTAGGCATGGTAGTTAAAATGGCACAAATGACCATTTGGTTATTTTATTCATTTTGATTTGTTTTTCTTTGGGATTTGTTTGGGAATGATCTAGATGTTGTTTATTTCACCTAAGAATCATTTTACAATCAATGGATCACTTAAACATGGCAATTCAAAACAACTCTTATTTAAATGCACACACATATGAATGCTTTAATATTTTTAATTGGAAAAGTTTTTGTTAACTCTAAATTTGATGATTTGGATCTTAATAACCTTGGATTAGAGTTTTGGGATGTTACATCCGACACCCGCGCACACCTCTTCATGGGATTCTCTATGTTGGATTCATATGGTGGTGACTGGAAGATCACCTACTCTGGGAGTTCCACTGGTGGTATGTTCCTTGTCGGCTCTCTGATTCTCTCAGTGAAGCGCTGGCTGGTTATCCTCAATGCCAATGGTTTTCCTCTTGAGGGTAAATGCCTGGAAAATGGGGAGGTTAGTTCTGTTGGATCTGTGGTGAGGTTCCCCTCTCATCTTGCTAGGATCTATGATCTTTCGACCTCCTTTCCTGGTTTTCTTGGTGCTTCTTCTTCTGGTGTTGACATAGTTGAAGATTTGAAACTTAAGTTGCATGTTACCCACTCTTCTCTACCGTCCGATGATTCGGGACATGTTCCAAGGTTTTTGATCCTTTATTCTCATGCTAAGCGGATTGTGTTCCTCAATCAAAATAAGGTGGTGATTGATGCAAGATTCCTTCTGCAAGATGAAAAGATTTTTTCTGTCTTGACACTGGATCTAGTTGTCAAAAGAGTTGTTGTGGGTGCACAAATCCTTGAAGATCCTAATTCCGACAAGGTGCATGCTGCACCGGTGATGACCACCAAGTGCACTTCATTGGATTTCTTTGAAGGCAAAGTTTTTGAGGTAAATGTCTTCAAAAAATTCGGACACCATGTTAATTTCTCTGGTGGGTTCCGTAGAAGACCTTTTTTTATGGTTGGCTCTTTTGGACGTGCCAACTTTAAACTAGATATTCATACTATTGGCATTACCCTTCAAGCTTGTTTTGGTGGTCTAGCTTCCAAAATTTATGTCAAACTTCTTCAAGATAGAACCTTTCGGTTTTCAGTTGCATCACGTGCTATGGGTTTTGAGATATATACTTCAAGTACTTTTTCAAATGAATCTTTTGTCTTGAAAATCTGCCTGTGGAGGAAGGTGGTCCGAATTGGAGATATGAGGAAAGAGAATATTACAAAAAATGACAAAGATTGGACTTTTGTCTCGTACAAAAAGAAAACTAGTTCATCTGTTTTCGATCGTATCGGTTTACCGATTTCCTCTCCAAAATCCCCATGCAAAAACAGTCAAATCATGAGTGGAATTAATGGGAATAAACTTGGCACATCTATTGCGCAAATTGTGGTTAATGGGGGAGTTATTGAGAAAGCAAAATTTCCTACATGCAAAGATTCAGCTACAATTAAATTGCCTGGTCTTTTGCCTTTTTTGAAATTTCCAACTTTCCCTATGCGTCCTTGGCCTGACAACCCTTACCTAAATTGGTTCAAGGCCCAAGTCTCACCACAAGTTTCACGGCCCAGGGTGTTCGATTGTCTAAAAGACTTTGCCCTCGCCCAAAAAAGGAAAATTCAGAACACCCTGCCTCCTCAACTCCCACGCCTGTAAAAACCCCAACCACCTCGCTCCACTCGTCGCCAGTGACAACCTCCACCGCAATGGCAAACATTCCGCTGGAGCCGCAACCTTTTATCCCTCCTGGCTTCGAGATTTTGCAGGTGGCTGGGCGTAATCATGTCAAGAGGGTGGTGGTTCCTCGTCGCCCACGTGCTCATGAACAGTATGCCATTGCAAACATTCATCCCCTCCCTCCAGGTCCGGTTCCCTTTGAGAATGTCAAAGATGTTTTACAAGATTTGTTTAACAATGTTGCTCTGGTGGGTTTCCGCGATATCCAAAACTGCCCTTATGGCTCTGCATATGTGCAATTTAATAATGTTAGTGAACGGGATCGTTTGATTGGTGCTGGACCAATCCCTTTCCAAGATGTTGCAATCTCCTTTGCTAGGCACAATGAAGGAATTAACTGGCACAGGACTCAGTTCAACAATGACTGCTGGGTTATGCTTCTGGGCCATCCTCTTGATCACTGGCATACTGAAGACCTGAATGCTTTCTTTGCTAATATTGGAAAGGTGCTTCTTTGGGAAAGGTACCCTGAGCACAATGGCAGAATCATTGCTAAACTTGGAGTCACTGACCTGGTGGATGTGCCCAAAAGTGAAAGATTTACCATTGGAGACCTGGTGGAGACTGGATCCTGGACATTTTCCGTGGAACTTTTAAACAACAATCTCCTGGGTGGGGGCCCGCCTGATGAGGACCCACTGCCTGATGAAAATGAGGACCCTCATCCTTTACCTGTCATGGGACCTCAATTTGGTCCTCCCCCACCACCTCCTCCTTAGCCTGAAGGTGAAATTGGGGGATGGGACCAGTGAGCTGATGCTGCTCCTCAATAGAATGATGCTGGTTGGGGGCAATGGAATGCACCGATTCAAGGGCCAATCTTTGATGAAGGGGTGGATATGCCAATTGATAATCTGAATTTGCCACCTCAGGAGGCTAACAGTGATGTCACTGGTTCTATCCCTGCTGTCAATATTTCCTCTAACAATGACAATACTTCTATTCATGCTGATGATGACATGGAGGTGGAGCAGCAACTTGTTGAAAACACTCAGGATGTTGGTGTGGGTGATGGCTTGTTCAATATCCTTCAGAACTACCATGATGATGATGAGGAGGTCCAGCATTTTAATGAGGTGAACCAGCAGGATGATTGCATGATTGAGGACACTAATCTGCTTTCTCCTAACGAGGCACATCTGCAAGTGGGGATGGCATTCACTTCTTTTGTTTCTACTCCTGATGTGTTGGCAGCTAAACAATCCTTCTCCAAGAAAGGACTGGACCTTTGGGACAAATTCTTTGCTCCTCACATCAATAGTGCTCCACTTGGCAAAAACAGTCCAAAGTGTGATATTCCTGTAAGTTGGTTCAACTTTATAACCCTCATGCTCCTTACTCCTGAAAAATTCAGTTGGGGAAAGCACTTTCTTACTTATCCACTTTGGGATATTATAAAAGAACCAATTGCTGATGAAAATACCTTTACTTTCATTATTCCTGATGATTGTGTTGGTCAGATGCCTCCTCAATGCCTGGATGATTCTCCCTCAAACCCGATGGTCGCCAATGTTCCATCCAAAAAAATAAGGGGAAAGGAGCCAATGGTTGACACTGAGGTGAGAAAGAGCCCCAGAATTGTGGAACTTAATGGGGGTTTTAAAAGTCATGTGAACTATACTGATATAAATTATCTTTCTTACAATTGTGCTCCACCTTGTCTCAGCAATAAAGTTGTTAAAAATCTTGCTGATTCTTTTTGTATGGTCAAAGAGGGAGAGCTTGAGAAAATGTTACTTAAGAAGAGCAGGATCAATGATTTGATCATCAAACCCCCTGGAAAGCCTGGACCAAAAAAGAATTGAGCTGACACAATCATGACTAGAAAGAAAGGTGGGGCTGCTGAATCCCATGGACAATAGTCTAAGAAGAAAGCACTAAAATAGATGTTTTAATGTCTAAAAAATATTATCATTTTGTGTCTGGGTCACTTGCTTTTGGGACATGTAATGAGCTTCTTAGTCTCCTTATGGCTCTATGTGTCTATGACTCTTGGATCTTGTGAAAGGATTAAGTTTTTTTGTGTGACTACATATCTTGTGTCACCCCAAAATATTATCCCTCAGGTTATCTATGAATAACAAAATAAAATGGAATATTCTGAACTGGAATCTCAGAGGCATGAACTCTGAGAAGAAGTGGCTGGCTTTAAAAAGTAAAATCATTGAATCTGAGTGTGACATCATCTGTCTCCAAGAAACCAAAAGAGATTGCTTTGACATGAATTATTTAAAAAAATTCTGTCCAAGTAAGTTTGACAGTTTTGACTTTCTCCCTTCTATTGGTGCTTCTAGAGGGATTATATCATTTGGGGAAGTTCTTTGTTTAGTCGTACCAGAGCCTTCCAAAATGAGTTTTCTACTTCTGTTACTTTCTCTTCCCTACTCT
Organism: Avena eriantha; assembly: GCA_910589775.1. Lineage (NCBI taxonomy): Eukaryota > Viridiplantae > Streptophyta > Magnoliopsida > Poales > Poaceae > Avena > Avena eriantha. Next base: position 382,718,374 of record OU342744.1, read on the forward strand.
CAAATGACCTCTGGACACTTACCAACATCTATGGCCCATGTTAAGCTGATAGAAAAGATGGATTTTTGGATTGGTTTTCTAAGATTGTGATGCCTGATAATATGGACTGGCTAGTCTTGGGGGACTTTAATCTTATCAGAAGGCTTACTGATAGAAACAGGAGTGGAGGAGATGTAAATGACACTTTTTTCAGTGAAGCTATCAGTAACCTAGGCCTAATTGAGCTACCTCTTAAGGGAAGAAAATTTACTTGGAGCAATATGCAAAAAGATCCCCTTCTAGAAAGGTTGGACTAGTTTTTTACTTCTAGCTCCTGGACCCTCAAATACCCCTCTACTTTTGGCTCCCCCTTTCCAAGCCCACTTCTGATCACCTTCCTTGTGTCATATCAATTGGAACTAATATTCCCAAGGCACAAGTTTTTAGATTTGAAAATTACTGGTTACATCATTCTGACTTTAAACAAATTGTGCAAAATTCCTAGAATATACCAGTGGGACAACTTGACTTGGCAAAGAAGATAAGTGGAAAATTGAAGAATGTGAGAAGAGGTATTAAGATTTGGGCCAGACAAATTCCATGTTTAAAGGATCAGATTAAGAAGGCTAATGACACAATTGACCTTATGGATTTGTTTGAAGAATCAAGAACTTTAACTATTAATGAATGGCACCTCAGAGATCTCCTGAAATCTCATGTTATTACTCTGCTCTAGAATCAGAACACCTATTAGAAACTGAGAGGAAAAATAAAATGGGTGAAATTAGGTGATGAAAACACAAAGTTCTTCCACTCTAAGGCCACCATCAATTATAGACACAATTATATTTCAATGCTTAAGAATGACAATGGCCAAGAAATCTTTGATCACTTTGACAAAGCTGACATCCTATGGAATGATTTCAAAGCTAGAATGGGTACTTCTGTAAAAACTGAGATGTTCATCAATCTTGAAGATTTTTATGCGAATGGTATGTCTAAGGAGATGAGAAACTCTCTTGAAATGCCTTTCCTAGACAAATAAATTGAGGATGTGATCTTTGACTTGCCAAATGATAAGTCCCCTGGACCTGATGGTTTTAATAATGAATTCATCAAAAGCTGCTGGCCCATCATTGGAAATGACTTGAAATTGCTCATCCATGATATCTATAATGAGAAAGTTTCTCTTGAAAGTATCAACTCTTCCTACATTACTCTCATTCCTAAAGTGTCAGACCCTTCCACTCCTGCTGATTTCAGGCCCATATCTGTATTAAACTGTGTGTTTAAAATTATTACCAAACTCCTTGCAAATAGAATGCAGACTGTTATTCTGAAGTTGGTGCATAAGAATCAATATGGCATGGGTGGGATTTTGAATATCTTTTCCAATGCCATAAATCAAAGGAGGAAATTGTCATCTTAAAATTGGACTTTGAAAAGGTTTTTGATACAATTGATCATTCATCCATCCTTAATATTCTCAGGGCTAGAGGATTTGCCAAGAAATGGATTAAATGGATTGAGATGATTTTTTATTCTGGCTACTCTAAAATTCTTCTAAATGGGGTACCTAGGAAATTTTTTTATTACAGGAGAGGTGTGATGCAAGGAGACCCACTTTCACCACTCCTTTTTGTACTTGCTGCAGACCTTCTTCAATTACTCTTGAATAAAGCCATGCACCTCCACCTTCTGTCTCCTCCAATATGTGGTTCTCTTAACAATGACTTCCCTGTGATTCATTATACTGATGACACCTTAGTTATGCTAAAAGTAGATGCTGCTCAATTATTATGCTTAAAAGCTCTTCTTCAATCTTTTGCACTTTCCACTGGCCTCAAAGTGAACTATTTCAAATCAAGCATGATGCCAATAAATTTAAGCAATGATAGGCCGAATCACTTTGCTCAGACAATCAATTGCCAAACTGGTAGCCTTCCTTTCACATATCTTGGATTACCCCTCAGCTTATCAAAGCCATCCATGGAACATTTTCTAACAATTGTTCAAAGAGTTGAAAGAAGGTTATGTGGTATTGCTGACTTATAAAACCATGGAGGAAAACTGCAATTGGTTAAATCTGTTCTATCCTCACTCCCTTTATTCTTCATGAGTTTCCTGGATGTGCCAGTTGCTATCAAAGATCAGATCATAAAATATATGAGACACTGTCTCTGGAGAAAAAAGACTGAGGATGTTCAAGCCAAGGGTCAGGCTCTGGTGTCATGGGATAAGATTTGTAGACCTAAAAATCAAGGTGGTCTTGGAGTCCTGAAACTCACCATTCAAAATTTTGACCTAAAAATCAAGGTGGTCTTGGACAAATTTTACAATCACCATGAAATCCCTTGGGTACACCTCATTTGGGAAATCTACTATAAGAATGGAAAATTACCTGGAAGAACCATGGAGGGATCAGTCTTGTGGAAATCCCATATCAAATTAATTGATAATTTTAAGGCCATGGATAAATGTAGTCTGAAATCTGGGAAAACTGCTTATTTCTGGACTAATCTATGGTATGATGAATGCTTAAAGAAGAAATTTCCACACCTGCTATCCTATGCAAAGGAATCAAATATCAATTTGTACGAATTTTTACATGTTGAATACTTGGAGGATAATTTTCATCTACCTCTTTCTCAACAAGCATACTCTGAATTTTTAATCCTAGAAGATAGATGGCAAGAGATCCTTCCAACCTTACAGGAAAATCAACATGATAGATGGAGTTATATTTGGGGGTATGATAGATTTGAAGTAAAAAAGGCCTACTCTTCTATGATTGGTTATTCCCCTACACCACCACATTTCTCTTGGCTTTGGGCATCCTCTTGCCAAAACAAACACAAATTCTTTTTTTGGCTTATGCTTCTGGATAGATTAAATACAAGAAATCTTCTAAGAAGGAAACAATTTTCTATGCCTAACTATAATTGTGCAATTCTCAACTGCCCTTTGGAAGAATCGGTAACACATTTATTCTGGGATTGCCCCTTTGCAAAACTTTGCTGGGATCATATATGCACAGACAGAGCAACAAAGTTATCTAGATTGGAGGCTTTATCTGACATTAAAACCAAACTGCATCTACCATTTGCAATGGAGATTATTATCTTGGCATCTTGGGGTACTGGATTTGTAGAAATGAGAAAAAATTTAATGATAAAAGGCCAACATTAGAGGGATGGAAGACAATTTTCTATCAAGAGATGCGATGGGTGCAATTCAGAATTAAAAGAAAACACCAGGAGAAATTCAATACTTGGCTGAGCCAACAATTAGACCAGATATAGAGTAGATTTTGTTGCCCTCTTTGAGGTGGAATTTGTTCTCTTTTGATCTTCCTTAGATCTTTAGAATCATATGTAATGTAACTATATATATATAATAGAAAAAAATGATAGTGGGGATTTTCCCTACTGTTTCACCTCAAAAAAAACATGCAATGACACTGGTGGATCCATATGTGGTCTGTGAAAAGAACACACATGCAATGAAAATGGTGGATCCATATGTGGTTTGTGAAAAGAACACACATGCAATGAAAATGGTGGATCCATATGTGGTTTGTGAAGAGAACACACATGCAATGAACTCTAGTGGATCCATATGTGGTTTGTGAAAAGAACACACATACAATGACACTAGTGGATCCATATGTGGTATGTGAAAATAACACACATGCAATGAAACTGGTGGATCCATATGTGGTTTGTGAAAATAACACATATCTAGTGAACTCGGGTGGATCCATATGCAATGACACTAGTGGGTCCATATGTGGTCTGTGAAAAGAACACACATTTCAATGACACTAGTGGATCCATATGTAGTTTGTGAAAAGAACATACATGCAATCAACTCTGGTGGATCCATATGTGGTTTGTGAAAACAACACACATACAATGATACTGGTGGATCCATATGTGGTCTATGAAAAGAACATGCATGCAATGACACTCGTGGATCCATATGTCATCTGTGAAAAGAACAGACATTTCAATGACACTGGTGGATCCATATGTGGTTTGTGAAAAGAATAGACATGCAATGACTCTAGCTGTGGTTAATGAAAAGAACACACATGCAATGCCACTAGTGGATCCATAGGTGCATTGTGAAAAGAACACACATTTCAATGAAAATGGTGGATCCATATGTGGTTTGTGAAGAGAACACACATGGAATGAACTCTACAGGATCCATATATAGATTGTGAAAAGAACACACATCTAGTGAACTCAGGTGGATCCACATGAAATGACACTGGTGGATCCATGTGTTTTGTGAAAAGAACAGACATGCACTGACTATAGTTGTGGTTAATGAAAATAACAGACATGTAATGAACTCTGGTGGATCAATATGTGGTGTGTGAAAAGAACACACATGCAATGACACTGGTGGATCCAGATGTGGTCTATGAAAAGAACACACATGCAATGACACTGGTGGATCCATGTGGTTTGTGAAAAGAACACACATGTAATGACACTGGTGGATCCATATGTGGTCTGTGAAAAGAACAGACATGAAATGACTGTAGATGTGGTTAATGAAAGAATATACATTTCAATGACAATGGTCATTACATATGTGGTTTGTGAAAAGAACAGACATGCAACAACTCTAGTTGTGGTTAATGAAAAGAACACACATGTAATGACACTAGTGGATCCATAGGTGGATTGTAAAAAGAACACACATTTCAATGAAAATGGTGGATCCATATGTGGTTTGTGAAGAGAACACATGCAATGAACTCTGGCGGATCCATATATGGTTTGTGAAAAGAACACACATCCAGTGAACTCTGGTGGATCCACATGCAATGACACTGGTGGATCCATGTGTTTTGTGAATAGAACACACATGCAATGACTCTAGCTGTGGTTAATGAAAAGTAGAGACATGCAATGAACTCTGGTGGATCCATATGTGGTGTGTGAAAAGAACACACATGCAATGACACTGGTGGATCAATATGTGGTCTGTGAAAAGAACACACATGCAATGACACGGGTGGATCCATGTGGTTTTTTGAAAAGAACACACATGCAATGACACTAGTGGATCTATATGTTGTCTGTGAAAAGAACACACATTTCAATTACACTCGTGGATCCATATGTGGTTTGTGAAAAGAACAGACATGGAATGATTATATCTGTATTTAATGAAAAGAATAGACATGAAATGACTCTAGCTGTTGTTAATGAAAGAATATACATTTCAATGACAATGGTGGTTCCATATGTGGTTCGTGAAAAGAACAGAAAAGCAACAACTCTAGCTGTGGTTAATGAAAAGAACACACATGCAATGACACTAGTGGATCCATGGGAGGATTGTGAAAAGAATACACAAGAAATGAACTCTGGTGGATCCATATGCAATGAGACTAGTGGATCCATATGTGGTATGTGAAAAGAACACACATTTCAATGACACTGGTGGATCCATATGTGGTTTGTGAAAAGAACATACATCCAGTGACTCTAGATGTGGTTAATGAAAAGAACACACATGCAATGACACTGGTGGATCCATATGTGGTTAATGAAAAGAACACACATGCAATGACACTGGTGGATCCATATGTGGTCTGTGAAAAGAACACACATGCAATGAAAATGGTGGATCCGTATGTGGTTTGTGAATAGGACACACATGCAATGAATCTGGTGGATCGATATCTGGTTTGTGAAAATAACACATATCTAGTGAACTCGGGTGGATCCATATGCAATGACACTAGTGGGTCCATATGTGGTCTGTGAAAAGAACACACATTTCAATGACACTACTGGATCCATATGTAGTTTGTGAAAAGAACATACATGCAATCAACTCTGGTGGATCCATATGTGGTTTCTGAAAACAACACACATACAATGACACTGGTGGATCCATATGTGGTCTATGAAAAGAACACGCATGCAATGACACTCGTCGATCCATATGTCATCTGTGAAAAGAACAGACATTTCAATGACACTGGTGGATCCATATGTGGTTTGTGAAAAGAATAGACATGCAATGACTCTAGCTGTGGTTAATGAAAAGAACACACATGCAATGCCACTAGTGGATCCATAGGTGCATTGTGAAAAGAACACACATTTCAATGAAAATGGTGGATCCATATGTGGTTTGTGAAGAGAACACACATGGAATGAACTCTACAGGATCCATATATAGATTATGAAAAGAACACACATCTAGTGAACTCAGGTGGATCCACATGCAATGACACTGGTGGATCCATGTGTTTTGTGAAAAGAACAGACATGCACTGACTATAGTTGTGGTTAATGAAAATAACAGACATGTAATGAACTCTGGTGGATCAATATGTGGTGTGTGAAAAGAACACACATGCAATGGCACTGGTGGATCCAGATGTGGTCTATGAAAAGAACACACATGCAATGACACTGGTGGATCCATGTGGTTTGTGAAAAGAACACACATGTAATGACACTGGTGGATCCATATGTGGTCTGTGTAAAGAACAGACATGAAATGACTGTAGATGTGGTTAATGAAAGAATATACATTTCAATGACAATGGTCATTACATATGTGGTTTGTGAAAAGAACAGACATGCAACAACTCTAGTTGTGGTTAATGAAAAGAACACACATGTAATGACACTAGTGGATCCATAGGTGGATTGTAAAAAGAACACACATTTCAATGAAAATGGTGGATCCATATGTGGTTTGTGAAGAGAACACATGCAATGAACTCTGGCGGATCCATATATGGTTTGTGAAAAGAACACACATCCAGTGAACTCTGGTGGATCCACATGCAATGACACTGGTGGATCCATGTGTTTTGTGAATAGAACACACATGCAATGACTCTAGCTGTGGTTAATGAAAAGTAGAGACATGCAATGAACTCTGGTGGATCCATATGTGGTGTGTGAAAAGAACACACATGCAATGACACTGGTGGATCAATATGTGGTCTATGAAAAGAACACACATGCAATGACACGGGTGGATCCATGTGGTTTGTGAAAAGAACACACATGCAATGACACTAGTGGATCTATATGTTGTCTGTGAAAAGAACACACATTTCAATTACACTCGTGGATCCATATGTGGTTTGTGAAAAGAACAGACATGGAATGATTATATCTGTATTTAATGAAAATAATATACATGAAATGACTCTAGCTGTGGTTAATGAAAGAATATACATTTCAATGACAATGGTGGTTCCATATGTGGTTCGTGAAAAGAACAGACAAGCAACAACTCTAGCTGTGGTTAATGAAAAGAACACACATGCAATGACACTAGTGGATCCATGGGAGGATTGTGAAAAGAATACACAAGAAATGAACTCTGGTGGATCCATATGCAATGACACTAGTGGATCCATATGTGGTATGTGAAAAGAACACACATTTCAATGACACTGGTGGATCCATATGTGGTTTGTGAAAAGAACATATATCCAGTGACTCTAGATGTGGTTAATGAAAAGAACACACATGCAATGACACTGGTGGATCCATATGTGGTTAATGAAAAGAACACACATGCAATGACACTGGTGGATCCATATGTGGTCTGTGAAAAGAACACACATGCAATGAAAATGGTGGATCCGTATGTGTTTTGTGAAGAGAACACACATGCAATGAACTCTGGTGGATCCATATGTGGTTTATGAAAAGAACACACATACAATGACACTGGTGGATCCATATGTGGTTTGTGTAAAGAACATACATCCAGTGACTCTAGCTGTTGTTAATGAAAAGAACACATATGAAATGACACTAGTGGATCCATAGATGGATTGTGAAAAGAACACACATTTCAATGACACTAGTGGATTCATATGTTGCTTGTGAAAAGAATAGACATGCAATGACTCTAGCAGTGGTTAATGAAAAGAACACACATGCAATGACACTAGTGGATCCATAGATGGATTGTGAAAAGAACACACATTTCAATGAAAATGGTGGATCCATATGTGGTTTGTGAAGTGGACACACATGCAATGAACTCTGGTGGATCCATATATGGTTTGTGAAAAGAACACACAACCAGTGAACTCTGGTGGACCCACATGCAATGACATTGGTGGATCCATGTGTTTTGTGAAAAGAACACACAAGCAATGACTCTAGGTGTGGCTAATGAAAAGAACACAAATACAATGACACTAGTGGATCCATATGTGGTTTGTGAAAAGAACACACATGCAATGAAATCTGGTGGATCCATATGTGGTTTGTGAAAAGAACACACATACAATGACACTGGTAGATCCATATGTGGTCTGTGAAAAGAACACACATGCAATGACACTGGTGGATCCATGTGGTTTGTGAAAAGAACACACATGCAACGACACTAGTGGATCCATATGTGGTCTATGAAAAGAACACATATTTCAATTACTCTGGTGGATCCATATGTGGTTTGTGAAAAGAACAGACATGCAATGATTATCTCTGTATTTAATGAAAATAACTCACATGCAATGACACTAGTGGATCCATAGATGGATTGTGAGAAGAACACACATTTCAATTACACTGGTGGATCCATATGTGGTTTGCGAAAAGAACAGACAACTAGTGACTCTAGCTATGGTTAATGAAAAGAACACACATGCAATGACACTAGTGGATCCATATGTGGTTAATGAAAAGAACACACATGCAATGACACTAGTGGATCCATAGATGGATTGTGAAAAGAACACACATTGCAATGAAAATAGTGGATCCATATGTGGTTTCTGAAGAGAACACACATGCAATGAATCTGGTGGATCCATATGTGGTTTGTGAAAAGAACACACATCAAGTGAACTCTGGTGGATCCATATGCAATGACACTGGTGCATCCATATGTGGCATGTGAAAAGAACACACATTACAATGACACTAGTGGATCCATATGTGGTTTGTGAAAAGAACACACATGCAATGAACTCTGGTGGATCCATATGTAGTTTGTGAAAAGAACAAACATCTAGTGACTCTAGCTGTGGTTAATGAAAAGAACACACATGCAATGACACTGGTGGATCTGTATGTGGTTAGTGAAAAGAACACAAATGGAATGACACTGGTGGATCCATATGTGACCTATGAAAATAACACACATTTCAATGACACTAGTGGATCCATATGTGGTTTGTGAAAGAACAGACATCAAGTGACTCTAGCTGTGGTTAATGAAAAGAACACACATGCAATGACACTGGTGGATCCGTATGTGGTTAGTGAACAGAACACACATGCAATGACACTGGTGGATCCATATGTTGTCTATGAAAAGAACACACATGCAATGAAAATGGTGGATCCATATGTGGTTTGTGAAGATAACACACATGCAATCAATCTGGTGGATCCATATGTGGTTTGTGAAAAGAACACACATCTAGTGAACTCTGGTGGATCCATATGTGGTATGTGAAAAGAACACGCATTTCAATGACACTAGTGGATCCATATGTGGTTTTTAGAAGAACATACATGCAATGAACTCTGGTGGATCCATATGTGGTTTGTGAAAAGAACACACATACAATGATACTGGTGGATCCATATGTGGTCTATGAAAAGAACACACATGCAATGAAACTGGTGGATCCATGTGTTTTGTGAAAATAACACACATGCAATGACACTAGTGGATCCATATGTGGTCTGTGAAAAGAACACACATTTAAATAACACTAGTGGAACCATATGTGGTTTGTGAAAAGAATAGACATGCAATGACTCTAGCTGTTGTTAATGAAAAGAACACACATGCTGTCACATCCCAAATTCTAGACTTGGTACTGTATACATACATGTCATTGCATCATGAGCATCTTTGAAAAAGGTGTCAGTTTTAATGATTTTGCACAAACACCTCTTATGTGCTAGTCCTTCTTATTTGCAAGCCTACTAGGGTTTTTGCCTAGCATCATCTTGGTTGACAATATATAGTCATTCCAGATGCTTAGTTGTATAGATTTTTCAACTATGAACCCGTAGAAATTTGTTTCGCTTGATTCGGAGCTGCAGATCAAAAGTTAGGCCTGTTTTAGTTTTAGCACTGTTTCTGTCAGATTCAGGAATTTCAGACAGTCTAATTCAGTTAACAGACAGCCGTTCAGAAAAGAAGAAAAGAAAAGAAGAAGAAAAAAAAGGAAACGGGCAGCCCAGCCGGGTAGCGGCCAGCAAGCACACCCGGGGCCCAGCTCGCGCCAGGCGACCGCACCGCGCCGCCGGCCTACCAACGGCCCACAGCCCCGCGCAGCCCCTTCCCCTTTTCTCCCCTTTTTCCTTTTGTTTTCCTTTTGTTTTTGTTTTTTTCCTGACCGTCGTGGCCTGCCTGTCAGCCCCTGGACGTGTTCGTCCTCGACCTGGAGACCGACCCGACTTGGTATCTCGCGAAAAATCCATGATTCCATTCGGAATCGAACGCAACAGCTCACGCACGACCCGCCCCCTTAAAGCCCTTGAACTCCTCGTCGAAAACACTCTGGAAGCTAGGTTAATCGCGGCGCCACTTTGCCGGAATTCCTCGCCAAAGTTGCCGCCGGCGCCGCCCGCCACTACCGCCGGTGAGATACTGCCTGGCCTCGCCCCTCCTTCCTTTTACTGCAAATCGAATAGCCGCCTCGCGCCATGCCCCTCTGACCACTTTTCCCTTCCGCACAGGCCACCGGAGACGCCCGGGAGCTTCGCCGGAGTCCGTCGCCGTCGCGCCACTCCAGCCGCCAAGAGTCGCCTCTCGAGGTCGCCACCGTCCGCACGGCCAGGCCCACTCGCCAGCGGGAATATTCCTCGGAATATTCCCCGGAATTTCAGATTTACAAAAAAGGGGCAGAAAACTATTAAAACTTGCAAAATTATAGAAAAAGATCTACTGAGCCAAAAATTGCAAATAAGGTATCGTTGGATTCACAAAATTGCGTAGAATCTTATTCTGCAATAATATATCAGGTGTACTGTATGTAATTTCCTGAGATTATAAAAAGGATTAAAGTGGTATGAAATTCGTAGAAAAAGATTTGTAAATCTTTTTGGAGTAAATGCTTTTGTTCTAGGCTCTAAATTGAACTATCTGTCCAGTAGTATTTTTGTCACGCTTGAACAACACAGTTTACATCATTGGTTCAATGTTTTGACTAAAGACCTATTAACTAGTCCTCTTTTTGCATAAATTGTTTTCTTTGCAATAAAAGTTTTCCCATGCATCATTCAGTAGTAGCATTGATCAGAGAAGATAACTAAACTACTAAAGATTTATTAAAGTTCCATTCATGCATTGTGTTGCATTTGTTGATCTCTACGTGTGGATTGTTTATTTGGTTGAATTGCTTTCGTGTAGATTGTGAGGATTGTAACCCATGTGATTATCCGGACTGTGCTTTTGACTCCGGCTACTACCAAGAAAAGTGGAGCTTCATAAAAGTCCTGTTTACTTTCTATATGCATTGTAGTCTGTTTTGTTTTACAAGTTTTATCTATTGCTATGCTATATCCTATTATGTCGTAGCCATTCTTGTTAGGTGATCTGCCGTAAGTAGTTGTGCTTATGTAGACGAGGGTGGGATACACCATGATAAAGATTGTTTTGAAAGAATGAGTTTGTAAAGTTTGAAAACAACTTAATTAATGAACTCTCTGGGTGGATTGGTAATTGCTTGGTTCGTGAATGCCGGGCCCATGTCTATGGTTTACCCGAGTATCTCACTTGTGGATGGCCACCCAGGTTTCTGAGAAATGAATAGTGTCTTGATTTTGGTAGCTTACGTGTACAGCCATATGCTAGTGAGTTATGGGTGGATGGATGGACTTAGTAGGTTGTGGTGACCCGAGCTCTTCGTATCCAGAGATGTAGTGAATGTGATAGGTTGGTACGGTGTGTGGATGGGCTTGGGGAGCTACTTCCTGAATTGTCACTTCTTGGGCTTCTCCCTATCATGACTCAATATGCCTGTCATGGTACGAGCGGGTCGACCAAGGCATATGGGTAAAGTGTGTAACCCCTGTAGGGTGTAAAACTAAGTGCTTAGCCGTGTCCCTGGTAATGGACGATTGAGTTGCTGAATTGTGGGTGTTATGACATGTTCTCATTCATTCTAACTTGTAATTGCTAAAACTTGTGGTTGAAACTTAATTGGGTTGTTTCATGAAGATTAAATGCTTTAAAAATGGTAGGATAAAGTATTTTGATGCTGCAACTAAGCCTGAACCCCACAAGCCAGACATGCATAGAGCTATTAGTCTTGTTGTTTCTCTCATTGTTTCACTTGCCAGTACATTCCAAGTATTGACCCTTCGGGGCTATTACGTTTTCATGTTGCAGGTTACTCTTCTGGTTATTCTAAGTAGTAGTATTGGTTGCGACCCTCCACTCAACATTTTGTTCACCTATGGCGTCTAATGGAGACTGGAGCTACTTTATTTATGCTATCTATTTGCTACTTGTTTACTTGTGCAAGCGATATGCTTTGCAAACTTTGTAATAAATACAATATTCTGCATCAAATCATTGTAATAATTATGCACTGTTAATTCTTTCATGTCTATCGATGCTATGTATGCCAATGAACCGATCCAGGGATTGGCATGATACATAGAGGTGCTACCCTACCGGGTCGTACCGTTTCAGATGGTATCAGAGCAGTGTGTTGACTGTAGGATCGTGACCTAGGTTTGGAAAGCGGAATGAGGCTGGGAACATGATGTTACCACAACCAACCGGAACAACATCCCATCCCATGTGAAGCACATAGAAGACATGGAGATTAAAGCTTGGGAGAGGGAAGAGAAGTTGATGCAGCAAAAGGAGGCGTTGGATTATTTTCAGGGCACTATGCATTTGCAAGGGTATGAGATGGAAACCTTGCACACTGCTGTGAATACAATGGAGCAAGCCCTCTTTGGTAGGGATGCCACAATTGCAGCGCTGAACCAAACCATTGTGGAAGGGAATCAAGTTGTGGCGGAGCGAGATTAAACCATTGTGGATATGGCTGCCCAGATTGCTGCCCTTCAAGCGCAGCAAAATCCTCCACCAAATAATGGTAATGATGATGATGGGAATGACGATGATGATGGGAATGATGATGATGATGATGCGGATAATGGTGATGGAGGTAACAATGGTGGTGGAGGCAACAATGATGATGATGGAGACAATGACGATGAAGGAAGTGATGACGATGATGGAGGAGATGCAGCGGACGCTTTTGTTAAAGAAAGCAAGGAGGAGGACCCCGAAGAGGTGGAATTCGAGGACTCGAGTGAAGAACACTCGGGAGAGGTGTACACGCCTCCACCGTCGCATGCACGGATCGAAGCGTCAGCGCATGGACTCCAGAACCTATTGCAACTTGTTCATCAAATAGTTAGAGATGGTCCTCCAAAACTAGTCTTCGTTAGGGAAATTCGTTAGTCTTAGACATCTATCAATGTAAACTTCTGCACTATTAGATTGTTGTGTTTAGAATGCTCAGTTAAGTACCTTAAAGTTCCAGGAATTTTTGTGAGATTTATTATATGATATTTGGACAAGTTTGGGGAAAATTCGTGTTTTTATTGCTGCAGTTTTCTGCTGAATCTTCTGTACTGTACGATTTTTCATGTTTTACTGGTAACTGCGAAAAATCTGAGAAATTGGGATCTGGTGCGTAACTATCTTTAGCATCTGCACAAAAATCAGAAAAAATTCCAGACTGTCTTAAGTCAGGCAAAATAATTCGTGAACAGAAAAGAACTGTTTTGCCAGATTTCTGTTTTTGCTTATTTTGCTATTTTGCTTTGCCAAATGTTGTTACCAGCGTTTCTAAATTATTTTGTAGCTATATACTGTTAAGGAAAACCTGGAACAATGCTTGTTTGTGTGATTGCTCATGTGGTGATTGCTTACGGTTGTTGTGGATAAATTGATGTTGCATTGAGCATGTTGCATGGGTAGAAGGCTATTGCTTATCTTTAGTTGTTCTGTCTAAAACTTTCCTATGCTGAACTGCAGATGCCGCCGAGAAGCGCCAATGACATGCCACCTGGCATGCAGCAGATGATGGGAGCACAGACCCATCTGATGCAAGCTCTGGCTCAGCAGATGAACAACAACAATAACAACAACAACAACAACCCACCCCCACAAGTGGATGCTCTTGCTCGATTTCTAAGGTTGAGGCCAGTCAAGTTCTCCACTGCACCTGAGCCAATGGTTGCACTAGATTGGCTACGCTCGGTGAACAAGGACTTGTTGATAGTTGGGTGCACCGATGTTGAGAAAGTGAGGTTCGCTGCTCATCTGTTGGAAGGACCAGCTGCTTCTTGGTGGGATACCTTTCAGATCACTCACCCCATTTCTAATGTGACTTGGGAGATGTTTGAAGAAGGATTCAAGACTCACCATGTCTCCACTGGAACTATGAGCCTGAAGCGGAGGGAGTTCTGTAGCCTGCGCCAGAGTCACCGCAATGTGTCTGAATACATAGAGGAATTCGCTAATCTGTCTCGCTATGCTCCAGAGGATGTGGACTCAGATGCCAAGAGGAGAGAGAGGTTCCTTGATGGTCTGAATGATGAGCTCTTAGTACAGCTTTCTATTGTGCATGCTCCTGATTTCTAGACTCTGATGGATAAGGCTAGGATTCTGGAGGGAAAACAGGGACAAGCTGAAAGGCGCAAGAGGAAGTATAATGGCAATCACAACTCAGGGTCACACCATAGGGCCCGTATTTCTCACCATGGTAATGGGAACTCTGGACATCACCATGGAGGTAATGGTAACCATTACAATGGAGGTAATGGGAACAGTCACCGTGGAGGAAACAGGAACTCTGGACACCACCATGGAGGAAATGGTCACCACCATAATGGCCACCACCACATTGGCCACAAGAGCTACAACAACAACTCTGGGAGGAACAATGGACACAACTGCTCTAGCAGGAGGGATCTCAGTGAAGTGGAATGCTTCAAGTGCAAGAAGATGGGGCACTATGCTGATAATTGCCCAGAGAAGAGGATTGAAGCAGGAAGCAAGCCTAATGCAAACCTGACGAGGGTTTAACTCATAAATGCCCATTGTTATGGACTTGGGTTTTGGAGAAGGAGGGAGCGCTGGAGACATCTATCGGCTAGCAAACAAGCACACAGGGGACTAAGATTTACCCAGGTTCAGGCCTCGTAGAGGTCCCTACTCCTGCTTGTCTACTCGTGGAATTATCGAAGGAGTCGAAAGTTACAATGGTGCGCAGATGCAATCTGGCGAGGGTTGTGGAAACTAGGGTTGCGTGTGTCCTTCTCCCCGGACTCGAATCCAAAAAAGTGCTGGTGTAATTCGATTCAGGCCGCGGAGGTCTTACAGGAGTCGAATTCCAGTTATATGGGTGTGAGCAGTCGACGCGTCCGTCAAGGCATGTTCATCGTACGTGTAGGCACGGATACATTTCTGGTAGTGTGCAGCTAAATGCGTTGTCAGGCCTTATTCAGGTCTTACTTTCACGCTGTAAGTGCGGCATCCGAATTTTATCATCGCGGAGACGATTCGGGTGACCCAGGAGACGCAGTCTCTTTGTAGGGAAAATTATGAGGCGGTGTCACCATGATCTTCGAGTGCAGATGTTACCAACACATAGTTTTCTGTATAAATAATCATAGGGTGCGCGACCAGTGCTCCCTATGGGAGTAGCCCCCGAGTGCCTGGTTGAGTCGAAGACATAGGCAGGGACTAAATATCTTTTGCGACTGCTGTCGTCTTTTGGTTGCTTGTTTCAGTCGAATTTTTCCAGCGCTCCCTATGGGAGTAACCCATGTCCATAATCGAATCGTATTTCGAATGGTTTGGGTTTGCTTCTGATTGTCCATGTTCTTGCAAAAAGAAAAGAAAGTCGTAGGGTGCGCGGCCAGCGCTCCCTATGGGAGTAGCCCCCGAGTGCTTGGTGGAGTCGAAGACTCCAGCAAGGACTAAAGTAGTCGAATTTTTCCACTACGTAGCTTTGACGACGTTAGTGCTGATGCTTGTATGACCTCAGTTGCCCACGTGAGCGAGTTTGACGGGAAGTGACGAGCGGTCGGTCCCACTTCCTGACTTTGATTTGACTGGGCGTGCGTAATCTTTATTTTAACTGCGCATCCTCGATTTCCGTGCGTAATGGGAGTACTCGAGGGACGGTTCGTGCTTCCCCTTCTCCACGTGTCCAATGCGATGTGCACCACACGTCCGGTAGGGTTTTTCTGAGCCGTTGGATTGCATCTTCCAGGGGTTAAGTAGCGGCGCTGCGACGGTAATTTTCCCATCTGTTCTCATTCATCCTTGCTGCCATCGCCATTGCTATTGCTCTCTGCTTCCTTGCGCTCTTTCTTGCTGCGGCGCTAGACCAGCTTCGTATCTTCCCCAGCTACTTCCTCCGTTCTCACCACCATCGCGCAATGGGGAAGAAGAAGGGAGGCGCTGCTATTGATTCTGCGGCCACCGTTGCCGCAGGGAAGAAGAAGGGCGGCTCCACTGCTGCGGGCACCAGCACCGCCGCCGGCAGGAAGAAGAAGGTCGCGGGCACCCGCGTCACAAATGGTGCGTGGCAACCTTCCATCATCAAGGCGTCTGATCTCCGTCTTCTTCGTCAAGACGGAGTGCTTTCCACAGCAGTCGCCGATGCACGCGTCCCCAGCGGTGAGACCATTCCTGCTCCTCCCGCTGGTTTTCGAGTGATGTTTCTTGCATTCATCATTCATGGTCTTTCCTCGCCTCTTCACCCCTTTCTTAGGGGTCTTCTTTGTTTCTACGGGCTCTAGCTCCATCAGCTGTCCCCAAATTCGATCCTCCACATCTCTTGCTTCATCACACTTTGCGAGTGCTGGCTCGGAATCGAGCCACACTTTGGACTTTTCAAGCGCATCTTAAAATTGAAGCGCTAGTTCGCATCTGGCTCTTTAGTTTATGACGTAGGTGGTTGTGGAATCCACGTCGACCCATCCGCCACCTACTTGGACATCAAGCTCACGAAGTCCGTCCAAGGGTGGAGGGAGAAATGGTTCTACGTCTGTGATCAGAAGGCCAACGATGAGCACTTTGGACTCGCGCCCTTCGATCCCGCGACTCCCTGCAAGAAGATGCGCTCCTGGAAGAACGTAGTTATGCCTGGCGAACTCGCGGAGACAGACATGCTATATCAAGGCGTCTGCAACCTTGATAGTCGCATTGGCAAAGAGGAGGGAGGTTGCGCTCTTATCCGAACTTGGCTGCGCCGTCGCGTCTAGCCCCTGAAGGCCAGAGTCCACCCAATGTTTCAATAGGCTGGCGCCGATGATGCCACTCGCGTGTCTGCCGATGGCATGTCCGCGAGTGAGGTGGACAAGAGAGTTCGACTGGTCACGAAGTACACTGCCAAGGATGTGCTTCCTAGTGAACCAATAGTTCCTCCCTTTGATGCTTCGAATCGTCCTCCTAAGGTATAGTTGTGCTACGTAGTAGCTTATGTTGTCGATTGCTTTTATGTTGCTTACTTGCTTTTTGTTGTCTCTATGCAGGATTGTGCGGTGTCACCTTGTATGCCTCCTCTCCCCGAGGGGATTATTCCTCGCGAAGCTTTGGAAGAGGATGAGTCTGAGTCAACTGTCCCTTCTGATGTGGAGGAGGAAGCCCCTGAGTCCGAGAGTCCAGACACTCGCAAGCGTTCGCGTAGCAAGGATTCTGACGCGTCGTCTCCTTCGACTCCAGAAGGTACGGTCGTTGGCGTGGAGTCGCCAATTCCTGCCGTCCCTGTGAGGGCTGTGGCACCGTCTTCTCGCAAAAAGATGCGATTGCCTAAGGATTCTTCGTCGAAGTCAGTGGAGGCCATTTTTGATTTTGACAAGTTTGACTGGTGAGTTTTCGAGTTCATTTGTTTTTCTCTGTTTTCTTCTTATTGGCTTGCCATGGGAGTTTGCCTTTTCTCAAGGTGAGTTTTGTCTTCTTGTCAAGAGGCGTCGTCATCCTATAGCGACGTCGAATTTTTGAAGGAATCTGGAGTCGCGACCTCAATGGCCAAGAAAGAGGTTGAGGGCGCTCCTTCCCCTCCAGTGGCGGCCCACTTCGGGTACAACTCTTCCAGCTCTCCTCACACAGGGGAGCATCGAATGGTTGCCCGGATGACGGCACATGAAACATCTTCAGAGTCATTGGAGGACCATGTAAGTGTAGTTGTTTCCCTCCCTTGTAGTGTTGAAGTCGATGTTATCTATTGCCTCTGATGGTTCTTTGTTGTACGATAGCTCCTTGTGAAGGAAGCCGCGCACTTGGCAGAACAAGTGATGGCGATGGGCCGCCACCATGCAATGCTGGAGACGCGTCACCGTGTGGTCGAAAGTGAGTGTTCTACACTTATTCTTTTTGTCTTCTCCTTTTAGTATAGTCGACTGATAGTCAACTTTTGTTTGTCGTGTAGCTGAGCATAATGCTCTATTGCGTGACG
Organism: Avena eriantha; assembly: GCA_910589775.1. Taxonomy (NCBI): domain Eukaryota; kingdom Viridiplantae; phylum Streptophyta; class Magnoliopsida; order Poales; family Poaceae; genus Avena; species Avena eriantha. The sequence continues at coordinate 382,736,825 of OU342744.1, forward strand.
CCGCCACCTTGGAGAAGACACTAGCTGCGACTGTGAAGGGTCGCGACGAGGCGATCGCAGCGCGTGACGAGGCACAGAAGCGTGAAGAGGATCTGCGTGCTTCCTTTGCAGCCAGGGAAAAGCTATTCGGAGAACAACTGTTCTCAGTCGCCAAGGCTCTCTCAGGTACGTTTGCTTGTGGATATTGCTGTCCTTCTCTGCATCTAGTGTTTTTGCTGGTGGCATTGACGTTTTGATCCATGTGTGGGTTCATGTGCAGATGCTGGCGATTTGAGCTTTGACCCGCAGGCCCTTCGTCGTGATGACGCTCTAGTAGGTGTGGTGTTTGCAGTCGAGGACCGTAGCGCCGCCGTCCAAGATATACTTTCCAAGCCCAAGGTCGCCCTCAGTCGCCTTTGGGAGGATTTGATGTCGAAGGCGGAGCTGGTCGATAATATGGACGAGCTGGTGGAGTCACTCGCCGGGGGTGTGCCTACCACCTACAAGAACTCCCTCCGCGCGGCTGGCGTGTCCATGTCACTTGCCATGGTGCAGGCCCACGGAGTCGATATTGATCCCTCCGTGGTGTCGAAGACGATGCCTGTTGGTGCAGACGGTCAGCAGCTAGTCTTCGCTCCTTTCGCGACTACCTGTGGCAAATATGGGCATCACTTGATAAATACTGTCGCGAAGTACTCGGAGGAGCTCCAACGTGCCAAGAAGGCGGCGAAGGCTTTGGCCTCAGGGGCCGGTGGAAAGTCAGTGGCGTCTGACCCTGCCACGGACTTGATGAAGCCCCTGAAGCCGTCGAAGTCGAAGAAGCCAGCTACTCCATAGTTAGATTTTGTAATAGTTGATTGATTATCCTTTTGTTTAAGAACATGCCTGCTGGCGGGTGTGTCTGTTGATACTTATGCCGGTCTTGAATGCATCTGACCCTTTTGTCTTTGTGTTGATTTGGTCGTCTTATTTACTTCTATCTTGACTTGTGGTAGGGTACATCAAGTGATCCTATGAGGGGAAACCAAGACTCGCCAAATCTTGATGATACCATGGCACCACCGCGCTCCAGGGTAGAGGGGCTGTCTTTGCTTTCGCGACTTCGTGATCGCGTGAAGCAGCTAGAGCGTGAGTTGCCCGTGATCTGCGGTAGTGCGGACGTGTGGAAGTCGAAGTCGAAGGCGCAGCTGGGCGACCAATTCAAGTGTTAGTTTGCTTGTTCTCATCTTTTCTTTGTAGTCGCTCGCAGTGGTACATTGTACTCATGCTACTGGTGTTGCTTCGTCTAGTTGTTAGCGCGCGTCATCCGCAGGAGGAGAAAGATAGAATTGCCATTCGCCTGCATGATCTCACCCAGGAGCAGCTTCAAGAGAGCGGCTACTTCTGGGTAGATCATGATCGTGCGACTGCGCTGGCGACCCTACAGGATCGTGCATCGCGGGTGCTGCTCTTTCTGAAGAAGTTGCAGTCGTGTTTGAAGAACATTTATCGGGCGATGTTTCCACTGGATGACACTCCATCAAGCCTGCTGGCTCTCCTTGCCAAATTTCAAGATCTGTCCGCGGTTTGCGAGTGCGTGAGGCAACAGTTGGTGGCTGGTGCCAAGGCTGCTCTCTCAATGGTGCGAGTGCATAGGCCTGACGTAGATGTTTCCGCCATTGCGTCTGGGCCGCCAGCAGGTTCTGTTTGGAATATGGTGCAACACTATTAGGCGGTGGACCACCCAGCAGAAGAGATCGTCGACTTCTCCGAGGAACAAACCAACGTTCTTCTGTTGCAGTAGTAGCTTAGTTTGTATCCTGCACATAAATGTACTTGTGTTGTAAAGTTCGTATAAATGCTGTAGATAATTTATTTGTTGAATGTGTACAAAGAGCTTTGTTAGCGTGAGGTGCGTTGCAGTATGCGAGTCCTTTTCGTTAGCCTGGCCATGTTTTATCTCAGCCCCTTTGTCAACCTGTCGGGTGCGTTGCAGCTGGATTGACGTTGTGTTAAGGGGTTCGATTGATGTACCAGCTACTCAGGATATCGCGTTTTCGTTCGAAGAACAGATGTGTATAGGGTGGCGCAGCCCCCGAGTATATAAATTGAAAAAGTAAAGGAGAACACAAAGTTTTGGGGCACTTAGCTTTTATTTATTCGAAGAACAGTGCGAGGTACAATGTGTGGCTAAGTAGCCTTGGCTGAGTAGCCTTATTTGCAATGTAAAAGTAAAAACGACTAAGGGTAGAAGCGTCGCAGCTCTGCGACGTTCCAGGGGTTGGAGTATGCGACTCCTGTCTCTAAATCTTGAAGGCGATAGGCGCCACCTGGGATTACTTCTGTAATCTCGTACGGTCCTTCCCAGGGGGACTCGAGCTTGAGATGCCCCTGCTGCTTTAGTCGCAGGACCAGGTTGCCTTCGACGAAGGATCTGGGGCGAAGCCTTCTACTGTGGTAGTTGCGCAGGTTCTGCTGGTAGATCGTTGATCTTTCCGCGGCGATTTCCCTTGCTTCGTCAAGGAGGTCGACGAAAACTTCGAGTGCGAGGGAGGACTCTTGTTCGCTGTAAGAGACCACGCGCGGCGCCTTGTAACGTACCTCAGCTGGTAGCACTGCCTCTGCTCCGTGCACCATAAAAAATGGCGTGTAGCCCGTGGCGCTGTTTGGAGTTGTACGTAGGCTCCAGAGTACAGATTGTAGTTCGTCCGGCCAGCAACCCGCAACTTGTTCGAGTGACCGAAGCAGTCGCTTCTTGATGCCGCTGCAGACGAGCCCGTTTGCCTTTTCCACCTGACCGTTGGTCTGTGGATGCGCTACGGAGGCGTAGCTAATGTTGATCCCTAGGTTCTCGCAGAATTTTTGGAACTCCTTAGATATGAAGTTCGTCCCGTTGTCGGTGATGATGCTGTGTGGCACCCCGAAGTGGTAGACGATGGACTCAAAGAATTTGACTGCGTTGTGCGCGGATTGGTTGGTTACTGGCATGGCCTCAATCCACTTGGTGAACTTGTCGACTGCGACCAAGAGGTAGACGTAGCCTCCTCGTGAGGACCTTGGAAGCTTGTCGACCATGTCGCGCCCCCATTGCGCGAAGGGCCAGGCCAATGGGATTGGCCGTAGCTCTGCGCCCGGTGCGTGCGGCTTGCCCGCAAATCGCTGGCAAGCGTTGCATTTTTGGACGATGTCCTTGGCATCATGCATGGCCTTAGGCCAGTAGAATCCAGCTCGTAGAGCTTTGGCAACGAGGGCGCGACTGCCGGCGTGGTGCCCGCAGGTCCCTTCATGGATGTCAAGGAGAACTGCTTTTCCATCGGCCATGGAAACGCATCGTTGGAGTACTCCTGTGGTGCTGCGCTTGTACAGTTCGCCGTCGATAACAGCGAATGCTTTGGATCACCGTGCAATGTGCCGTGCATATGTCGGATCGTCCGGTAGCCTCTTGCTGAGGAGGTACGTGATGTACGGCTGTGTCCAGGATTGCTCGATCATCATGACACTCATTGGTCCCTCGAGCCTGGTGTCCAGCTCCAAGTCATCTAGTGCCATTGGCTCATTGGGTTGCGTAGCCCCCGAGTCCATTGTTGCGCTTGTTTTCTTCTCTGTGGCCTTTGGCTTGATGGAGCGTTCACAAATGCACTCGAGAAATACCCCAGGTGGTATGGGGGCGCAGGTAGAGCCTATGTTGGCGAGTGTGTCTGCCTCTTCATTGCTTTCGCGCCCTACGTGCCGCAGCTCGCAACCGTCGAAGTCTCCTTCGAGTGTGTCGTAGAGGTCACGGTATGCGATCATGTTGTCGTTCAGTGCGTCACACTCATGCATTGTTTGGTTGACGACCAACTTGGAGTTGCCATATATGATGAGCCTCTTGGCACCGCAAGCTTTTGCCATCCTCATCCCGTGCAACAGGGCCTCGTATTCAGCCTCGTTGTTTGAGGCTGTGAACTGCATTCGCAGGATATACTTCAGCTTGTCCCCTTGAGGTGACGTCCGTATGACACCTGCGCCTGCTCCGTCTTTCCGCTTGGACCCATCGAAGTGCATGGTCCAGAGGTAGGACATATCTGGCTTGTCCGGGAGTTGGTTCTCCATCCAGTGCACGAGGAAGTCAGCGAGAACTTGCGACTTCATTGCGTCGCGCTTTTCGTATGTGATGTCTCGTGGAGACAGTTCTATTCCCCAAAGCGCGACTCACCCCGTGGCATCGGGGTTATTGAGGATATGTCCCAACGGGGCGTCGCTGACTACCACGATTGGGTGTTTCTGGAAGTAGTGGCGTAGTCGTCGGGCGGTCATAAAGACGTCGTAGGCCAGCTTCTGGTAGTGCGGGTACCGCTATTTTGTTGGCGTGGGGACCTCGCTGAGGTAGTATACCGGGCGTTGTATGCCATGGACCTTGTTTTCCTCAGCCCGCTCGACGACGAGCGCTATGCTGACCACCTGGTTGGTGGCGTAGATGTACAGCAATAGTGGTTCCCTTTCTCGTGGAGTCACCAGCACTGGCGAAGTGGATAGTAGGCGCTTGAGATCTTCAAATGCTTCTTGCGCTTGATTGGTCCACTCGAATTTTTCAGCTTTGCGGAGGAGTTGGTAGATGGGCAGTGCCTTTTCACCCATCCGACTGATAAATCGACTGAGGGCCGCGATTCGTCTGGCCAGTTGCTGGACGCCTCTTATGATCTTCGGCTTCTCCATGGCCAGTATGGCTTTTATCTTCTTCGGGTTCGCCTCGATTCCCCTCGCGCAGATGAGGTGCCCGAGTAGCTTCCCATATGGTACGCCGAAGGCGCACTTGTCTGGATTGAGCTTGATCCGGTAGCGGTCGAGGTTGGCGAAGGTTTCGTGCAAATCATCGATTAGAGAGGCTTCCTCCTTGGTCTTGATTACTATGTCGTCGACCTAGACTTGGATGTGGCGACCCAGTTGTTCCTTGAGGCAAGCCTGCATGCACCGCTGGTAGGTTGCTCCCGCGTTTTTTAGCCCAAAGGGCATTGTGTTGTAGCAGAACACACCAAAGAGTGTTGTAAATGCTATTTTCTCTTGATCTTCCTCCTTCATTCAAATTTGATTATAGCCTGAGTAGGCGTCGAGGAAGCAGAGACGCTCGCATCCTGCGGAGGATTCGATGATCTGGTCAATCCGTGGCAGCGGGAAGTGATCCTTTGGGCGGTGCTTGTTCAGAGAAGTGAAGTCCACGCACATCCGCAGGATATCCGTGTCCTTTTTTGGTACCAACACCGTATTGGCGAGCCAAGTGCTTTCCTTGATCTCGCGTATGAACTTGGCCTCAAGGAGTCTGTTGATCTACATTCCGACTGCCTGCGCTCGTGGCTCAGACAGTCGCCTGATTGTTTGCTTGACTGGCCTTGCGTCGGGGTTAACATTGAGTGCGTGCTCGGTGAATTCCCTAGGAACTCCTGGCATGTCCGCAAGACACCAGGCAAAAATTTCCAAGTGCTCACGGAGGAATTCGACGAGCACGAGGTCCTATGCGGGACTCAAGTTGTTGGCGATGAGGGCCGTTTTGGTGGAATCCGATGGATGGACCTGCACTTTCTTTGTGTGCACAGATGAGTCGAAGGAGAGATCAGGTGAGCTTGGCCTACTCAAGGGAGGTAGACTGTTGTTTGTCGTCTCTTTCAATCTCGCGAGTTCTTCCTGCATGCCGAAGGACTGGGAGATTCTGTTGAATTCCCTATCGCAACTGTCAGATCGCTCAAAGCCCCCGTTGATCGTGATGACGCCGTTAGGACTTGGCATTATCATCTACAGGTAGGCGTAGTGGGGCACTGCCATGAACCTAGCGAACGCGACGTGCCCGAGGATGCAGTGGTATTGTGAGGGCCAGTCGACGACCTCAAAGTCAATGCGCTCGTGCCGGAAGTTCTTCGGCATGCCGAAGATGACGTCGAGGTTGATTTTGCCCAGGGGGTATACGCCTTTCCTTGGGACGATGTCGTGGAACGTTGTGTCCGATGCCTCCAAGAAGGTTAGAGGGATTCTCATCGCTCGCAAGGTACTCGTGAATATGAGGTTGATGCCGCTTCCGCCATCCATGAAGACGCGACTCATGTCGAAACCTCCAATTTGCGCCTCGAGTACGAGGGGCAATGAACTGGATGAGGTATCTGAGGCGGGTGGTCGCGCTTGTCGAAGGTGATGCACGACTCGCTCCCACTGAGGTACTCAGTGGTTGATGGGGGCGAGTGCGTGGCCAAGTTGACTTGGCGAGTGATGGCCTTCTGCACCCTGTTGGAGGGGCGTCCTTTTTGGATCATCATGGTACCCATGGACCGTGGGTACGGTTCTCCTCCGTGGTGCTGGTCCGGTGCGGCTCCGTTCGGGGGTGGCCCAGGTGGTGGTGGTGGTGCGCCATGTGCCACGGCGCCTGGAGCGGCTCCGTAGCCTCTTTCGACTACATTGCGGTTCATCCGAACCAATCCCTCGTGTAGCTTGAGGAATTTGCGGCAGTCTTTGAGGGGGTGGCTGGAATTTCTCTTGCCATCATGCTTATCGATGTACAAGTGTACCGTGCATGGCCCGGACAGCTTGTCCTCGATGGAGGCCGCCAGTACCTCATCGCGAGTGCGGCGTTGCCATACTTGCGTGGTTTTCCCAGAGTCGCGGTATCCGTCGCTACGGTATCCGCTATTGCGGTTATCGTCGCGTATATCGGCGTAGCCGGCTGTGACCATGTTGACGTCGTCGCGATCATCGTAGATGCGCATGCGGCGCTTGCCTCGGCGATCACGTCTGCGTTCGAGTTCCGCCTCCTTGTCGGAGTGAGCGCGATTCTTCACCGAATCTTCTCCATCGGCCCACCGATTCGTGATCTCCATCAGGTGGTCGATGGTATGGGGCTTTGAGCGGCCCAGCTCTTCCCTGAGCTCTAGGCGGCGGACGCCACCGTTGAATGCATCAATCGCGTGGTCTTCCGAGATGTTTTCCGCGGAGTTCTTGATGATGGACCACCTTTGGATGTAGGAGCGCAGCGATTCGGCAGATCTTTGCTGGCAGCATCTCAGCTCTTCGATTGATGCGGGCCGTTTGTACGTGCCCTTAAAGTTGCGCATGAAGCTATAAACCAGCTCATCCCAACTGCGAATGGATCCGCGTGGGAGGTTATTCAGCCATGCCCGAGCGGCGCCTTGCAGCTGTAGCTGCAAGCATTGCATGGCAGTGCTTCGACTGCCTCCATGGAGTCTAACGGAGGAGATGTGATCCTCTAGCCAGATCTTGGGGTCCTGTAGACCGTCAAATTTCGGTTTCTCCGATGGGAGTTTAAACCCTTTAGGCATTCGCTTTTGCCTAATTGATCTGCTGAAGCATCTTGTGCCACAGAGCTCTCCATCTTCCTCTTCCGTTTCAGTCGACCGAGCACGTCGTGCCCTTGACTTGTCGATCTTGCGCTGCGTGAGGTCGTCACGCGCATCGTAGTCACGATCATGTCGCCGTGAGCGGCGGCGCCGAGACATGTCGTGACTGTCTTCGCTGGATGAGGGCGAGGAGTGGCGTTTTTCTATTGCTTTGCCCTTTTTTGGGTCAGGTGTTGGCTCCTTGTCGAGGGCAGCCTCGATTAATCCCAAGCCCACGATCGTAGTTCGGTGCATGGCAGTTCGGGGATCTCCAGCTAGCGGCTGGTTATTAAGGAGGTACATGGTGGCTGCTGTCACCACAGCCTGCAGCGTCCTGGGGACCACGTTTCCCCTCGTGTCGACTATCATAGAGCCGAAGTCGAGGACTTTCGCGGCCTCTATGCGTTCTTGCTCGGTAAGATGAGCCATCCGCGATTGCCTCTTCTTGGCGAGGTACTCGTTGCCCCTTGAGGAGGATCCTTCGTAGGAGGAGAGCCCAGCGCGACGAAGGCTCGATTCGTCTGCTGCCTTTTTACGTGCTTCGAGTTGCGCGATTGTTTGCACCTGGCGCTTGAATTCATCCTTTAGGAGCCAGTGATAGCCCATTAGAAGTTCTTGCGGGGATCCGAAGGGTAAAGGGGCGCCTCGCAGGGCCTCGTGGCAGCGAGCCCATTCTTGCTCGTTGAGCTTGATCACGACGCGTTTGCTGGTTTTCTCATTTATTATGGATGGAGGTTCGGCTGATCCTCCGTTGTTGACGGGGGCGCGATTGCCACCGTTACCGCCGTTGCCACCATTGCCATCGTTACCGGCGTTGGGTGGATCGGTGCCATTGCCAGGGTTGCCACCGTTGTCGCGATTGGCAGAGGTGTCACCTGCGTTGATGACGGCGCACATGAAGTGATTGGGGAAGCTGTTGCTTCCACAACTCTCAGATCCGGAACCGTAGGTTCCATCTTCAGTGGCCAGATCACTCAGATCGGAATCGTGACTGCTGTCGCTGACCGTGTTTTCGACTTTCGTCGGGGCGTTGAGCGAGCTGAGGGTGCCGATCGTTGGAGGGAACCATGATGCTGGGGCAATCGCCGGTGCTGTCGGCTGATCAGGCACGCGAAGCGTGCCCATCTGACCAACTTGGAAGCGGAAGCTTCCTATCGCCAGGCTGATTCCATCGCCCACGGACTCGAAGGCCGGGTGGGTGGCCGGCGTGTGGACTGTGAAGTCGAACGCGCCGAAGAGCTGGCGAATCTCCGCTGTTGCGGAGTTGTAGATCGTAGTTGATGGGGCCGAAGAAGCCGCAACATTAGCACTCCCACTTCCCACAGACGACGCCAATTGACGAGGATTTAACTCATCAATGCCCATTGTTATGGACTTGGGTTTTGGAGATGGAGGGAGCGCTGGAGACATCTATCGGTTAGCAAACAAGCACACAAGGGACAAAGATTTACCCAGGTTCAGGCCTCGTAGAGGTCCCTACTCCTGCTTGTCTGCTCGTGGAATTATCGAAGGAATCGAAAGTTACAATGGTGCGCAGATGCAATCTGGCGAGGGTTGTGGAAACTAGGGTTGCGTGTGTCCTCCTCGCTGCCCCCTCCTAGCCTTTATATGGATAGGCTAGGTCTCGGATAGCAGGTCGAGTCGGTTACAAGTTAGGGTTTTTCCCCTTCAAACTTTCTATCTTTAACTTCTTCTTGTTCTTCAAGCAATCGAGAGTCCGTAGGCCACTCGAGTCCCTTGTTTGGGCCTTGGCGACACCGTGGGCCTGTATGTATTTGGACCGTATATACCAAGCTCGAGTACTTGTAGGCTATACCCATGTCAAAACCAGAAGGCAACAATCAACCATGTGAATGTTGACGAGATTCAGAATGAACCAGAGCTAGTGGTTGGTAAGTTTCCAATCAATACCCACATCACATTTGTTCTTTTCGATACTGGTGCATTGCATACATTCATATCAAGGGCATTCGTGGATAAGTATAAGCTACCTACCGAGGCTCTTAGAGGATCTATTAGAGTAAGTTCCCCTGGGGGAGATATGATAGCTAGTGCAGCATGTCGAGGGTTGACACTAGAAATTGGTGCTTATGCATTTCCTGCCCAACCGGTTATACTAGAATCCCAAGGTCTAGATGTCATATTGGGCATGGATTGGATGTCGGAACATCAAGGTTAGATAGATTATGCTCAACAAGCAATTTCACTCACCACACTAGAGGGAGTAAGGATCAGGTATAAGTCGCCTGTCAGTATTGGAGTGGCCGAGTTGAATTCTCTTAAGGGGGTTAGCCTATAAGATGTGGCCATAGTAAAGGAATACCCCGATGTGTTTCCGGATGAGCTGCCAGGGATGCCATCTGGCAGAGACAAGGAGTTTCTTATTGACTTGACGCTGGGAATAGGACCGATAGCCAAGAGGCCATATAAGATGGAAGTGGAGGAACTGAAGGAGTTAAAGAAGCAGCATAGAGAGCAATTGGACAAGGGATTTATTCAGCCCAGTTCATCGTCTTGGGGCGCGCCTGTTCTATTCGTGGCGAAGAAGGACAGTAGTAAGAGATTGGTGGTTGACTATCGCTCACTTAATGAAGTGACCATCAAGAATAAATACCCATTGCCCAATATAAATGGTTTGTTTGATTAGTTGGAAGGAGCAAAGGTGTTTTCCAAGATTGATCTAAGATCGGGATATTTCCAATTGAAGATCCACGAGGAAGACGTACCAAAGACCGCATTCACCACTAGGTATGGGTTATATGAGTATACAGTTATGTCTTTTGGACTAACAAATGCTCCGACATATTTTATGACCATGATGAACAAGGTATTCATGGAGTACTTGGATAAGTTCGTGGTGGTGTTCATTGATGGCATATTGATATATTCCAAGGATGATGCTGAACATGAGAAACACCTGCGACTAATTATGGAAAAGCTGAGGGAGAATAAATTATATGCCAAGTTTAGTAAATGTGAATTCTGGTTGAACACTGTTGGATTTCTTGGACATGTGGTGTCAGGTGAAGGAGTTGCGGTTGATCCAAGCAAGGTGGCGTCAGTTACAGAATGGGAGTCACCCAAGAATGTGGGAGATATTATGAGCTTCTTGGGACTTGCTGGATATTAAAGAAGGTTTATTGAAAATTTCTCCAAAATTGCAAAGCCAATGACTGAATTACTGAAGAAGGAGCAGAAGTTTGAATGGACCAAGGAATGCGAAGCTAGTTTCCAGGAACTGAAGCAATGCCTAGTGATCGCACCTCTCTTGTGTTTGCTAGATATTCAGAAGGATTTCCAAGTGTATTGTGATGCTTCCCGTCAGGGACTGGGTAGTGTACTAATGCAGGATGGAAGAGTGGTATCTTATGCCTCACGCCAACTTAAACACCACGAGAGGAATTAACCCACACATGACATGGAATTAGCGTCAGTGGTGCATGCACTCAAGGTATGGAGGCACTATCTGATGGGTAAGCATTGTGACGTGTTACGGATCACAAGAGCTTGAAATACATATTCACGTAGAAGGAGTTGAATATGAGGCAGAGGAGATGGTTGGAGCTCATAAAGGATTATGACATGAGTTTGCAATATCACCTAGGAAAGGCCAATGTTGTAGCGGATGCACTGAGTCGCAAGGTTTATGCTAATGGCCTGACAGTGGGGGAGCTACCCAAGGATTGGTGTGAACAGTCCAAGGACCTCAGGTTGGAAGTAGTATCCGAGGGATATTTGGCAACAATGGAAGTCAAGCCAACGCTTCTAGATGAGATTAGAGAAGCTCAAAAGAAGGATAGTGACCTGGAGGAAATAAGAGGAAACATACCCAAAGGTAAAGCCGAAGGATTTCGCGAGGATGATCAAGGAACACTATGGTACAAGGATCGCTTATGTGTGCCCAGCGATCCAGAGATTAGAAAGTTGATATTTCAGGAAGCTCATAACACGCCAAACTCTATACATCCAGGTAACACGAAGATGTACATGGATTTGAAGGAAAGGTTTTGGTGGGTTAACATGAAGCGAGAGATTGCAGAGTATATTGCCTTACGTGATGTCTGTAGTAGAGTGAAGGCTGAGCACCAAAAGCCTGCAGGGTTGCTACAGCCATTGCCGATACCTGATTGGAGGTGGGATAGAGTTGGAATGGACTTTATCACAGGATTGCCCAGGACTAAGTCAGGATATGATTCTATTTGGGTAGTGGTTGATCAGTTAACCAAGGTAGCTTACCTTATACCCGTGAAGACCACTTACACAAGTGCTAAGTTAGCCAAGATCTACATGAACATAATCGTGTGCCTGCATGGAGTTCCTAAGATCATTGTGTCAGATAGAGGCACCCAATTCACTTCTCACTTTTGGGGCCAGCTACATGAGTTGTTGGGAACGAGATTGGAGTTTAGTACAGCTTTCCACCCCCAGACGGATGGTCAGACCGAGAGTGTGAATCAGATTTTAGAGGATATGTTGAGAGCCTGTGCCTTGGCTCATGGCACTAGTTGGGATGAAATTTGCCTTACGCTGAGTTTTCCTACAACAACAGGTACCAATCCAGCATCAAGACATCGCCATTCGATGTACTATATGGTAAGAGGTGCAGAACACCATTGTTATGGGATGGAGTAGGTGAACGTCAACAATTTGGACCGGATTTGATCAAGGATGCTGAAGAGAAGGTCAGTTTGTTTCGGGACAGGTTGAAGGTGGCACAATCGAGACAGAAGAGCTATGCCGATTCTAAGGGCAAGGAAGTGGTGTATGAGATTGGAGATCGAGCATATCTTAGAGTTTCGCCACTACGTGGAATTAAGAGGTTTGGAATTGAGGGTAAGCTGGCACCTCGGTTTATAGGACCATAACGGATCCTAGCACGTAAGAGAGAGGTTGCATATCAGTTGGAGTTGCCAGAAGCTATGTCCGCTGTCCATGATGTGTTCCATGTGTCCCAGCTGAAGAAATGCCACCCGGAGATAGAAGATACACCGTTGAGGGATACCGTGCCATTAGATGAGGTTCAGCTAGAGAGTGACCTGACTTATGAGGAGAAGCCAGTCAAGATTTTGGAGACAGCAGAGAGGTTCACCCATAGCAAGACAATCAGGTTTTGCAAGGTGCAATGGAGCCATCACACTGAATAGGAAGCTACCTGGGAGCGAGAGGATGACCTCCGAGAGGACCACCCGCACCTATTTGCTAGCCACGTCGAATCTCGGGGATGAGATTCATCTTAAGGGGGTTAGTCTTGTCACATCCCAAATTCTAGATTTGGTACTGCATACATACATGTCATTGCATCATGAGCATCTTTGCAAAACATTTTAGTTTTAAAGATTTTGCCAAAACACCTCTTCTTTGCTAGTCCTTATTTGCAAGCCTACTAGGGTTTTTTCCTAGAATCAGCTTGGTTGACAATATATAGTCATTCTAGATGCTTAGTTGTATAGAGTTTTCAACTACGAACCCATAGAAATTTGTTTCACTCGATTCGGAGCTGCAGATCAAAAGTTAGGCCTGTTTTAGTTTTAGCACTGTTTTTGTCAGATTCAGGAATTTCAGATAGTCAAATTTAGTTAACAGACAGTAGTTTAGAAAATAATAAAAGAAAATAAGAAAAAAAGGAAACAGGCAGCCCAGCCGGGCAGTGGCCAGCAAGCCCACCTCGGGCCCAGCTCGCGCCAGGCGACCGCACCGCGCTGCCGGCCTGCCAGCGGCCCACAGCCCCGCGCACCCCCTTCCCCTTTTCTCCCCTTTTTCCTTTTGTTTTCTTTTTGTTTTTTTCCTGACCGCCGGGGCCCACCTGTCAGCCCCTGGACGTGTTCGTCCCCGACCTGGAGACCGACCCGACTTGGTATCTCGCGAAAAATCCGCGATTCCGTTCGGAATCGAATGCAACAGCTCACGCACGACCCGCCCCCTTAAAGCCCTTGAACTCCTCGTCGAAAACCCTCTAGAATCTAGGTTAATCGCGCCGCCACTTCACCAGAATTCCTCGCCAAAGTTGCCGCCACCGCCCCCTGCCATTATCGCCGGTGAGCTGCCGCCTGGGCTCGCCCCTCCTTCCTTTTACTGCAAACCGAACCGACGCCTCGCGCCACGCCCCCTAACATATGGTTTGTCAAAAGAACAGACATCTAGTGACACTAGTTGTGGTTAATGAAAAGAACACACATGCAATGACACTGGTGTATCTGTATGTGGTTAGTGAAAAGAACGCACATGCAATGACACTGTTGTATCCGTATGTGGTTAGTGAAAAGAACGCATATGCAATGACACTGGTGGATCCATATGTGGTCTGTGAAAAGAACACGCATGCAATGAAAATGCTGGATCCATATGTGGTTTGTGAAGAGAACACACATGCAATGAATCTGGTGGATCCATATGTGGTTTGTGAAAAGAACACACATCCAGTGAACTCTGCTGGATCCATATGCAATGACACTAGTGGATTCATATGTGGTCTGTGAAAAGAACACACATTTCAATGACACTTATCGATCCATATGTGGTTTGTGAAAAGAACATACATGCAATGAACTCTGGTGGATCCATATGTGCTTTGTGAAAAGAACACACATACAATGACACTAGTGGATCCATATGTGGTCTGTGAAAAGAACACACATTTCAATGACACTAGTGGATCCATACGTGGGTTCTCAAAAGAACATACATGCAATGACTCTATCTGTGGTTAATGAAAAGAACACACATGCAATGACACTAGTGGATCCATAGGTGGATTGTGAAAAGAACACACATTTCAATGAAAATGGTGGATCCATATGTGGTTTGTGAAGAGAACACACATGCAATGAACTCTGGTGGATCCATATATGGTTTGTGAAAAGAACACACATCCAGTGAACTCTGGTGGATCTACATGCAATGACACCGGTGGATCCATGTGTTTTGTGAAAAGAACACACATGCACTGACTCTAGCTTTGGTTAATGAAAATAACATACATGCAATGAACTCTGGTGGATCCATATGTGGTGTGTGAAAAGAACACACATGCAATTACACTGGTGGATCCATATGTGGTCTGTGAAAAGAACACACATGCAATGACACTGGTGGATCTATGTGGTTTGTGAAAAGAACACACATGCAGTGACACTGGTGGATCCATATGTGATCTGTGAAAAGAACATATATGAAATGACTCTAGATGTGGTTAATGAAATAATATACATTTCAATGACAATGGTGGGTCCATTGGTGGATCTATGTGGTTTGTGAAAAGAATAGACATGCAATGACTCTGGTGGATCCATATATGGTTTGTGAAAAGAACACACATCCAGTGAACTCTGGTGGATCTACATGCAATGACACCGGTGGATCCATGTGTTTTGTGAAAAGAACACACATGCAATGACTCTAGCTTTGGTTAATGAAAATAACATACATGCAATGAACTCTGGTGGATCCATATGTGGTGTGTGAAAAGAACACACATGCAATTACACTGGTGGATCCATATGTGGTCTGTGAAAAGAACACACATGCAATGACACTGGTGGATCTATGTGGTTTGTGAAAAGAACACACATGAAGTGACACTGGTGGATCCATATGTGATCTGTGAAAAGAACATATATGAAATGACTCTAGATGTGGTTAATGAAATAATATACATTTCAATGACAATGGTGGGTCCATTGGTGGATCTATGTGGTTTGTGAAAAGAACAGACATGCAATGACTCTAGCTGTGGTTAATGAAAATAACACACATGCAATGATACTAGTGGATCCATTGGTGGATTGTGAAAAGAACACACATGCAATGAACTCTGGTGGATCCATATGCAATGACAGTAGTGGATCCATATGCGGTCTGTGAAAAGAACACATATTTCAATGACACTAGTGGATCCATATGTGGTTTGTGAAAAGAACATACATCTAGTGACTCTAGCTGTGGTTAATGAAAATAACACACATGCAATGACACTGGTGGATCCATATGTGGTTAGTGAAAAGAACACACATGCAAGGACACTGGTGGATTCATATGTGGTCTATGAAAAGAAAACACATGCAATGAAAATGGTGGAGCCATATGTTGTTTGTGAAGAGAACACACATGGAATGAACTCTGGTGGATCCATATGTGGTTTATGAAAAGAACACACATTAAGTGAACTCTGGTGGATCCATATGCAATGACACTTGTGGATCCATATGTGGTACGTGAAAAGAACACACATTTCAATGACACTGGTGAATCCATATGTGGTTTGTGAGAAGAACACACATGCAATGAACTCTGCTGGATGCATATGTGGTTTGTGAAAAGAACACACATACAATGACACTCGTGGATCCATACGTGGTATGTGAAAAGAACACACATGCAATGAAACTGGTGGATCCATGTGGTCAATCAAAAGAACACACATGCAATGACACTAGTGGATCCATATGTGGTCTATGAAAATAACACACATTTTAATGACACTAGTGGATCCATATATGGTTTGTGAAAAGAACATACATCCAGTGACTTTAGCTGTGGTTAATGAAAAGAACACAAATGCAATGACACTGGTGGATCCATATGTGGTTAGTGAAAAGAACACACATGCAATGACACTAGTGGTTCCATATGTGGTCTGTGAAAAGAACACACATGCAATGAAAATGGTGGATCCATATGTGGTTTGTGAAGAGAACACACATGCAATGAACTCTTGTTGATCCATATGTGGTTTGTGAAAAGAACAAACATCCAGTGAACTCTGGTGGATCCACATCCAATGAACACTGGTGGATCCATATGTGGTATGTGAAAAGAACACACATTTCAATGACACTAGTGGATCCATACGTGGGTTCTCAAAAGAACATATGTGGTCTGTGAAAAGAACACACGTTTCAATGATACTAGTGGATCGATATGTGCTTTCTGAAAAGAACACACATGCAATGAACTCTGGTGGATTCATATGTGGTTTGTGATAAGAACACACATACAATGACACTGGTGGATCCATATGTGGTCTGTGAAAAGAACACACATGCAATGAAACTGGTGGATCCATGTTGTTTGTGAAAAGAACACACATGCAATGAAACTGGTGGATCCATATGTGGTGTGTGAAAAGAACACACATTTCAGTGACACTGGTGGATCCGTATGTGGTTTGTGAAAAGAACAGACATGTAATGACTCTATCTGTGGGTAATGAAAAGAACACACATGCAATGACACTAGTGGATCTATAGGTGTATTGTGAAAAGAACACACATTTCAATGATACTGGTGGATCCATATGTGGTTTGTGAAAAGAACAGAAATCTAGTGACTCTAGCTATGGTTAATGAAAAGAACACACATGCAATGACACTAGTGGATCCATATGTGGTTAGTGAAAAGAACACACATGCAATGACACTGGTGGATCCATATGTGGTCTGTGAAAAGAACACACATGCAATGAAAATGGTGGATCCATATGTGGTTTGTGAAGAGAACACACATGCAATGAATCTAGTGGATCCATATGTGATTTGTGAAAACAACACACATCCAATGAACTCTGGTGGATCGATATGCAATGACACTGGTGGATCCATATGTGGTATGTGAAAACAACACACATTACAATGACACTAGTGGATCCATATGTGGTTTGTGAAAAGAAAACACATGTAATGAACTCTTGTGGATCCATATGTGGTCTGTGAAAAGAACACACATGCAATGAAACTGGGGATCCATGTGGTTTGTGAAAAGAACACACATGCAATGTACTGGTGGATCCATATGTGGTTTGTGAAAAGAACACATATTTCA
Source organism: Avena eriantha (assembly GCA_910589775.1). Classification (NCBI taxonomy): domain Eukaryota; kingdom Viridiplantae; phylum Streptophyta; class Magnoliopsida; order Poales; family Poaceae; genus Avena; species Avena eriantha. The sequence continues at coordinate 382,753,954 of OU342744.1, forward strand.
ATGACATTGGTGGATCCATATGAGGTTTGTGAAAAGAACAGACATGCAATGACTCTAGCTATGGTTAATGAAAAGAACACAAATGCAATGGCACTATTGGATCCATAGGTGGATTGTGAAAAGAACACACATGCAATGACACTAGTGGTTCTATATGTGGTCTGTGAAAAGAACACACATGCAATGAAAATGGTGGATCCATATGTGGTTTGTGAAGAGAACACACATGCAATGAACTCTGGTGGATCCATATGTGGTTTGTGAAAAGAAGAAACATCCAGTAAACTCTGGTGGATCCATATGCAATGACACTGGTGGATCCATATGTGGTCTGTGAAAAGAACACACGTTTCAATGATACTAGTGGATCGATATGTGCTTTCTGAAAAGAACACACATGCAATGAACTCTGGTGGATCCATATGTGGTTTGTGATAAGAACACACATTTCAATGACACTAGTGGATTCATATGTTCTTTCTGAAAAGAACACACATGCAATGAACTCTGGTGGATCCATATGTCGTTTGTGATAAGAACTCACATACAATGACACCGGTGGATCTATATGTGGTCTGTGAAAAGAACACACATGCAATGAAACTGGTGGATCCATGTTTTTTGTGAAAAGAACAGACATGCAATGACACTGGTGTATCCATATGTGGTGTGTGAAAAGAACACACATTTCAGTGACACTAGTGGATCCGTATGTGGTTTGTGAAAAGAACAGACATGCAATGACTCTATATGTGGTTAATGAAAAGAACACACATGCAATGACACTAGTGGATCCATAG